>JAPERC010000051.1:0-518147 GCA_030411455.1 Arthroderma sp. MBC 290 | reverse complement strand
TATATATATTCTGTTATTGTTTATTATATATAAGCCCAGTCGTGATCGTGTCCGCCCCCCCCCAGAGCTCGGTAATACCTGCGCCCCTGACCTTAAAAAGTCACCATTCACCACACAGAGCTCAAGCTTGACCGGGACGTCATGCCGACGGTATATATCCGAAGCCACATCGCTAATGAACAGTTTGTTTGTGGGGATGAGGGGCAGCCAAGGAACTTCACAGCGCCCGGCGTATTATTCTTACAACTGGTATATCAGGTCCAGAGAGCGGGACGATTATGACGGTTATGATTATACCAGCCACTCCAGGCATTCAAGATCTGAACGTGTCCTTATCCCTAGCGAAATGGACCCCTACGGCCCTCTTCCCTCGAAGGGAACTAGAATGCCCCGAAGAGATATGGTCACTTCAGTGCCCGCCGCTCTGCTGTTGGGTGCACCATAAGCCCTATCTGGAAGGGCATATGCAGCTGGGGAGAGACTAAAACCCCACTGGTGCACCCAACCAAAGATGTGATGGATCGATGGCTGCAGTTTAACCTTGACATGGGTATGAGGTTCCACCTTGATACCATCAGAGTGTACCTCTGACCCGCGTCGATCTCCCTGGCAGGCGGATAGCCAGATTGAGAGGTCAATTTACAGAACATATGCTGAGATCCCGGCTGAGATATAGGTTCTTTTCTGTGACTGGAGCCTATTTCTAAAGCAGGAATCCATTAATGGGGATTGGGTCCTCTCTGTATCCGACCCCATCAGCTTTGAGATCATCTCCGTCCTTCAACCTTCAACCACCACCCTGGTTGACCAAGTCTCCGTTCGAGAATGCATGATCTATTTCTCGTACCTCAGCTCGTAGCCCGATTTTCGGGCAGTGAATAACACGAAGGAGTTGGACTGGTTGATTCATCGAAAACTTGGCCGGCCTCGAAACGTTGACGACAACAGCCTGACCAAAGATACCCAAGAAAACCAGCAGAGAAGTGCCCGTGTTAGTAGCCCTGGCCTTCCCTCAGGAGTCCCGCAGCGCCAAACCAATCCGCCTACGGGCAATGGCAGCAAACAAGAACCAGAGGGCACCCAGCGCTTTTTGCTTCCGGCTCTACGGGGCACACCGCAGGGGATACAGATCCCCGCCAACTCACGCAATCGCAAACGGGCCTAACCTGGGAAACCAAGGGGCATCACCGATCTTTTTCTGCCTAGTGTCACCATTTCCATAATCGGGATAGACATCTGTCTGCTTGCGGATACACGGTCCATTGTGCTCTACCGACATATCTTCCTGGGTAGACGATTCATGGAGATTGGCAATGGTATTTCTATCTAGTATGTGTGCATTCGCGGTTCACTGAAATGGGATTGAATATTGGTTGTTTTAACTCGGTGTTGGTGGACGAGGAAGTTGATTTGAGCTGAACCGGCAAAAAGGAGTCTGATTTGTTCCGATCTCATGGCCATCGGCACCTATACCCTTAGAGAAATTACATATCCATTTACAAACTTATCCAGGTTAGGTGCCAGCTCATAAGTAATGCCTTTTGTCAAGGTGAAGTTTTTGACAAAACGGTCTTCACGAAGGTTGCGGGGACGACATTGTTAGCTTCATTGGACGGAGAATTGGCTCAATAAGCCATATTGGATAAATAATGAGACCTGCCGGGCTGTATCATTCTGATTATACTCTAGAACTAGGTATATATGTAATTGCTTATCTTGTGGCACTTCAAGTCCAGGAGATCCTTCGTATATGTGCCGTTTATCTCTGAGATCGCTTGATTGATTGCTTCTTAGATCATTATCTTCATCCCGTAAGGGGGCGCTGTGCAGTGTTATGGTCCACGCCCAGCTATGTAGGTAGTTGATCGATAGCTCCAATCTACCGTTTAGGCCTTTGGCCAATAGTTGAACCTGCACAGACATCCTGCATTCTATGGTACAACAGAACACATCATAGAAGACTGCTGTGATTTCTATTCTTCCCCGGTAGCAGATGAAATGACCTTGGTTATAGCAGAACGGAATCCAAGATTCGCATCTGTGGCGTGCACCGCCTTTCCCTTCCTATGTCCGAGAAGACATACGCTCGCACGCTGCAATTTCTGATCTTATTTTATTTTTGAAATGATGATTCTGGAAGACAAGCAATTGGAAATTTTATTCCTATAACAGAATCAGATTACGAGACCACACGGGAAGAATGCCGCTACATCTGGCCGCGAAAACAGCTATCAGAACATGCTATTACTGATGGGGGCGACTTTTGGATTGTGTTTATGCTGGTGAGCGTCCTCACTATATCAGTGAACCTCGTTTGTACTAGTCTTCAGTCATAGCTAACTGTCAAGTATCCAGTGTCCTCAAGCAGTGGTTCTTACACACTATCTGTTGCAGCGAGAGCTTTCACCGCAGGCTCTCCCACTAGGGTCAGTGAGCTCTGCTACACGAGGCCAAGCTGATAGTTCCAACAATAAGTTACTGGGATGGCTAGCATCCTCTACTTGCATAGGAGTTTCGATCTTCTACAACCGCACATGACTAGGTAATCATCACAACTCTTTCACCGCGGAAACACAACGTATATACACCCACATTCGCTGATACTATTGGGAATTCAAAGGCCCTTACACTGCTATTCTCTACCTACTTCTCCTTCCATGGCTCAGCAACAACCCCAAGAATGGGCTTCAGAAGAGGGAAACGACAATACCTGGGCCCTCAGTATTATCATCTGCCCAACATTGATTCCCGCAATTCCCATGCCAAACCCGGGTTATGCAGTCAGCACATACTACCATCGGCTTTCTCTATGGACCGATTTTGAACAGGAGGCGCGAGCATACCGTGATAGTTTGTTTGGGTTGGTAAAACTACCACTGCCTCAGAATTATACCCCGAACAACGGCCCTCTCCCTGAAGATCCAAATCAGCGAGCTCTGCAACAAGTCTTACAGCCAGTAAACAACGTTGCTGACAAGATGGGCCTTTCTGTGAGATTCGCCACTGACCAAGTTCAATGGGATGAAACTCATGACTTCTCTATTATGGATCCAGATTTTATAATAATCGATCCGGCTGAAAATGTAAAGCGAGCTGTGGGAAATGACAGATTTTTCGGGCCCCAGATACTTAGTATCGTGTGGAACTTGTGGAGGCGCGGTGATGATCGTCGGTTTCGGTTATTCATTGGTAAGAAAACAACCATTTTTGACGATTCAATATGTGTTTATGAACGTGTGTTCTGATCTTTCCACTTATATCTTCCTTGCAAAGGTGGAACTGCGGAGCTCATGTACACGCACCAGCTGAGATACGGCTTTGTCGTGAGCTATAAAGGGACCGTGTTTCTTAAACAGGAATATATCAATAACGACTGGGTGTTGTTTGCGTCAAATGTGATTAAAGAGACTACCACTTCCCTGGACTCTACCACAGAAAGCCCTTCTCTAATTGGCAAGGTCTCTCTAAAAGAATGTCTGCTTTACTTGTTGCATCTTAGCGAGGGCCCAGGCTATAAGGTCAACAATACACTTGAACGAAGTAGCTGGGTTTATGACCAGATACTCCGCTGGCCGAGAAAGTACGAGATTAACAGCATTGTTCCTTATGCTAAGAGTCTTAGGGGATACCGGGGTCACCCTAATTGGCCCCAGAAAAGCCGAAAGGCCAGGGGAACAAGATAGCAAGTGCAGGGCCGTTGACAAATTTGGACGAGGTCTGTGGTTTTGTCCGGATTCGCCTGAAAAACAGGCCGGCTGCCCTTGATAACGCCGCCACCTATCTCCTTCTAGTGAAGCTGCAATGTGCCTGTTATCCCACCCTGGGTTTCTCTTCCTTTTCCCCCGTTCTTCAACATACTGTTTATGTTTTCATCTGCTATAAGTGAACCAAACCTGCCCAGAAAGATATTAACACCTCATCTCTTGCGTCCTATTAAGATAGCCAATTAAGGAGAGATCGAAGTCTGGCGGGCAAAAGGTCTTGTAATCGGCAGGACTTCAGCTAACGGAAATGTGGAAACCGGCCATGATTGGAACGAGCATCATCGAGGTGGAAGTTATACAATTGTCGTCGTCGTTTTGTTGTCTGGATGAAAGTGTGAAGCGTCAAAGTAAGGTTGGAATTAAGGTTCGGAGAGCCGCAAATAAACCCTTAATAGTAGCTTCTTCATCACTCTTCTTTAGCCAGGCAGGGTTATTCTGGCTAGGCGCCCTTTAAACGTAAATTAACTCCCATTTAAGCTATATAAACGCTTTACGGAATAATTTCAGCGGCATATTTCTCCCAAGCCTATTAGTTCTGCGCAATATAACGGTTGGCTAGAACTTCAGCACCCAGTTTTGCCGGGTTTTTGATAGCTTTGACGTCTCCAAATTTTATCCCTTCACTATTGAGTTTCTCGATTAACGTCGAGCGATAGACCTCGTTCTCACTTGCCAATAAACCGCCGCTCAGAACTAAAGTGGAGCTCGAAGGGTTAAATGGCGATCTGACAAGTGGTTTAAGGGTTCGCATCAGGCCCGTGACTCCATTGGATACTATTTCCCCTGTATTCTCGGTAGGGTTGTATGATTCTAGTACGAGTCTTGCAACTTGGGCAATTTTATATTTCGGGTTCCCGCTAGAGCCTGGTGTCAAGACGCTGCTAAGAAGGTCGTAATTGTTGGAGTCCTGTTGATGAAGGTTGAAGTGTTCTAGGACTCGTTGGCTTAGAGGACTTAGATGCTCTCTTATAGCCTCAGCCGAGAGATGTCGTGAATTCTCTGGAGCCATGGCACGAAGTTCATCGAGAGCATATAGTGTGAAACGTATAGCCTGCCGTCCTAGATCATATCCACTTCCGTCGTCCCCAAGCATATGACCCCATCCACCTGAGCGGGTATCTCGGACCCATCCACTGTCGCTGCTCGTGTCCTGGGTATATCGGATAGCGATACTCCCAGTTCCAGCGACAAGCGAAATCACAGAGCTATCTTTTTGGTCGGTATTTTTATTTCCGGCCGAAGCTAGAACTTCAATATCGTTTGTAAGCTTTAGAGTGCCTCCCTTGGTGAACTGGAAGGTATTTAATAGCTCTGGCTCAAGACGAGCCTTGACATCTGGTCGGTCAAAGCCAGCCAGACCAACCCAGACTGCCGCAAACTTTACAGATTGGATGCTAATCTGCTGAGAGCTGTGGTGTTTGCTGGATAGGGAATCCAACGCTCGTTGGGCTGCCAGCCTAATTGATGCTAGCGATGCTCCAAGAGACGCATCTATGCTGTTTCAGTGTTAGCCAACAGATACGCTTAGGTAGTATGGGTGCACTGGAAAGGCTGTCGACTGACACATTGCATGATCCGGCTTCTCCTTCGCCAAAACCTCCTTGGGAATCCATCACCACAGCCGCACATTTCGTTCCTCCACCATCAACATACATCACAAGAGGGCTAGTGATAATATCTTTGGCGGCTTGGTCGAGATTGACACTTTCAATCTTATCTGGTACTGACTTCGCAGCATTTGCTAGGACTGTGGACAGTTTTCCACCGGCCAATTCTAGCTGCTTCCGTGCGTCTTCAGGTTCCGATCCGAGGGCTATGGTAGCAACAGCTAGCTTGACGCTGCCATCACAGCGGGCGAGCAACAAGTCTATCTCTTCATCTGTTGATGGACATGCCGGACCATTAAGTTTTCTGATCATGTTTCGAGACCTCTGCTTCAGCTTGAGGTTGGTAGCTTTAAGGTCGACCATCTAAAAGGCCTACATTAGTAAGGGGTAGCAATGAAAGATTTGGCGAACTATAATCGCAACTGACCATATTTCCATGGGTCTTGCCAACTTTGATCATTGTACCTGTACTCAGCATATTTAAAACGAGCTTTGTAGCAGTGCCGGCTTTCATCCTCGTGCTGCCGATAACAGCTTCAGGGCCCGTAATAGGCGCGATCAGATAGTCGACGAAACCCGAAGTGCCCATAGCAGAAGGTTCCGTACAAACAACGCCAATAGTAACACATCCTAGAGATTTCGCATATTCTAAACAACCAATCACATAAGGTGTCCTGCCAGAGGCAGCGATACCGATTAGGGAATCTAGTTCGGGGTTAAGCTTCAAGGCTTCAAGATCTTTCAGCCCCTCTTCGCTATCATCTTCAGCTCCTTCTTTAGCGCTGCGTATCGCCTGATCGCCACCCGCCATGAGGGCAATGAACTGGTCATTGGAGGCGGAATACGTCGGTGGAATCTCTGAAGCGTCAAGCACACCTAGTCTACACGAGATTTAGAAGAGTGAAAATAAAACGAAGTAAGTCTGACATGAATCATGCTGCGCCTATCATTTGTTGCTGCCAGGGCTATAGCGATGCAAAGGAACTGTATCCCACTCAAAAGTAGTCCTGTCGAGGAAGTGAGGAGATAAAGAATGAGGGTCAATCTCACCTCCCACTCGTCCCTGCTCCAACGTATATCACACGTCCTCCATGGCGTACTCTTTTTGCCAAAGCATCTATAGCGTCGGCAATATGTGGGATGCAGGGCACAATGGAACCAGCAACAGTGGCATCTTCAGCGTTAATCAAGTAGCAGAGGTCTTGAGTAGAAACTTGATCAATATTGGTTGTTCGAGGGTTTACGCCCTCTGTCTGTGCCTTGGATAAGTCAATGAAGGTCATGGTTAGTAATCCCTATATGTACCCCGGTTTTCCAAGGCTTTGCACAAGATGCGGTGTCAGATCAGTTTTATTTAACGTTCTTCTGGCCTGGAGATTTTGCCACAAGGCAAGAGTGGTTGAGGGCATCAACCCCACCGAATATCGTAACAGTCGTATCGAAATGGGGTTTTTCGAGGTCCAGGACGGGGACAACCGATCCCTTCTGATAATCTGCCCTGGTTACGCCCTCTGGACTGTCTGGTTCCATGTGTCTGCGCCCATGTTGCATACCCCACTAATGGTGGGGAGTCGAGAGGCCGACTCAGCCGACCCGAACTTCGAGAAATATCTGTTCGATATATAGGCATATATGGACATGGAAGCCGAAGATAATTCCCGCAAAGGCCTCGTGGAGTAACGTCGCCGTTTCGTGGTGGATTCGAGATTTCAGACTCGCGGCCGTGGTCCAGGCACAGGGTCCACGACAAACGCCGAATAATTGGGACTGCGAGTTGGATTTATCATGATGATACAGCCAAAGCGGACTATCAATCTTCTCCATTCTCTCCGCGTATCTCTAATGGCTCCTGTGCTGGAGTCAGCATCTTGCGAAATTTTTCACGCGACGCGGTGTCACGTGATGAAATTACTCGGAGATGTTGAAGACTTCAGCCTACCTATCTTGACGAACGCGCTACAAGACGCCAGAAACTGCGCTGGGCGATCGTGTGCACTTTATTGATTCCTGCAGCGTACGACAAATATCCTTCTACCCGGCTGGCTACCAAGAAGCGAAAGGATTTGGCCGTGTGGTAGCTTACGGAGTAGTGAGGAGACTCCGCAGGCCGCTAGTCGGCCCCATCGGTGGATAGGAGCTAACATCACCAGCATCTATGAACGCTACGAACTGCATTCCTCACACTTTGCTTGGCTCTATGGAATCCTGGATGTTATTAACGGCTATATGCAAGGAACAGCCCAAGGCATTGGGAGGCTCTTGAGCTTCGCTTGATGTTTCAGCCAATTATCTTTGGCAGGCGTGATGAGCTGGTAGCTCCAGCAGCTGTCCAAACCCCAAATCAACCGCTGTGGCTGCGCTACACCACAGCCTCGCTGTCTCTGCAGCCAACATCTCACTAGCCCATGTACTGTGGGATAGTGACAGCCCGCCTAACTATGTTGAGCTTGGCCTCCTTACCCATGTCGCTTTAGAAGCAACTCAAGCATGCATCCTCCAGATTTACGGGATCGAGCGGATGCGACAATTTTCTTTTAAGGTGCAGCCACGCCCTTCTGCACTCAGAGTTGTTTCAGTCAATTGCTTTTCCAGTGTGCATCGTTTCATAGGGTCACCATAGCTCAGTACAGGAGAGACGTTCCAAGAACATACTGTGCCTAAAAATCCAAATGCCGTCACTGGCGAGAGCTGCCGCTTTCGGTCTTCTTTTAGCTTCTGCAGTTACTGCAACTGATCCGGTTGCTAGGATTGATACTGGAGTAGTTGTCGGCAAAACATACGACCTGCCAGATGCACCGAGCTCCGTCAACAAGTTCCTCGGGATTCCATTCGCGGTTTCACCTCCCGAAAGATTCTTCCCGCCACAGCCTGCCAAAAAGCACGCGAAGCTAATAGTACAGGAGAAAAAACCAGCATGTATTGGACAGAACAACTGTATGTTCAGATTTAATGACCCTCTGGAAAGACTTGAATGGTAACCATCCAAATACCTAGACCCGGAAGAAGCTCGAAATTGGGAGATAAGAGCTTTCAACTACCCACCGCCCCCAGTGAGCGAAGATTGCCTCTATTTGAATGTCTACACCCCGAACAAACCTCCACCCCCGGGAGGCTGGCCAGTCCTGTATTATATCTTCGGCGGTTCGCTGAGGTACGGCTCCGCCAGCTTGCCGAAATATGACGGGCAGTACTTTGCGGGGTACCACGATGTGATTGTAGTGTCTGGCAATTACAGGACGAATGGTATAACAGAACAAAACTTCTAATCATCGCCTTCATTATCTAACCCTGTTAATAGTATTCGGCTTTCCGGATGCGCCAGAACTACCGGTCAGTAAGCGAAACCTTGGGTTCTTAGATCAACAGTTAGCTCTAGACTGGGTTCAGCGCAATATTCATGCTTTTGGTGGAGATCCAGAGAAGGTCACTATCTTCGGGAATTCCGCTGGGGGTGTTTCTGCTGACCTTCATGTTCTGATGACGCCGAAAAATCCGCCATTCCGTGCCGCTATCCTGCAGAGCGGGCTTTCTGGTGAACCGACTGGGCCGGACTCAATACCGTGGGGCCGTCTTGTGGACGGTATTGGTTGCGCAAATGCTTCAAGCCCTCTGAAATGCGTCCAGAAGATACCCGCTCTTGAGATCCAGGATTATATCGAGCATAACAACGTTAACTTCCGACCTATTGCTGATAATGTGACTGATGGAACTGGTGTGCGTCAGAGGCGCCTTACCGGCAACATGGCCAAAGTGCCCATCATGGTTGGAACCTCTGCAGAGGAAGGACGGGTGTACCTTTACGACTTGGGCCCTGACAAGGTGGACGATTTCCTCAGCTGGATTTTCCCCAATAACACCGAATTACAGGACACCGTGCGCGATCTCTATCCATTAGGAACCCCTCATCTTGAGACTGACTTTGAGGTTATCGCGGCTATCCACACTGACCTGGTGTTTAACTGCGTAAGTGGCACTTAGACCATCACTGTCCTCTCTCCCCCATTTATACTTCGTCCTCTAACCACCCATACAGGCTGCCAAACAACTCTCTGAAGATAGCGCCACTCAAGTCAAGACATGGCGCTACCTCTTCAATGCCACTTTCTCCAACAACCAACCCATCCCTGACGCGGGTGCTTTCCACACATCTGAACTCCCTCTTGTGTTCGGGACGTATGAGCGCGAGAATTCTACAGCACAGCAGGTTGCATTAAGCCACTCCATGATGTCTGCGTGGGCGAACTTTGCAAAGAACCCCCAACTTGGACCTGGGTGGAACCCGGTCGGTACATTTGATGGACTGCATCTAGGCGATTTTGGAACAGACGGTACTTCTGGGGTTACTGTGCGACGCACGGAGTGGGTGGACCGTGGCTGCAAATATCTTACTATGTTCCTACCTTTCTGAGCGTACCTCTTGATATGCTAGCCTTCCCCCTTAACTTGTTGTACTTCTCTTTCCTGCCTTCGCCTTTCTGTAGTTCTCTGATCCAACATCAAGAATTCCAAGGAGAGCTAACCATGGAAATCTTGTTTCAATTTGAAATCAAATTCTATTCATTCATACCTCAATTGTGTCGGGAATTTACCACCTAGTAAGCTAGTATTTTATTGTAGGGCGGGTAAATCTCATTCTACCCAACATCAAATCAATAAAGAGGCTTAGCGCTTCTCGGCTTCCCCGCCACCTGTAAATTGTCCTCACGTTGAACTCGTATCATAAACAAATTCATGTTCAAACCAGGCCGATGATAAGGCTAGCTGTCCTTGTTTAGCATCGAGCTTTCGGAGTTGAAATCATGGCTCTAGTTGATCTTGCCCCTGAGATCCTCGACCTCATTCTGAACGATTGCATCCCCACCATCAGGGAGTGCAGACCAAATGTTCACCTAAGGCTTGTCTGTCGTATGTTTCCATTTACCTGAATCACACACGCTCTCTAAATCCATTCCTCCCCGTTTTGGCGAAAGTATCGATTAATGATGAGCGGTGGGGTGTAGGTACTTTTGACGAGAGAGTTTCACGCAGGATTCTCAAATTCTATAAAGTCGAAGCCCCATTTTCCAAGTTCGACTTTGACTGGCCACAGGATTCGGTCGACTGGCTCTTAAGGACAAGAGTGCTTATGCACAACGGGCGGATTGACGTTAAGGGCGGCGCGGTCTACAAGCTCATCTCCAACGCTGCGGATGCGTTGCATCAGCTGCTTCGAGAGAAGCAAGGCGAAGAAGCTCCTTCGATGTATGACTTGGTTGGCCTGACGTGTAAAGTTGTATTGGCCTACTGGCAAATCCGAGACGTCATGAGGCTTAAAGATATCGACACGGAAATTGTCAATACTCATCCATTGGAGCTTCTCCCACTTCTGGCGTACATTGGGGACATTCGATTGATTACCGATTTTCTCTCATCGGTTAGCTATGGTGATGATCACGATGACATACGTGTTAAAGTAAACTATAAGAGCCGGTTGTTTGGTGATGCACTCTACGCAGCAGCGGCGGCCAACCAATCGCAAACCGTTTCCTGGCTTCTGTCTAGTGGTGCGAAGATTTACCCGGACAGAGGGCGGTGGGGGAGCCCATTGGGTGCTGCACTTCAGCATAGAAACGCACCGGATGCATTCTCCATTCTTCTTGCTGAAGGTGCTATAATTGAAGTTCCAGAACCGGATTATCCCAGACAGATTCCGGTAGGGGGAAGGTTTCCAGATCGAAAGACGGTCCGCATTTCCAGCCAGTCTGGTGTGTCAGTAGATCCATGCCCACGTGTACCACTTACGATGATTAGGTCCACTATTGCAAGGAATCAGATTGGCACACTCATGCTGTTGTTCGACCATCCAGATGTTTCCGATGGCACCATGGATGAGTTCCTCCTAGAGATCGAAGGGAAGATGCGCAATCCTGGCGAAGAGGAAAAGCTGAAGGATTTCCAAGCGAGGTATCCAAGAGTCTGGGCCAGTTGGGTAAATCGGTCGTTGAAGTGAGCTGTGAGGTAGAGTTATTTATATCCTATACTACATGCCAGCTCTGTCAGAGTTCTGCATTGCTTGAATTTGCGATTTGATATTCGATTAGCCAGAGACTGAAGCTTCAGATTTTCGAAGTGTTAGTTGTCGTTGTCTGAGATATCTCGAATAAGTAAATTGTTATGTGTAAAACCCCAGCTTGTTGCTTTTGAAACGCATTCAGACTTCAACAGAATGGTTCATCCTCATTGATGTTTATTGATGGTGTTTCCTCAGTGAAAGCGAGCGGTTAGTCAGCGGCAAACCTCGGCACATTAGCTAAGCAACCCACCGACTAGCAAGACAAGCTTTTCCCAAGACGGCAACCATCAACATCGGGAAGCCGAGTACGAGCACTAAGGAAAATCTCTAACCACGATCTTCCAGTCAGCATCAACTGCTACTACGTGGTGCTAACGGGGACACAGAAGAACGAAGCCGTTGCTGGCGTCAAGCATCTAAATGCAGATGCAGGACGGCCACCTCCGCACTCCAACCATCGGCCACGCCCTTCGCCGACCAGAGATACTTCAACGCCACTGTTTCACAAGAAGGCGAAACACGAACATCTTGACTTTCAGATGTGCCAGTTTTTCTCCTCCAAGACCCAGTCCTCAGGTCTTTGTCATCGTCATAGCCACCGACACAGCCTGAAGCTCGAAATTTTCCAATCCTACTCTCCCCACCACGCAACAACGATACTGCAACCCTGTCCCCACCCCCTTTTCTCTCCCGTGGATCGGATCCAACTTACTGGCTTCCATGATCCGTGAGAAGAGCCGAAAAAGAATCTTCCAAGCAAGCTCTGGTGGGTTGCGTGAGGCAGGCCAAGCCAATCTAACTGGGCAATCTCCTCCCATGATCCTCGCAGATCTTCTTCATGTCTTCTCGCCTTACAGACCAAGACCTTGTCTTGGGACAAGGTCTTGGTTGTCTGCTGGGCATGTATAAATAAAATTGGTTTCGAATCTCGTCCGCCACCGTGTGATAAGCCACAAGAGAGAAACATGAGAGAAACATGAGAGAAACATGAGATGGCTTTCCGGCAACTCTCAGATCATCTCGCTGCAGGGAAGGCCTGGAAAAATGTTCCGAGAAACAAATAGGAGCTCTAAGATATGAGATGACAACGGGTAAAAGTTAACCAGTGCCCAGTTGGCACTCTGAAGTAATATTGATGCTTGGGGAATTGCTGTGGAAAGTTTTCCTCTTTTGCCCCCTTTACCAGCTTTCAATATGCCTCATATCCTTCTCACACGCTCCGCAAAATTGGGGATCTGTAGCATTCTCCTGCTACGACGTCCATAGCACCACCTCTCTACAGCACAGGAAGAATCGTAGTCAGCACCAAGAACAGAGCCGTAACGTCTTAGATCCTTTTACTCTTCCTTTCTTTTTCTCGCCTTACACTGCCGGCCGAACCCGAGGACATATGGAAAAAGTTGTGCTGACTTATACGAACGAAACCCCTTGTCCTGCGCCTCTCGAGCATACACGCGACCCGGATGCAACTTCAATGACTTTTTTCATCCTGTAACCTCACAACACTACCACTGGGCTCTTGTCAGCCCAGCTGTAATAAACTTAACCCCATAACGGACCACGAGACAGCCCTGAACCGGGGAGTTTTAGAACTTTTCACCCAACAAATGTACCGTGCGTGCCGCTGTCTGCGCTAATGCTACTTTACTCCAGAAATTCTCATGCACGCTTCTGCAGCTTGACCAGGTTGGGGTACAGATATAATTAGTCGGCCATCCCCGATCATCTTCCTCCTCCCCTCTCTTTCTCCTCTTCTCCTCTTTCTTCCCTTGTTCACTCCTCTTTCTTTCACTCAAGGATACGGGAGATCTTCTTCTCATATAGGTCCTGAGTTAAGAAGAAAAAACCTTCTCTCCCTATCCTCCATCATCTCTCCTCAAAAGGGTATTATTAGCTACCTACACACCTTAACTCCGGTTTTGAGTTGAGGAAGCATGGCAGAGAATGCGCCTGCTGCCGTCGCCGAGCGACGCTCGGTTGACGAAGAGGGTGTTAGCACTGCGAAGCAATCGTGGTTCATGAGAGTGTATACCCATGCCTGGTTCCAGGTTTTGTTAATCAGTTTTATCTGTTTCTGCTGCCCTGGTGTAAGTTGTGCTCTATCAATGAATTGATCAGGAAAATTGACTGAATGCTAATATCTTGTCTTTCAGATGTACAATGCCCTCACAGGAATGGGAGGTTCAGGCCAAGTCGACGAAACCGTCGCTGCGAATGCAAACGTGGCTCTCCTCTCTGCAACAGCCGGTACTGCGCTGTTTGTAGTCGGTCCCGTCTTCTCACTCATCGGTCCTCTCGCTTGCTGGCTTATTGGAGGTTGGACATATGCTTTGTACAGCGGCAGTTTACTCTACTATAACAGTAAGCCTCCCTTAACATCTCATGCATTTACCTGGTATAAGAATGATTAATTAACAATTTATCCCCCGTATAGTGAAAGAAAACGCCGCATTCGTCATTGCATCCGGAGGAATTCTGGGTGTAGGCGCCTCCTTCCTATGGGTCACCCAAGGCGCCATCATGACCACCTATGTCCCCGAATCCCAAAAAGGTCGCTCCATCGCTGTTTTCTGGATCATCTTCAACTTCGGCGGTATGATCGGTGCGCTCGTCAGTTTCGGCCTCAACTACCACAACGAAGGCGGAACAGTCTCAGACTCGACATACATCGCCTTCCTAATCATCATGATCATCGGCTGGGTCGTAGGAGTCCTGATTTGCCCTCCCTCTCGCATCCGACTCAACCAGCTCAAAGAAGCAGAAGACAAAGTCGTCAAGCAATCCCTCCCCGAAATGGCCAAGAGCATCGCCAAGATCCTCTTCCACTGGCGTGTCCTGTGCGTCCTCCCCTTATTCTTCTGCGCCAACGTCTTCTACTCCTATCAGCAAAACAACGTGAACGGAATGACATTCAACATCCGCTCTCGCTCCCTCAACTCCGCAATCTACTGGATGGCCCAGATGTTCGGCGGTCTATTCATGGGTGAACTGCTCGATTTCAAACTCCTTAACCGCCGCCATCGCGCCTGGCTAGGCTGGGCCGTCCTCCTAGTCACTGGCATGGTGATCTGGGGAGGCGGATACCAGTTCCAGAAATGGGCCGATAAGCGCCTTGCAGCTGGGTTTAAGCAGGATATCGACTATTCCGACGACGCCAAGATTGCCGTGGGTCCAATCTTTTTGTACTTCTTCTACGGATCTTATGACGCGCTCTGGCAATCTTATTGCTACTGGCTGATTGGGACCATGTCGAACTCTTCGGCTGTCGCGGCTGTGTTGGTCGGTGCTTATAAGAGTTTCCAAGCCACAGGAGGCGCGATGGGATGGCGTATCAACGCCATGAAGAAATCGGGCATGACTCAGCTGGGCATGAATTGGGGATTGAGTATTGGCTCCTTGATCCTGGCGTTGCCTACTGTCTACACCGTGACGTTGACTAGTATCAAGGATGGAGAGGGAGAAAGTGCCGTTCCACAAAAGGAGGTGGATGATATGGATATCAAGAAGGAGGAGCTCGAGATGCAGCCTCGTTAAACGGAAAATAGGGTGGTAAACCGTTTTTTTTTTTTTTTTCCTTTTATTTTTTTATTTATGTCTATGCTTGCGTTGGGCATTGGATAGCGTTGTATATAGACTTATTTCCCCTACGTACTGCATACTATTATGGTATTACGAAAATTCATTTAGATTTCTTCTCCCCCCTTCCATCTTGGTCTGGAACTGGCTTTGTGATAATTACGATATGGTGTGTTGCAGAGTGATGGCATCAGAAAGTCAGCAGATTATAATGATGTCGTCAGCTTATGAACTATAGGTAATCATTGCGTCTGCCATCTGGGGAGTGAATCAAATCTCACAGAGAAAAAAACAAAACCAATTAATAAAACGTAATAGTGTAACGGCCGCGCTAATAACGGTGAACAGTAGGTATCTCATACAGCGGAAACAGTCCGAAAAGGAAAAGAAAAGGAGAATTAAAAAAAGCAAAAAGCAGGAGAATGATAATAGAATCAAACAAAGGGCTAAGATGATAATTTAATGACACTGATATGCGGAATTGAATTGTTCTTAGATAAAACGCCAGCAACCTGGAAGGAGAATGCCTGCCCGCTCTCTCTAGAAGAAGCCCGATGGTGAGATGATGGTAGCTATGGAGTATGTTTTTACCATAGATGCAATATTTTCAAGATATCATGACGATGAAAGAAAGATCGGTTTCGTTTGCCGAAGATGTCTGGATCGGGTTGGCGGGTTAGCTATGTCCATTGATTGATTTGCTTGATCCAGCTGGGGGGATTGTTCGGTATACATACACATTGGAATCGTAAGAAGGCACACTGCGACTTGGATACTGGCGATAATTATGAAGACGCGCTTCGCACCACCTTTTACAACCCAGTCGTATGCGAAATATGTCAATATGAAGCTGAACATGTTCTTAAAGACAAGGAGAGTTGTGAATGCCTCGATTGCGATGGATCCTGAGATAATTAGCGCGGGATAGAAAAGGGTGGTATTTCTAGGGGACCTACGATGAGCGTCAACGACATATAGGGCACTGGACACAGCACCCATAACCATGGCGATAATAACGAACATGAAAAACACATCCGGTAGAAGCCATCCATATTTGCCAATGTCCACAGTCGTATATCCGAAGCCGTATAGACCGATACCCCCGAACATAAGCTGAGGGAAGACTAGCAGGAGACGAAACTCGGGTTCATATTTTCCACGGTTCCATTTCATCATCAGTTTGGCGCTCCAGTCTGCGAATAGACCGGATAAGAGTAAACCTAGGATTGAGCCGATGAAGGCTCCGGTGTATAAGTATCCGGTCTTGACCTCGTTGAACCAGAGTGGAGGACCCATGAAGAGGGCGGCTAGAACTACGCCTATGAAGACGGTCCATCCGATTAGGACGCCTTGGATAAGACAGGCCTGGAGGCTGTTAGCTTTGTTCGTGCTGGAAGGTAGCTGATGATACATACCCATAATATGCCAGGGTGGAAGAATAGCGGTAATGGTCTGAGAAGAAGTTTGAAAAAGCTCTCATCTGTCTTTCGACCATTGAAGATGCGTAAGGACTGAATAAATGTATCTTTTGGCGGCAAGTCCTGTCGGCCTGCTTCTTCGGATTCACGAGCAGTATTTTCCGATCCTTCTGACGCATTATGTTCAGCTGCGTTCCCATGCTCTTTGTCTTGGACATAGGTTTTGTCTTCCTCTAGCTGCTCTGTGGTTTCAGAAGCTCGAGGAATGCGCCTTCTTTCCACATCACCCTCGATATCGGTATTGAGATGATCAGCGCGTTTATAGGCCGTTTCTGGGACGAAGAAAAAGAGAAAGGGGAAAGCAACGGCAGCAAATATGGCGACGAAATTGAAGGTCCATTCCCATCCCATCGCATTTGTTATCTTCCCAGCGATCACGGGTGTTAAAAATGCACCACCAAAAAGAGCGACATTAGACAACGCCATTCGCTTTCCTCGTTCCTAGAAAGGATGTTAAAATGGGTTTGTTGTGTGGACGGAACTGTATCGGCGGTCTTACATGGACAAAGTATAGATCTCCCACAGCAGCATTGACTAGTGCCTCAAACGGGGCAAGACCGATTCCTTGAACTACTCTTGCCCATAGCAAGCTAGTATAACTATTTGTACTCGCGCCCGCCCAAGCACAGCTGAATATGATAATTATATTTCCCAGCAAAAATAGATGGCGTTTCCCCCAGACTCTGGCCGAAGGCACGAAGAACAAACCAGCAACACCGACGCCGCAGAGATGGTAACCGGTTAAAAGAGCGGTGTCTGTGAAAGGTCTTACAAAGTGGACTGAGACGGTGACTGTGTTTGAAGCCATGAGGGGACTGGTCGTGGCGCATATGACGGAAAGGATGGATAGAATGGTTAGGATCGCGTCGCGTTTCCATAATGGCCAGTTCTACAGTAGAATAATGGTTAGTTCGGCTTTATGAGAACGTAACTGAGGGACGGTATACCAATGGATCGTTTGGGTCGTCGCTTGGTTGAGGCACCAAAATAACGGGCACAGGTCCAGATCGATCATATTTCAGGGGAGCACCCGCAGGGAGCTGTTCGATTGAGCTGCTGTCATCGTCGAAGACATATGTCGTACCTATAGTTATGTGATTAGGAGTCGAGCAGGAAGAGATTGTGCTTGGGAGACGAACCCGGGACGTGATCGAGCTTGCGGTCTTCCAAGATGAGGAGACCCATGGCAGCGTCTGCGGGGTAGAATGAAGGGTTCGTGTCGAGAGCAGCAAATATTAGGGAGATATCACGTAGACATGTTTCCCACGAGCCGTAGAGAAGTATCCTAGACTGTCGAACTTGAGGTTTGGTTTGGTGTTAGCATGGAGAGAAAAGAAGCGAAGAAGAATATAAACCAAGTCTTTATGACCAACAGCAGAAAAAGAAAAGCTGCAAGCCACTTCACTAAACGAGATCGACGCGACGCCCAGTAAAGTCTCGTCTCTCTTTCTTCTTACTTACCAGGTGGCCTATAGCGAGATGTTGGAGTCGCTCTGTACGACTTTCAGCAGCGGGCAGCCGAGTTTGACATATAGGCCGCGTATAGTATGGTCAGCTATTATCAGCTATTACCACGACTGACTTCTCTGATCGCCGTTACACCGTGAATCGCCACCTGGATGCAGCGACTTGCAGCTCTTTGTTAAGATGCGAGAAAAAGCCATAAGAAAGCAGATGAGGTCTAGTAGGTCTGAAATATAGAGTGGGTGGAGTCTGCAGACCCCCATCCTTGGAGAACCCCGCCCACAGATTGGGTGAGATCCCCAGATCTGCGATGCAGTCACAAACCCTAAACCGGCTATACCCTGCTAAAAGTCGTTGTTGCACCTGCATTGCGATTCTGTCTGAATTTCTTCCTTTTTTCCTTTCTTGACCCCTTTTTCTGTTTCTCTCTTTCTTCTTCTCTTCTTCTTCTTCTTCTTCTTCTTCTTCTTCTTCTTCATCTCATCCTTCTCTCATCTCCATCTCATCTTCACTTCATCAACTCAACCCAACATCCTCCAAACACACACCCATCAATCACAATGAAGCTCTCCGTCGCTGCTCTCGCTGGTGTTGCTGCCATCGCCTCTGCTCAGGGATTAGGCGACATCCCCAAGTGTGCTGTATGTTCAAGAACACTCACCTCCTCCATTCTCCCCTCCATCCTCTCCAGCTCAGTCTGCCTCATACTAACTCCTCACAGCAAGGATGTGCTACCAGCGCAATCCCCGAAAAATGTGGTGCCGACATCAAGTGTATCTGTAGCGACTCTGCGTTCATCGAGTCCATCACCTGCTGTATCGCCGACTCCTGCAGTGCCGCTGAGCAGAAAGGTATGTCAAACTTTTCCACTTATGCTTTACCATCATAACGTTGGGTTGCACGGGAACAACCCAAACAAAGAACTCAAAGAAAGCCCTCAAAAGAAAATAAACAAAGCAATCTCTCCTCTCCTCTCACGGCATTGCTAACAAACTCAATTCAATTCTTTGTTATCTAGATGTTATCAGCTTCGCCAATAAGATCTGCGGTGTCGCTGGAATCACCGACCTCCCTGAATCCGTTGCTTGCTCTACCGGTTCCCAGACCGCCACCCAAACCGCCTCTGAATCTGGTACCACCTCTGGCACTGCATCTGAGACCACCTCGGGCAGCTCCTCCGGTACTGCTACCAACGAAGCTACCACTTCCGGCACGCACACCGGCTCCCACACTGGTACAAGCACTGGCTCTACCACCAACGGCGGTGCTTCTCCAAGCCCAACTGAATCTGACGATGGCGATAATGACGATGATGATACCTCTCCCACCGAGACCGGCGCTGGTGCTGGAGCAACCGAATCTGGCAATGCTGCTGTCGGCTTGACTACCAATGGTGGCCTTTTGGCTGCTGTTGCTGCGTTTGTTATGGCTGTTGCTTGAATGGGCTTGTAGCTGATAGCTCACTCGATAATACGATTTGTGCTCGGAGTAAACTGGTCTTGATTGATGGGATGGCCGACGAATTGTTTGCAAATGTAGCCCCCTTTTATTTTAATATATTAATGATGTCCAAGCAGTGGTTTAATGCTGAGATGAGATACTTAGCTAGTTAGGGCTTTTATTACCAAAAATGACAATCTCGGCTTACAGGCTGTTAAATGCAGGTTAAATTTGAAGAAGAAAGGGCTGATTATATGTAAAGTTAACGTACTATCTATAAAGTTCTATGAGCCATCCATCGCCCTGCTGAAAAGAAAGTATCAAAAGACAAAAAGGTATGTAACACGCTTGCAATGCAAGAAAATATTAAAAATGATATAAAGAATGACGATACTTATGTTGTGATATGAATCGGTGATACCTCTTCACTCCATGTGCTCAATCAGAGTAGTCAAGGTATTCATATAGCGCCGGGTATAAAGCGGATGCCGACGGACCTTAATTGGTTTTCCGTCTTCTTTTTCTCCTCACGCAGCGCAAGCAGGATCTATCGCGATTAAAACCAGTATCAGCAAACAGCCCACCCGCCGGCTATAATAGTATAGAAGGAGGAGCACTCACCCAGCAGGAAAACATAACCTCGATAATCCCATATCCAAGAACGACCTTTTTCTTGAGATCGTCCACACTGGCTCCAATATCCATCGCATTCCCAGCCGCAATCACCGTGCCGCCAAATGCCTCGAATCCATCAAACCAGACTACGCCGCCTTGGCCCCACCGCACAGACGGTGAGTAGATGGATGTATCGCCATCTCGGGACCTGTATCCTATGCCCGAGCCTGGAGTGGCACCAGCACCGAACCCCGATGTGACTGCTGAAGCGGCTGCAGCGCTCCATTCATCGACGGGGGAAAGGTATATTCGTAGTGCAATGACGAAAAAGATCCATGACCGTAGCGTTATTAGAAGGACGCATAGTTGGCGGTAGAGGTTGGAGAATTCGGCTGTTATTTTCACTGCTGCGTCGTTTAGGCCCGCTGTTCCGGATGGGTCTGCGTCTGTATTTGTACCGGCATCCGCGGTGGTGTTTGTACTTGTGTTTGCGTTTGCATTTCGGGCGTGAGATCGAAGCGGTCTTCTGGCTCTCGCTCGAGCGCGGAAAGGGTATGCTTGGGAGAAAGCATCGTGCTGGGCCTGGGCGCGCTCTTGTTGTGTTTGCTGCTGTCGAATGAAACGGGCGATGGTGAGAATATGATTTAGGGTCGGTAGTTTGATAGCAAGGGTGAGATCGAATAGAGCAAAGGTCAGAAGCAGGATGCCGCAGTATGCAAACGGTGAGCGCGGAATCGTGAATGTCTTGATGTTATCCTGAACAAAGCACCGATTATTAGCATCTCACTCATATTCTTGCTTCTCTATTGTAGGTGGTCATACTATTCGAAGCCCATCATTCACTTTGTATACCAGCTCTGAGTCTGAGATGACTTCACGGGAATTCGTCAGATAGACGGCCAGGACAAGCTGAAAGACAGCATGTAGTCGAATGTAGCCTTTGGCGGAAAGCCAGCCCATGATCGCTAAAAACCCAACCCGGACTCTCAGAAGAGAGCTGGAACCAAAAACAAAAAGAAACGAATGTCTTGAGCGAGCGTATTCGGGGTCTAGTTCTCGGTGTCCATGGCCCGGTGTTTGTCTGGCGATGATGTCGATGGCGGCGAGGCGAGGAAGAGGCGCCTTTTTTTGATAAGCACGCTTTGGGCTTGGCGGAGCTGAGTTTAGGCGGGGAGCAGCTCTAGATATTTTTTTTTCTTATATTTTCTTTTCTTTCGTCTTTCCACTCGATCAACTGTTTCTGTGTATGAGTTTGTTCTTCTGGGTTATATCAATAGTTGTGTCGCGTTTGGTCGTTCTGCGTCAGCCTGAGGGAGTCATTCTGATCCTGCGTTGCGTCGTTGCGAGAAATGGAATCAATCCTTCAAAAAGACCGACACATCAGGTACTTCCTACGATGTCTAAAAACGCTTCTCCCAGATGGATACACCTCCAATGATTCCAATCGCATGACTCTGGCATACTTCACAGTCGCAGCTCTCGACTTACTCGGTGCCTTGACAGAGGGGAGCCAGTGCAAAATCTCCGCTGCCGAACGGACCGGCTACATAAACTGGATATACCACTGCCAAGTCCCCTCGGCTGGTGGTTTCCGTGGCTTCACGGGCTCGATCATCGGGGATGAGAAGAGGAATGCACAGAATGAATGCTGGGACCCAGCAAATGTGCCAGCCACTTTCTTTGCGTTGATCACGCTGCTTATGCTTGGCGATGATCTGGGGCGGGTGAGGCGCAAGGAGTGTCTTCGGTGGCTGCGAAAGATGCAGCGAGAGGATGGGAGTTTTGGTCAGGTCGTTGGGCCGGATGGGGGGATGGATCAGGGGAGAGATCTGAGGTTTTGTTGCTGTGCGGCGGGGATTCGATATATGCTTCGTGGGAAGAGGAGGGATGAGGATGTAGAGGATATTGATGTTCAGAAGCTCATTTCGTACGTTCGGGCTTGCCAGGTGAGAGATTATCTTTGTGATATCCGACGTTTGGGCCTTTTGCTGATTATGTTTGAGTTAGACGTACGAAGGTGGCTTTGCGGAATCTCCATGGAATGAGTCCAATGGTATATATTACTTTTTCAGCTCTGCTGTTTTCTGCAGGCGTCGCTAACTATTACTTTACAGCCGGTTTAACTTATTGTGCTGTTGGCACTCTTTCATTTCTAGACCGCCAACAACCGGGGCTAGACCTATTATCTTCGTTTAAACAATTTGGCTCAACAGATGGTGACAGTGATCTAGTATCATGGCTGGTATCTCGCCAAACCAATGAACTAGAGGACCCTGATGAAAGCGACGCCGAGGATGATATAGAGGAGCCACCGAAGGAACAGCTCCCTGAATCAATTCCACTTGATGATAGAATATCATTGTTACCAGATTTACGGCCTGCTTCATCCTGGCCACCTGAGCTCTTAGAGCTTGCTGGGTTTAACGGTAGACCGAACAAAATTGCCGATACCTGTTACTGCTTCTGGGTAACGGGTTCACTCGCTGTAAGCAACCTCTCCCATGGGCAAACACCAGCCAGCTAACCCAAACTCGTAGATGCTGGACCGGCTCGACCTGATCGACCCGCAAGCCAATCGGAAATACCTCCTCAACAAAACTCAGCATTTAATCGGCGGTTTCGGCAAAGGTGTTGGCCAAGTGCCCGGTATTACTGCCCCAATGAGTCTTCATGCACTGGTTTATGCTAACTAATGATTTGGTATAGACCTTCTACATTCTTATCTTGGTTTGAGCGCCCTTGGACTGTTTAACGAAGAGGGCCTTGATGCCGTCGACCCCTTATTTTGTAGTAGTAAACGGATAAGGGCACGGCTGGAGAGCTTTGACTGGTGGAACGGGGCAAATTGATAGTCTAATGTACTATCAGCTCTGCCATTACGGGGTGCTGTAAACATGGCGATATTAACAAGAATACCTCGACACGATTCTGCTTGCATCCCACATATTTCCCCTCCTCATCCACATGCATCGACGATATTCGAGAGCAAGCAAGCATGAGCAAGCCACACAAGGATATTAATTATTAACTCAGCGACATCCCTGCAATAACGGCCAACTACCCTTGTCTTTCCTAGGATTATCTCAACTTGTACCATGCATGCAACTGCAGATGTTCAAACCCTAGGGATGCAATTGTACCGCTCAATGGGACTATCCAAAAGTTCAGATGTGGGCGGAACCGTCGGAACATCAGGTGGGATATAAATGCACCAATCGTGCATTCTTGATGGTGTCCATCTCTGTCATAACACAGAAATATCTGAAGGATGAGGAATCTCTAAAGCCAGGTACGCTCTATCGGCCCGGGGTTTAATAGTCAGGAGTTCAAGTATATTCCTGTGGAAGTCTGTGACACTTGTACCACCGTGTGCCGTGTCAGAGTGCTCGAGGCCTGTTCTCCTATTTACCATGTTCATTTAAATTAATTAATAATTATTCGTTCTAATATTCTTCTTAGCTGCTTCTTCAAGATGTTCTTTTGGGCCGTAAAAAGTGGAAACGCGGCGGAGCCGGATTACTCATCTCCACGTGATACGCGCCGTTGAAGCCCCTTGAAACGGCCAAAAAAAGAACAAGGAGACGAAGAAGAGAAGTGGAAGAGGAAGACGAAACAGTGGTGATGTGTCGTAGATGTAGATGATATGTAGATGTAGAGCTGTATCAAGCGTTGGCTGTGGTTGTAACTTGTCCCACCGCTCTGTGTTGTTCATGTACCTCAGTGTCGTCGGCCTACAGCACCTCAAGGTCCAAAAAACGTCAGTGCTGAAATTATCGAGGACGGCGTCTTTTCTTCTTCGCTGCTTCATCAACACAACACGAACCATCACCACCGCATACACTGCGCGACCTTTTGGCCTTCTTCTGCCCTGTCGCCGTCGTTCTGCTCTTCAGCTTACGTTCGTTTCCTCTATTATTAATCAGTGTCTGCTTTTTCCACCGCTTGCGCGTCGTTGTCTTTCGTCCGTATCTGGCTGCCATGATCTGTTAATACACGCTCTCGAATGCTCCAACTACCTCCCGTCCGACCGCAAGTCCTTCATTCAACTCTCGAGTCCATCGCTGCCACCGACTGTACCATTAGCCTACGTTCTCCTTTGTTCACTTTGCGTCCATGACCTCGGCTTCCGTCCCATTTGAATGGAATACACTGCGCCTCCCGTCCTTGCTGATACCAAGAAACTACGCGTGCTCTGAGCAATAGACCCGGTCATAAAGGAGTATATACTGCTCTTTTCCGCACAGGTTGTGACACATGCCGAATCCGAGGTCGAGAGCCGAGTCTCAGCTTCAAAAGGAAAAGGTTTGTACTGGCACTTTTGCGCCTGTCCCTTCCGCTCAGTGTTGCTAACTGCTTTGTGCTAGCTGGTAAACTCATATCATCAATTGCTAGAGTAAGTTTCCGCCTTCGCTACGCGCATTTCCGTCTACAGCTTCACTTAACCGAGAGCTGACTTTGGTGTTTTTGTCACAGAGAGTTCTCATCGAAGGACCTCCGGAATGTTGGTAACTATGCGCTTGGGAGGTTGATTGGGAAAGGCTCTTTTGGAAAGGTCTACCTTGCGACGCACAAGCTCACCAATGGCTCCAAGGTACGCGGAATTGAACGCTTTAGACTGCTAGACGATGGACAAATAGATTGACAACTGGTTATTGATAGGTGGTGCTCAAGTCTTCGGACCGCGAAGACTCAAACCTTGCTCGCGAGATCCATCACCATCGCCAATTCCTCCACCCCCATATCGCACGGTTATATGAAGTAATTGTTACCGAAAGGCTGGTCTGGCTGGTTTTGGAATATTGTCCAGGTGGGAATGACTTCTCAGGTTGAGATTGGTAGCGTGCTAAGCTAACTTTCATCCCAGGCGATGAATTGTATAACTATCTCCTCCGCAATGGGCCAATGTCGATCGAAAAGACCCAGAAGATCTTTACGCAGCTTGTGGGAGCCGTGTCATACGTCCACAGCAAGTCATGTGTCCATCGCGATCTGAAGTTGGAAAATATACTCCTCGACAAGCATGGAAATGTGAAGCTATGTGACTTTGGATTCACAAGGGAATACGAAGGCAAATCCAGCTATCTTCAAACCTTCTGCGGCACGATATGCTACAGCGCCCCGGAAATGCTCAAAGGCGAAAAATACGCAGGCGAGAAGGTCGATGTGTGGAGCTTGGGCATCATACTATATGCTCTCATCGCCGGGCAGTTGCCATTCGACGAAGATGACGACCAAGTGACAAAAACCATGATTCTTTCCGATGCGCCTAAATACGATGAGCGGTTCCCTGAAGATGCTAGATCGCTGATCAACAACCTATTATCAAAGCGGCCGTTACTGCGCCCATCCCTTACTGATATACTGGTCCACCCATTCCTGGCAGAACATGCGCCGCAGCAGCAAGCAATACTAAAGCTGACGCGCCCTGCGCCGTTCTCGACGCCCCTGGAAAAGACAACTCTGGAAAGAATGAGAAGTGCTGGAGTCAACGTTGATCAGGTGATGGAAAACGTCCTTGCACAGCGATGCGATGCGCTAGCCGGATGGTGGGCACTGCTTATCGAAAAGGAGGAGAAAAAGGAGAAGAGACGAGAACGCAAACGGCGGGAAAGAGAGGCCGAAGCCAAAAACCTGCGCCGATTGAGCGCGGCCAGCAGCCGCCTGGAACGGATATCCGCCGCTCTAGTCGAGGTCGACGAAGAAGGCCAGTACGCCGAACCGTCGAAAAGCCGAGGTAGAGATAGGCGCAGCATTCCCACTCGTAAGTCCTGGCGATCCTGGATTTGCATAAACTAAATCTTAACTGTCGTTGTGCAGCTCAACTGGTCGTTCCTGAAGTCCCCAAACTTCCGGAAACTGCAATTGTTACCACCCCAGACACCTTACCACCTCCACCCATCGAAAAGGACAATGTTGCTCAGTCAATCCGCTCCACCGGCTCCTACCGCAATCGACCAGTTCCTCCACCAAAGGAGAGGCGGGTATCACGAGGGAGCACTCTTCACCTGAGTGCATCCCAACCAGGCCCTCAGGGTATCTTAAGGCGTCAGGGTCATCGTCGACGCCAGCATCCCATCATAAGCCAGCTGGCGTCCCTAAAACATTGGCTCATCGAATCAACCAAACGTGCCAAATCACCACACCCAAAGGCCTTTGGTCATACTAACGCCCTGAAATTCCTATCGGATCGATCAAGCTCTCCCAAGGATTCCAAAAAGAAGGATGCTATGAACAAGAACCAGCAAGCATCGACCCCTACCAATCCAACATTCAACAATTCACACCAAACTCCGTCGACGGTGAAGCGATCATCAACGGCAAGCAGCCTCGCCCCCAGCAACGCTTCGTACCCTGGAGCAGCTCGACCTACCTCTATAGGCCAACCGCCGAGGCAAAGAAATAAATCCGCCCACCGTAATTCTTTGTCCCCCTCTCCATTAACACCACGTAACTCTTACCGTCGCTCATCGGCTGGACTTCGAGGACGAAAGTCGACCTCATCATCCGTCTCCTCCATTCGCACCATCCACCATGCTCATTCCCATTCCAAAACATCTTCCATCTCTTCCAATAGCATAGACACAGTCCCGACTCCCACCGCTACCAAGGCTATTGGGATGAGCCGCTCACCGCACTCTTCTGTCAAGGTCTTACCTACCACACCGAACGCAATATCTCATTTCCCCAATAATATCAGAGTAGTAAGGGGAGGGAATCTAGGCAGCGCTTTTAACGAGTCAGCTCCAGCTCCTATTTCGTCACTGAATACTGGCCCTTTTTTTGCACGACGAAAACGATCCGCCTTCAAAGGGCCGGCGATCAACACCAATATCTTTGGTGGTGGAGGTGGCAGCGGCCTCGGCACACCCGGCGTGTCAAGATCTCGTGGCTCCTTGGATAATGGTGATGGAATCATGATGACGGGAGCTAGGAAGAGCCAGATCATTGAAGAAGAGGAAGAAACCACTGATTCATACGATGACGAGGACGTCGAAGATGTAGAGAATTTTAGTCCTCTCCAAGGGAAAGCTCCAAGCTTTGCGGAAGGCAGAAGCTCGATCGATGCGCTCAGTGCAGCTGATGCGCCAGCGAACACTTCCCATGACGGTGACTACATTGTTATCGCCGCTGCTACAGCTGCCGTCGCTTCTATCACCACGCAGACATCCTCCACTATGACGACTGACAGCGATCAACCCGCCGAATCACGACTTCTACCTGCAGCTGAAATTTCAGAACCTCAGTTCACTACCACTCTTTCGACCTCTCCTTCAGAAGCGGACCGCGAGGTAGTCCGACCTCCGCGATCTTCTTCTCTTCGTGAACCCCGGGCGGGAACACCCCTGAGTACCACAAGCGATAGAGCCGATAAAACCGCGTCGCCGACTACTATACGCGAAACACCAACCGATGAAAAGGACGAAAATACATCTCCAAAACAGTGACCATTGTCGACTCTCTATCCCCACCGCGCCCTTCTTTTCACTTCTTTCTTGTCTTATCTTACCCTCACAGAAAGCATATATATACGACTACTTCTATATACAATGGTTTCGTCAAAATACTTCACTTACACCCGCACTCATTTTTTTTCATTTCATTTCATATATACCCTGGATACACCATTGTCGGCATTGGAAATCAAGAATGAATTGAATACATTTTTTTTTCTATCTGTTAACTGATATTTTGCGCTTCGACCAATACCCAGCACCAATTCTGCTCATGTTTATCGTTATGCCCCCTCCACCCCATTCCACCCACTCTTTTTCCTTCTCCTTTCCCTGTTTTATTCCTACTTCTAACATTCTCTTCACATGTATTTATTTATCTACCCACCTTTTTTTTTATTTTTCCTTTCTTTTTCGATGCGGTTCTAATTAGAGGAATTCCCGGAGCGAATGATATCACTATTATTTACATTTTTTTTGGATTTCGCCAACTGTTGATATTTTTAAATACAATATATTTACCATGAAAAGGGGCCAAGTTTGACTTTCATAAGCCCTCTCCTATACAGGAAGAAGGGATGGCAAGAAAATACTTGTCTTAGTAGGGCGTAATCATTGGTCCGACATTGGAAACGGATATTTGATCCTTTGGTCAGGCTACGTTACTTGAATCCACTAGAAGTTCATGCACTTGGTATGGTTATGCGCTTTAACCGAGAATATTATTGTGAATAATGACAGCTTGGCAATTGTCAAAAGATCATAGTCCTTGAGAATACCGTCCCAGGAATCAGGCCGAATCAGCGAAAAAGAAACAAGTCATCCAACCTTGACAAACTCCCATCTTGTACCAGTCTCATCACTGTCCCTTAGAATCACCAGCTCCGTAAAACCAGCTCCTCCAATACCCATGGGGTACAATTTACTCCAATGCTTCATATAGAGCACATACCCTCCCTTTGGGTGGTGGCGTGGAGAAAGATAACGCCATTCGTCGAGTTTCGCTGATACTGCAGTGAAATACCACTCTCCAAAACGATTTCTATGTCCAATGTACTTGCCGGAAGCCGCATTTCGGAAGCCAAACCAACCGTTCTTTTCTGCACAGATCCAGCTGCCGCCATGAGCATCGGAGCCCATCCAGCTGCTTTCGTCCTTCGGCCAGTATGCGCCTAACACGCCATCTTTGATCATGATGACGCGCTTGGACACCACATCGCGAATCACATACTTGTCTCCCGGCCAGGGGCATGTTCCGGTACCTTGATCGAGGTCTGAATAACTTGGAAGGCTCGGTTCGATGTCGGAGTGGGTTGGGGTTGCATAGCCGCCGTCTGTTTCTGACTCGGTTGGAGCCGAGCCGATGATAGATGCCATTTTCTGTTTTCTCGTTTATTTCGCTCGAATATTGAGGAGAGAGCTGAGTGAGGCGGTATTCTGACGGTTGCTAAATGTCTGGAGTAATATGAGTGTTGTGAAGTTCAGGTTACTGTAACGACCCTGGAATCAAGCTGGGTATTTTCTGTGGGGCGACCGGGCCGAAACCTAAGCTAAAATTTGCCCCGCAGAAAATCGACCTAGGTTCTTTTGGGATCTATAAGGGAGAGTGAATGAATTGAAGGAATTATCCTCTATTTATACCTTAAGAATAGTTTATCAATTATTCTTTAAGTCTCTCCGCAGCCTTTCGGCTGTTCTTTGAAATTTCTTTGTTATGTTATCTTTATTGGTACTTATTTATTCAAATTGGCGACCCTGTCTGTAGGGTGAGGGATCAGGCAAATAATTTGATCTCCGTCAATTTTGGCAGAGACAACGTATGCGACTCACACCACGGGTAGAATATCGCATATTGGGAATGAAGAACATTAGAAGGGACGCCTGAATACATACCCCGGGCAAACTATTAACGGGAGAACGCATGCTATGGCTATGTCACTGCGGAGCGCAATGGTGGTGGCAAAAGTTGATACGTTAGCTATAGAGAAGGCTATAGAGAAGGTCGTATTCTGGTGAGTCGGGACGAATAAGGTCAAATTCATTAAGCATCAAAATATTGAGGATGTGTGGCTCGTGGGGTAAAGGCTGCATAAGGAAATGGTGGTAACGGGGTTCATCAACTGGCACCTTCGAGTGGATTCTGATCTGCACCGGAGTTTTTATAGTCTGGTCAGCTGTGGAATACGTCCGGATACAGAAATTGGCGGGGATTGATGCGTGGGCTAGAGAGAGAGAGAGTGAGTTCAATTAGTGACGCTGAGCGCGTCGGCAAGAGGCCACTTATTTCTTCTAGCCAGCTATGGGCCTGCAATACATCTTTCATATGCGGCGGTGGCATGATGGCTGACACCCTCGCATACGTCAAGTAGTGACAAAGGCGAAGAGGATCATTGCAGCCCCTAAAACCTAATGATACTTAACCGCGCGTTGATCTTGTGAACAACATCGCATGGGACAAGATATGATGAAGAATGTCAGTGGCTCTGTATGTGATGGTACATTTGCTGGCTCAATTCGGATTACATACGCGGTTCAACAGCTGTGTATGTTTTGGCTTTACCATCTCACCAATATAACTCCATTACTTGGTTCCGTTTGGCATACACGTACTCTGCACCCTATTCTCGCACCCTACAGCCACCATGTCTCTCGATTGCAGCAGACCAATGCATCTTCGTGATGATTTTGTTATCAGCTGCGGCACAGTCACGCTTGATCCTGCTCATGGAAAGATACTTCTAATTCGCTGGAACAAAACTCAAGAGATTTTCCTTCCCAAGGGGCGCAAGAACATTGGGGAGACACTGGAGAATGCCGCACTACGAGAGACCTATGAAGAGACCGGTTTCACAGTAGCTCTCTTCCCTTTGCCGATTCCAACACTTGCAACCCCGGCCGCCACTGCTGATAACCTTGGCCAACCAAGCGGAGTGACAGAACCTGTTGCCGTTAGCCAGCGTCTCGTGCACAACAAACTCAAGCTCGTCTTTTGGTTTGCTGCCAAGGGAGACTCTACAGCCGTGCCTGATATGGGAACGCAGCAGGAGGGGGAGGACTTTGAGCCCATTTGGGCGGAGCTGAAGAGCGGAGTAGAGTCTTTGACTTTTGACGATGATAAACGGATCGCACGAGCAGTTATCGATATAGCTACTACCGCTGGTCACCTTGAAGCAATGCAAGAATAGCTTAGTGATATTTCTTCGCGGGTGTATTCTTCTAATTCGGCAGGCTTAGACCCACGGCAATGATGGAAACCTGCTCGGTGGGTGGATTGCTGGATGACTTCTCAGTATGCTGCCTTACCAATTCCACATCCTATGGCACCCATATATTCGTCAGCTTACGTTCGGATAGTTCCAAGTTCATGTCTAGGTCCTTCGATACTCGTCAAATATGATCATTAACCTCCCATCTTAGTGAGATTTATCGATAAGATCTTGATGCTCGAGCCCATGTATGACCGCACCGAAAGCTCCCCCGTATATCTCATAAACATGATGAGGTGTGAAGATTTGAAAATTGTGTTAAACAAGGCGTCGTATTGAATTAACGTGGCTCACTATTATGTACTGCGGCATGCACCTTGGGTAACATACACAGTCACCTCCAAGGATGAGCGACCAGTTACTCAACACATAGTTATGGTATCGAAGCGAGAAAAACAAGTACAACCATCAGCTCTCCCGCATCAGTATTCCTTCGACTTGGCTGTCTCTATCTCAGAGTCAACCCTGGGCTCTGCAGCCGACTCCTCGTCGGTCTTGGCATTATTTATAATCCCGATGTTACTGTCGCCCGTCTTATCAGCCGTGTCTCGGTAAGCTGGGATGAAGTTTACAGCTGCTGCGTACGTCCATGCGGCAACCATTACCTACGGAAAATTAGCCGACTTCACGTTTGTGAGACAGGGGTATATAAGGGTGTGTTCTTGACTCACAGCAGTAGGGACGACCATCCCTATCCCCGAATCATACCTGTCAGCTACAAACCCGAGTAGTGGCGGGATGGCTGCTCCGCCCGATACACCGGCAACAATTAACCCAGAGCCACGCTTATAGTGTTTACCGAGTCCTCGAATTCCGAGAGCCACGATGGTCGGGAAGCAGACGGATTCAAAGAAGAGGGTCATGAAAAGCATTGCTACCAGAGCGAGTTAGTAATGAACCGAGTATATACTTCATACTTTCGATACTGGACAGAGATGCTTACCAATACCGGTGTTACCCCGCTGGGTAGTTGATGCGGCAAGGAAGATGACGACGCCGGAAATAAATGCGAGGAAGATCCAGCGTGGGCGTACAAATTTCATGCCGAATGCACCAGCAAATCGACCCACTGCAAACGCTCCTTGGGCACCAGCGAGGAAGTTGGCTCCGTCTGAATCGCTTGTACCTTTGCGGGTTTCAACAGCATAATTGATAAAGTATGACGCGATGGCCACTATGTATCATGATTTATTAGCCGATACTATTGCTTGACAGGGAAAGTATGCCGTGAAACAAGCATTAATAAACCAATAACATGTGCGGAATACATACCCTGTCCACCAGTGTATAAGAACTGTGCAGCAGCAGCATGGAAGACTTGGTACTGTTTCCGAAACGGTTTTTCTTGCTGATTTAGATGGGTCTCGGCGACTTGAAACTCCATATCTGCGTCCGTGATTTCGGGGATGTTCGATAGGAAAAACACGAAGGCGAGACAGAAGACGAAGATGGCGATGGCGAGATAAACCCATTGTACCCGTTGGAGTGCTTCTACATTATCTTCTGCGGTCGTGAAGAAGACATGAGAGCCAAGTACGGGGCCGATGACTGTGCCGATAGCGTTGAAGGCCTGGGCGAAGTTTATTCGGATCTCGGCATACCTGGGCGGACCGCACACTATTTTCGTTCGTTAGGCAACTCGTACGCGGCTAAAGTGTTGTGATAGGATATAGGGTCTAGGTAGCTTACCGGACAGGTACGGATTGGCAGCAGTTTCCAACGAACCAAGGCCAGAGCCGATGACGAAAGTAGCACCACAAAACCCGCCAAAGGAACGATTAAGACCGGCGGGCCACATGCACAGTGCGCCAATCCCATAAAGACATAATCCCATCATGAAAACGGATTTATATCCCCACCGGCGTAGCATCCAGTTGGCATATCCGAGTGAAGCGAGCGGGTAAGCTCTATCTTTCCAGTTAGCGAGCAAAATTTGTATGTATGCGTTGTATATAACGAAATGGAGTGGTTGCGAACCCAAAGTAGGCAGCTTGCAAGCCGGCCGATCTGGTTTTGGTTATATTTAGGGTGTTCTGGAAATGTTTATTGAGAGTATCTAAGAGGCCGTATGCGAAACCCTGCCATGATCATTAGCCATGCTCTCTAGTTGGAATGAACAGAGTCGACTCAAGCTCACCCATAGAAAGAAGAGTATGGTAACCATAATCAACGGCCATAAACTCTCGCGCAAGGTTAACTGAGCGGCATTGGTAACTTGGTCGTTTCTTGCCCGAATGCGGCGACTCTTGATAAAGGCTACGAAGCCCATTGTGTCTGGTCGGCTGTTGCCCAAAGTATTGATCAAAATAGGTGTTCAAACGCGCCAGTCAGGCCGTGTAAGGACGATTTGGCAAATATGGTTAAACCGACAAAGAAATGTTGCCAGTCAACATAATAGTTGCTATGCGGGATACTGTGGGAGGCAGGTCAATCTCCTTCGGCGTGCCAGCTGGGATCATACACAAATCTGGGGTAAGGAAGGTAAGGGTGCCGATGAGCTTATATATATCGGTAAATCTTAGCTCTAGGTGTCGGGTGTTTACATTAAGTTCGGTGCATGCGAGTCGGTTAGCTGGGGAGAGGAATAATGGTGGGTGTCAGATAAACTGGAGTCGGTGGTATCCTGGAAGCGTCTTTGAATGAAGATGTGAGGCGTGCGCTCGACCATGCATATCCCAATCATAACCTCGGCCGCAATTACCACGTCGCCCTGGAGGGAGGCCCATTATTGAACACAAAGGCGGGTTGCATGCCAGTCTTGCCTAACAACAATTCAGCGCTAGGCCAAACCACGTTCTTAGTCGATCCATTTCCTAGTGTTTAGCTGCTCTGTGAAGTCGAAAAACGTCAGGAAGAACTTGGGTTCATCGGAGTTGGTCCTTCTCGGTGTTGTGGCTCGCTGGTGGCTCCACCTCCACATCCCGTCTAACATGGCCAAACAGCCGCTAGCTTGGCATGATGCTGAAAAGCCAAGGAGAGGAGTTCAGCTTAACATGATCAGGATGGCCACAACCTGCATCTGTTGCTTGTGGATACGAAGTAGTGGGGACTGGTTTTTCTGATCGTCAAGCGAGCTACTCCTTCGTTTCATTCGTCTCAGGAACTGCATCCTCCATGCATATTGGTTCTTCTCCGTCTCCTCGCCCTCCTCTCCTTATCTCCATCTGATCTGGAGTCTTAAATAGTGCGCCTGAAGTGTTTGATGCTATTCTGTTCTGCTGAAGTTTTCTGTCGTCGTCGCTTTTTTGTCGTCAATTCCTAAAAGGGAAGTGGACCCTGGATGACATAAGTAACTTTCGCGGAGATCCTTACCAATACGTTACACATCTGTAATCCGAATACAGGCATATACTTGAGTATGTATATCGGGATCACACTCTGTATACTACACTGAGGATGGATGTTGGCGTCTCACATAAAGAGAGGCATCGGTGCAACTCCGACTCACCTCAAAGAGGTTCTTCACTGGATAAACTGTGGTGCGTAGCGATCTTGGGCCGAGAACAAGAAGACCTCTCTAAAGCTAGCTTCGCTCCTTTCCTCGTGGGACCCGAGAGTGGTCTTATCCGTCCGCCTGTACAACATCTTTCTTTATTTTCCCCCATTCTTCACATTCCATCCTGCTGTTCACCCCGGATTCAGTGCGGGATAGGCCCACATCAACCAATCACAAGCCTCTAGAAACCGCGCAGTTACATACACGTTCTGTATCTTTCGTATCATAATCGTAATTATGCTCTCTGGTTACATCGGCCTTCGGCAAATTTCCTCTCCTCCCGTTAAATCTCAACATCAACCGAGATGCCATTATTTTAAACACACAGAAAAGATATAAATAGAACTCCATATTACCATTATGACTTAACTAAATACCGGCATGCCGTCCTCCTGAACAATGTCTCTTCCATTTCAATTTTGGCCCTCGATCACCACCCACAATATTACAAAATGTGAAGAAAGCAAAAACAGAGATATTAAGCGGTGAAAACAATTGGACAGAAGCAGAAAGAGATGAGAAAAACTGCTCACCAATTTTCCTGTAAAGGTGTATAGAAGCGAGCATCCAAACGCCACCAAAATATTTTCCACGACCACGGAATGGCAATCCAATCCTCTTGATTGTTTGAACTGATGTGTTCAATAGGGGTGACTCAGCTATATGTAACTAATAGCAGCTAGTCGAAATGTATGGGGTGTGAGATAATGAACGATGTCAAAAGGAAAGAAAATGTCATAGCCAGCAGAAGTGAGACAAATGGAAAAGACAATCCATCAGCATTGGAAGAGAAGAACACAAGAGTATATCAGAAACGGGGGATCAGAGATATAGATCAACCAAATCCCTATCTGTCGATTATAAATTCTCCTGGAACTTTGATTCTCTTCTGCTTGCTGCAGGCGGAGTTAACAAACCAGATTGCTCCTGGCTAGCTCCATCCGGACCTTGCTGAGCATCGCTCCATGTGGATCGTTTATCGACATTGAACGAACCTGGGCTTCTAGATCCCGATGTGGCACGACGGCTTTTTGTGCGTTTGAAGAAGCTAAAGCGGCCACTGCTGCCTTCTCTCTTCATGGCAGGGCGCTGCCCTTCCGGCTCTTCAGGGAGGCCTTGGAGCCTCTTCTTCTCATCTTCCTTACCGCCTCCCAGTCCCAGCTGAGCCTTGGCTTTACGAGACGCAGGGGGAGACTCGCCTCTGTCAGATGTACTCCATTGTCTGAGCCGGCTGTCGCCTTGAGGTTCATGTTCAATGGATACTTCCTCCTGTAGCTCTGTGGTCCCTTGAATACGCTCTCCTTCTACTGCCTGAGAACCCAAGGCCGCGGCTGCTGGTTGAGACTCGGATTCTTCTGCTGACGTCGCGACACGTCTCTCAGTCTTGAACCATGCTTTGCGGATAGATTTGCGCTTCTTTATTGCTGGCGATGCAGGAGCTTCGACCCTTTCGGCTGGCTGTTGTTGGAGTTGAGGCGCAGCCTCAGGCTCAGGCTCAGGTGCAGTTGCAAGCACGCTTGCGTATGAAGGCTTGGGCGCTGGTGCAGGTTCTTGTACGGGCTCGGGTTCGCTCTCCCTTTGGACCGCGGGAATTGGAGCTACTGGTTGAGCCGCTGCTCCTGCTAAAGAGCTTTCGGATGCCGATCGTGAGGATTCTCCATTTCGTTCTCTTTCAATGTGTGATCGTGGCGGCCTGTTCTCCTCCTTAATCCCGTTCGGATAGCCGTAGTCTTCTTCCTCCTGCTGAATCGGTGGTGGGGGTGGCACTATTACAGGCTCTTCCTCTACCGCCTTTCCTTTTCCCTTCTTGTCTTTTTTCTGCTTCTTCTTTTTCTCCTTCTTTGGCTTATCCTTCTTCGTGCTCGAGCCCCGTAGGAATGCTACATCGTCGCTCAATGTCAGCATTTGTAGATAAAGACGCATAATTTTTGGGTTTAAACTTACCTTTCAGCTGACCAAGAGCCTCCATGGTCTCCGTCTCACGACGATGCGCAAGCGAAGCACGTCGCCTCTTTTGTTCCATGTCCAGCTCCTTCTCAAGACCACTGACTTTCTGCTTCTTGACTCTTTCATCGATATCATCGAGCGTTGGTCTGACCCTCGATTCTGCCAGATTCGTTACTCTGACATCGGTATCATCGAAACCAGTCCCACCTATCGCAGCATAGTCCGAGCCCTTACTCCCTGCGGAACGCTCTCTGATAATCTTCTGCCATTGCATTTTCTTTTCCTCCGTCGGTTTGCCAGTTTGCATAGAGATGTCATTGTCGATACCGAGTAATGTTTCGTTTACATTTCTCTGTGCAGCAGCCATGAGGAAAGCATCTTCTCCGCCAGCTTCACCGAACCTAGTGCCTTCGGTGCTGACATCGGCTTCACTCACTGAACGTCTCTTCAGTCTCGTGGGGAGAAGGGAACGAGCACGAAGGGTGTCAGCTTCTCGTGCCAGCTTCTGGTCGCGGTTCAATGCCGCCATTTGTTCATTGGCGCGCTTCTCAGCTTCGAAATGCAAGTGGCGTCTTCTGATGGCCTCATCCGATTCCTCAGCACCCCTTGGTGGGAAACCAGATACCTCGGCAGCAGCCATCTCTTCAGCTCTGGGCATCACTGCATATAATTGCTGAGCCAATGTAACTGCAGCCGCATGGAGTGAACGCTGTCTGTCCTGCTCATTACCTCCTCCACCATATGGATACGATCTGTATAAATCCCTCCGAGTTCTAGCGATGGCAGTATTGTGCAGCCTCTCAGGATCAATACTCTCGTCGATAGTTTCCAACGGGAGCTCCTCATCTAGGTATGCCCTGTGACAGGCTTCAGCAGCGGTCAAGGCTTGTCCTCGACAGATTTGTTTGTCTGGTATAGGTGGTGCTGTCTTTGCTCTTCGACGACTGTCATTCATAGCTCCCGTGGCAGCAGCCATAGCTCTCGGGTCCTCTTCTTCAGCAGTACTCTCTCGACTCAGACCAGTAGTATCCCTTCTTGCCCCTACTGCGGCGTCCTCCGGCGACTTTGCCAGTTCAGGAACGCTCTCACGAGCAGCGAGAAAAGCAGCTCTGGAGCTAGCAGAGCTCAAGCGTGTATCAGCCCTAGAGAGAGTGCGCTGAGGTCTCTTCTGCTCTCGAAGGGAGACACTACGCTGGGGTCCGTGACGCGGAAACGCCTGTGCAGAATGAGCTAAACTTGCTGCGGCTCCGGCAGATGCAAAATCGCGCCCCGTGGTGATTCCCCGACCCGCCCCCAAGACCTCACTGGTAATATGGGTGCGTGAGTCTACAATGAACTAAAGTCAGCCACATTTATACCCTGAAGCACACAAGCACCATTAGATAACTGACCGTCCAAATCATCTTCAGCTCCAAATCCAAAGCCGGTCAAACGGCTTTGGGTGACATAATGAGCAGCCGCATTGGCAGCTTTAATCAAATAAACCCATTAGTTAGCCGTTATCCCTCTATAACATGAACTAAATGTACAAAGGAACCAAAACCGATCAACGCGGAAACGTCGGATCAAGCTTACCGCGATCAGATTTAGGGTCTAGGACAGCATATGGCACCGCAGCCGACGGGCGAGCGGTAGCAGCCATGATGCTGTTAACGATTATCGTCTGTCAGTGTGTAACGGTGTGGATGGTATAGACGTGCTAACGGGGATGACTGGGAGAAAACCAGGCATGGTGGGAAAAAAGAGGAAAAGAAGGAAGGAAAAAAAATAAAATAAAAGCCAGGTAACAGGTTAAATCGGATTCGCGGGTGCGGAGGCGACGGCTATTCAGGCTATGGATAGTTTGGTTCTAACCAGAGCTTTGTTGCTCTTTGCATCTGGATATCACAGATCTGAGATCGATGACGTCGTTGGCGGCTTCAACGCTTGTTCCCGGTACGGTTTAGCAGGGATGGAGACCACTAGTCTTGATTAGGACTAGTGTATGATATAAGGTTTAGCCGAGGCAACTTTATCTGAACTTTGATCAGATCGATCAACAAAGAAAGGAGCAAGCATCTTCAATAAACAATCGTTGATACTTCTATTCGATGCGCTTCAATGCTGGATAACATTCTCAACTTTCGCGATGTTGGTGTCTTCGTCAATCGCTTATGTGGATCACAGTAAGCCACTCTGGCCCCGTAGAACTGCCGATTTGTGAATCTAACTTCTCCTCAGAGTCCTGAAAGAAGGCATTCTATTCAGGAGCGCGACGGTAGCTAGTTGAATACCCTCTTATACAGAGTTAATACCCACTCAGCTCATGAATATGTACTATTAGCCAGATAATGCCTCATCTCGAGACAAAATATACCTTCAAGAAGATTTACACATCTCGACCATAATCGACCTACGATCAAAGTCAGCTTACAATCTCTCCCCACCATTCTCCCTCTATCTCCCACAAACTAATGCTTAATTAGAACCGAGCATGAGAATGCAGCAGCAAAACTCGACCAAGAATCTATAACCCCCAACGCCGAATCCGCCAATCCCCACCTGCTCGACCTACCAGGCGTGAACCACCTAATGGTAAACCTGGTAGGATGGAACCTTCAAAAAATGCTCCTCTGGCGCCTAAGCTGGGTCAGCTTCATGTATGCAAACTTCCACAACCAACTACTCAAGTAGTATCCCCATCTATAATATTCAAAGCTAATACCAATTGCAGGAAATGCCTCTCCTATCTCGCCTCAGGCTACCGCGATGCCGCAACGGCAATCATTGCATCTGAAGTAATGCAACCGCGTGGCTTGATCGGGCTAGCTAGAGATACTCTTGTATCAAGTCAAGCCGAATTAAACACCCTATTCACTCATCTCAGCAGATCAGAGGCCTATCCAGCCCTAATCCACTGTACGCAGGGCAAGGATAGAACTGGTCTGATTATCCTTTTGTTGCTATTACTCGTTAACGATGGAGATGGAGATGGAAGTGGGAGAATCCCAATTAGCGCGATGGTAGATGACTATAATGTGTCACAGAAAGAGTTAGTGACGGAAAGGGAGGAGAGGATTCGCGAGATGAAAGCGTATGGTTTGACGGAGGAATTTGCAGATTGCGCAGACGGGTTCGTGGAGGAGATTAAAGCGTTTCTTGACAAGGAGTATGGCGGTGTTAGAGAATATTTACGCACCGCGGGCGTAAGTTCCGAAGTTGTGGAAAAGGTGCGAGCGTCATTGATAGCGTAGGGGTTTGAATATAACCAATGAAGAGTTTCTATGCGTGTGGAAGAATATATAGTATTATGAACAACGCCGAGTGTACTGTACTGTGTGTACATGCTGAATGCTCCCAGTTTACCCAACCCAACCCAACCCAGTTTAGAATCAAGACGCCGTGTCGGTTTCAAGCAGTACCAACCCGATGCAGATGCAATGCACCATCCATGCCGGACCCAAAAATATTGTACAAGCCCCAAAATTACTTTTTCCAACTCGAGCTCCACCGTCACTAGCGCGATCAGCGGCTCAGTTCTTGAGATTGCTCTCTTCCATGTAAAACACTAACCCATTCCAAGTAATGGGTTCCATCTAAGCTGTTGGGCTGCGACCAGACCAGCCGGAAATAGGACCTCTATCGACAACCTGTCCTCGGTATGTATTGGCAGTATCGCCCATCGAGTCCGTAGTCAACGGCTCTTCATACATAGCATTCGACTGGCCCATTTGGTTTGGTGGGGTTGTTGTGTCAGCAACACTCGTGGGCGCCTCGGCCATTTCTGGGATACGTTCGCCTTGAGGTATATGGCGACGAGTTCGAACTGACGGTAACAGATCGATGATGAACGAGAGGATATAAAATGTAAAAATAAACGCAATGACTAGATTTGCGTTGTCAGTAATTACCGATCTCATGTGAATGAGACAAATGGGGGGGTTGGCAGAAATTATTCAACATACCCCATTCCAAAACCGCGGCTTGGTTTCTTCTCGTGTGGCCTCGCCCAGTGACGCCAAATGCGATGGCAAGAGCTAATTCGACGATTATGAACCCAAGTTTCACGCAAAAGCTTATGGTGAGAATGCGGTGATCTCGGTAATGTATCCCCAGTCGTGCATACTCGGCACAAACAAATATCGCGCTGAGAAGGTAGCCGCCCCTATTTACATGGTAGGGTATCAGTATTTGTTCAATCTCGTTTACTAGATTAATCTTTCCGAAGCACTTACATAAAAAGGACGAGAAATCCATGGTGCTGATGAGAATGGTTCACGGTATCAAATATTGATAGAAGAATGAGGCCAACGGCTCCACATATCGCGAAGAAAATCGACAAGATTGCAAACGCCTTGTCCAGTCTTCCTTTATTGCGCAGGAGGCGCCCTCTATGCCTCAGCCAGCGTTCCGATATGAAGCCCAAATCGAAGAAAACACCTGTTATGGTAGCGCCAACTATAAAGAATGGTTTTAAGCCAAATGCTCCAACGTCGGAAATATACCTAAGGGTGGAATGTAAGTGAAGGGATTTCAGATATACAAAACGTCGCTGAACTTACGCTATGGTTTGGCCCGGCTCCATGCTTGGGTATTTAGGAGATCCGTCTACCCTCCATCGGGCTAAGAGCGTAGCGATAGTGGCTGTAGGAGTAATACAGTCAGTCAATTCTTCTATGGAATGATGACCGGAGCAGGGGTCACCAACCTAGCCACATCCCTGATGCTATGACCGGGAACAGCCAATATGATATAATCCACATGACTGTAAGGATAAAACCCGAAGATGGCGGTGTTTATTGTGAGTATATAGGTATCGGCGACTATCTCGAGGTAATTTTTCCAGAGTTTGGTGGTATATAAATAAGCTGGACTTAGTCCGTTCGATTGCAAACTCCGCACTGCCCTCGAGAATCAAGCCACGATGACGGTATATACGGCGTCTTATACTCTCAAGGCACCGTTAAGAGTCTCAAATGTTGGGAATGGTATTTGATGATGGTCGCCAGCTCAATTTCTTCTCCCACGGCGGTAAACCACGAGAAACCCACCGTCCGGGCGGAGAATTTAAACGAAAGTGGTAGAATCTCGCTTTCAATGATCTCAAGACTCTAATCCGCGGTATCCGACAGGTCAATTGGTAGTATGCAAACGAATGGAAGGGGTGAAAATTTTGGCGGGTAGTTGGGCACGCGAGCTTGAGCTTCGAACAAAGCAGGGATAAGTTCAATCACTACGACAAGGGCGATAAGGAGGTATGTAGTGTGGATAGACGAGCTTAAGAATGAACGAGAGGAATAAAAGGGAGATACTAGGAATTAAATATAGAAGAATGCCAGCTGCCAGGCTGCAGACAGCAAGAAGAAGAAAAAGTCATGGTGATAATCGGCTGTTTGTTCCTGAAACTCCGAAATCCGAGTCAACAAACGCCAAGCCACATACGTCACCTGCCTTGAGCCTCTTTCGAGCTTCGCAAACGAAAAAATACCAGATGGAGGTGTATATTTATATGAATCTCTACGCATCTGCATCTAGCCGGGTGGCTTATATCACGCCCAGCGGCTGCGTGCAGTATTTGTCTGCCTAAGAGCTGAGAATCCAGACTGTTTGCCCGCTTCCGAAGCTACCGGCCTCGTTCGGTAGCTTGCAGGAACTGACGCCAGGGCGATGCGATTCAGCCACGAACTATTTTTGTTTCGAATAGTTATACGTCTGATGCTGATATCCGCGTATCCTACCTAGAATGAGGATATCTTCGCATCGCAGCAATGCACCAGGTTGGTTCAAAGCTCGTCTCTCTGTTCATGGTCTTCATACGTCATACCGTACTCCGTAGTTAAGGTCGGCTTAGGTAGACAAACCAAGCTACTTAGACAGAGACAAAGGGATCGATCATCTCTGGGGATCTAGGTCAGGTATACAACTCCATAACACTCTGTGTTCTCAGCATAAATAGATTCAAGAAACCGTTTCGGTGAAAGTCCGCTTTCACACCCCCTCAGCATTTGTAACTAAAATCGACGATCGGGCAGTCCGGTAAGAGTAAATCAGTAGAGCAATTCGCGCTGCACCACAGAACAGCAATGGCTTCTTATATCTTGCCTCGATTCTCGAGAAGCCTTTCTCTTTTCAGCTGAGGCGCCACAAATGCCCCGGCTCGCCGTCGATGAACCATGACTCAGGATCCACCTCCAGGCTGCAGCCTTGCCCCCAATCGTCGATCACCCCCTTTAAAGCCCCAATTTCAGTCTCTTCAACCAGCGAAGTCAAGCCATATAACCTAACATGCGGCAAGCGGCGTTACGCTAGCTGATTCCTCCTGGGGAACCTAGTTCCTGCTTCGTTTTTTGCTTCTGGTTCGAATCCGGTTGGATCTTTGTAGCGTCTTTTTTTTCCCTTTTCTCCCTTGCTGATCGCTAGTTGATGGTCTATATTAGAGGAAGATGGGTGAATCGTTGTAATTAATATTGGTTATACTAAAAGTATGTATGGTATAATGTCATATCTAAAGCAATAGCAGTATAGAAAAACACATGGTAAGAATTTCGTTGATTTCCGAAAACGGGCAAAGAAAAGAAAGGAAAAGGCCGACCGGAAGAGAAAGGATAATCAATCAAGGAAAATAGAAGGGGAAAAAATGCAAAGCGAAATGAAGCTATGCGTAATGTCTATGAAAAATCTAAGCAAACTCCATGGTCAGATGATCCCAATAATGAAAAGATCGGAGAGGGAACACATGGGGAGAGGTGGGTATAAGAGGTAAAGGAGGAAGAGAAAGGTCATGAATCATTTAGCGGGACTTTTTAGCTTGTTTGCCTCGAGTCGATCCCTTGGAGTCGCTGCCAGTTGATGAAGATGTTCCTGTCTTTGTTGATTTTGTTTTTGAAGAAGTTGCAGTTTTGGTCGTCTTCTTGACTACAGGAGAAGCAGTTTTCTTTTTCACATCAGCGATCTTGGAGTCGGTATCACTGCTGCTGCTCCCGCTTGTAGTTCGCCTGCGGGTGGGCGATTCGTGACCAGGCTCCCGAGGGATGAATGGATCGCCGAGTGGACCGGGTCGGTAAACTGGTTGATAGATGACATTCGGTGGACCAGGATACGCTGATGGGCCGCCCGGAGGACCGTACCCCGGGGGATAGTGGACTACTTGTGCGTACTGTTGATACGGAGACTGAGGAACAGCATGGGCGGTAGATGGAGATGATGGCACCCAATGGGACTGTTCGGGATAAGGGTATTGTTGGTAGTGGGTTTGCGGAGGTGGAGTCTGCGGTGGATGGGGAGGTGGTGGCATTGGCCTGTGCAAGGACTGTACTGACGGGGTTCGAGAGCGCGGCTGCGAGTAAGGAGAGGGAGGCAGCCCAGCCGGAGGACCGTAATATCCTTGTTGTTCTGCAATCGACGACCCTCGCTTCCGACCGATAGGCGATGCGCCATAGCCTTGTCGTCTCCTCTTCTCTAAGGCGGCTAGTTCGCGCGGTGATAATTTCACTTTTGCTCTTCCTGACATTTGCGCACGCCGTATTCTGTCCAGTGCATTCTCCACAAGTAAGTCCTCATCGTCCTTCATCGCAAGTTCCATGGCATACGCGACAGTACTGTCGGGGTAAGCATCATGCATTCCGTATTCATCGCCATCGATGTCCGCATCGTCACCATATTCACCTTCCCATTTTCTAATTTGCTTTTCGGCATTTGTAATTCGAAGTCTGTCCTTTTTCCACGCCTCAGGCCCAAAGGACGGGGCCAGGAGCACACCCTCTTCACCACCATCATCAACATCATCATCGTAATCATCACTGTCCAACTCCTCCACTCTCGCCGACCGATCTGACTGTCTCTTCCACCCCCTCCTATTCCTCCCCATGTGTGCCCCCGGTGGTCTTCCCCATTGGGGCATATCATAAGGAGTTCGCGGCCGACCACCTAGACCGCCTCCTCGGAAAAAGCATTCTCGATTGGTTTATCAAGAAAAGATGCGTGCCCTAGCACGGTAACAGAAGTAGCTCCAACGAGCCAGAGCGCAGTGTAGATTGGCGACGCCCAGAGTCCAAGTGGGAGCGCAACAATCAAAAGACAGGTGTACAGCTGGGAGGTTGTCGCCCTGAAGATACCAACGTCGAGATCACGGCCTTCTAGCTTTCCAATGCCGTAAGTACCACCGATGACGAGTACGATGACAAAGAGTAGCGAAAGGTTTGTGAGCAGGCTGTATATACTCAGCATGATGAAGACGGCAATGTAGTTGCTAGAGAAGTAGCTGAGGTTGTAGTTCATGCGACTCTGAGCTTCGGCGAAGTTGGCAGGTTTGGACACGCGCTTGAAGTCCAGGAACTCGGAAAGGGGTTTAAGGTTGGCGAATCTCGAGGAGATGGACTGGGAGCGCACGCTGCTGAATCTCTCGGAGATATTCCATCTCGAGGTAAGAGCCTCGATGGGAAGTTGGATAGGAGACATTGTGAGGAGTTTGACTCGTTGAGAGGACGTTGCCGAGGATTGAGAGTTCCTGTAATATACTGTGTTAGCTAGCTAGTTCAGAGGCTCTTGTGAATCGCAACAGTAGCAGGTCTAGTCAACTGACTTTTAAGGCGGGTTATAGTTAATTGACTGGTTCGTAAATACCGTAGAAGTAGCGTGAAGGTGAAGTTATCAACGTGAACGAGGAGAATGTCAGGATCAAGAGGTTTGGTCAACTCGAGATCTCATAAAAGGGAAAAAAAATAAATATGGAGGCCTAGAAATTATGTGGCCGCAAGAGGCTTGGCGTAAGGTACTAGCTTAGTCAGCCACCATTCCTTGCTTGTTTCTGAAGAACAGCACGAGGAAGTTGTGAAGACAAGACAATATGATAATAATGAGGATGAAGAAGATGAAGATGGATTCATGAACTTACAGAATGATTAGGAAAAGACAGTTCTCCCCTTAGGATCCTATGAAGGCCCCAAGGGTCAGCGGCTAAACTGCATCTCACTCCATGTTTTCCCCGGGAAGTTCAACCACTCCAGAGTACCCCAAGTAGAACAAACAGCCTGTAGATAGATCTAAAGAGAGACAGAAAGAAAACGGCCACAGACTCTCTTAAATACCAACTCGTAGAATCAAATAATCCGGTCCCTCAAGGGCCCAACCTGCATGCATCTCATCCACCCGCCCGATGTATGTATGTGTTGTTGCTTTCTTGCTGGTCTCCATAGAAATCCTCGTTTGGGCGTTTTTCGTTCCTTTTTGCTGTATGTTTTGGCAATACAAAAAATACGACCGAACAACGGGGCGGATACCCTGTTCTGACCCCTGATTGGTCCACGTTTATACAAGCGCCCGCGTCAAAAAGACGAGTGTAAAATACGCCAGACATGCAGCCAGATAAGTGAACAAGGGGGAAAATGAGAGAAAAAAATAGTTCAGGCAGGGAGAAGAAAAACACCATCGACAAAGAGTCTCCAGACACAGCTATCAATTAAGAACCAGCCCCATATACGCTGCGGGCCGGCCCAAGATGAGGCTTCTTGCCCTGCGTTTATTGGCTGTGGCCTTGCTGGCTGTCTTTGTTGCTGCTTGGTCTAAGGAGGGTGTGTATGCTCTTGTGCTCGAGTTGAGTCCATTGAATTGTAGTGCTAACTCATACGTGTCCTAGACCATGAGATATTCCGTCTTCGGGATGAGTTAATGTCAACAGAAGGCGTTAATGTCACATTCTACGGTACGTTCATTCAACCGCAAACAAACAGCATCGAACGCAGCTAACTATCCCAGACTTTCTCGGTGTCAAACCCAGCGCCAACCAGAACGATCTGAGCAAGGCCTACCGCAAGAAATCCAAGCAACTCCACCCGGACAAGGTCAAACGCGCCTTCATCGCCTCCTACTCTAAGCCCAAGCGCGACTCCAAGAAGAAGAAGAAGCCAGGTGTGCACGTCAGCAAAGGTCCCTCGGACAAGGAAATCCAACAAGCCCTCAAGCGCGCCACGGAGCAGTTCGCCCGTCTCGGTGTTATTGCAGATGTGCTCAAGGGACCAGGACGGGAGCGTTATGACCACTTCCTAAACAACGGCTTTCCCGCCTGGAAGGGGACCGGGTATTACTATTCGCGCTTCAGGCCTGGGTTGGGTACTGTTTTGGTTGGTCTCTTTTTGGCGTTTGGCGGTGCGGCGCACTATGCTGCTCTGGTGGTCAGCTGGAAGCGACAGGTCGAGTTCGTCGACAGGTATATTCGCCACGCCCGCCGAACGGCATGGGGTGACGAGTTAGGCATCAGGGGAATCACAGGCGTTAGCGCCGTCGAACCCACGGCTACCCAGGACTCGGCCGGCAGCAATGTTGCCGACGGAGGTACTGTAGTGAACCGACGACAAAAGCGCATGATGGACAGGGAGAACAAGAAGGAGGGCAAGAAGGCGAAGAAGAACGATGGTGGCGGCGGCAGTGGTGCGCCATCCCCACCTCCATCGGGTATCGCTACACCTGCAGGAGGCGATAGGAGGAGAGTCGTCGCCGAGAACGGTAAGGTGCTTATCGTCGATTCTACGGGTAATGTCTTTTTGGAAGAGGAGAATGAGGATGGAGAGAAGGAGGAGTTCTTGCTTGATACAAGCGAGATCCAGCGGCCTACTATTCGGGATACTATGGTGTTTAGGGTTCCTATCTGGGCGTACAGGATGACTATTGGACGAGTGACGGGTTCGAAATCTGACGATCAAACTGTCGACATTGACGTGGATGTTCCTGCTGAGGAGCCCGTTTCTGATGCCCAGCCTTCGTCCAGTGGCTCTGCCCGCAAGAGACGTGGAAAGGCATAGTCCCCCATCTCGCACCAACCAGGGGGCCCTATTTCTCTCTCTACCCACCCACTCTTCTGCAGTGTATGACTAGATTATAAAAGCACCATCTCTATAATTTGTTCGAGAAAAGTTCTAGATTCATATTGTTAACATCAGCTTCTTCCCTGTACCGTTCGTTTACCAAAGGGTAAACGAACCAATCATATTGGCTACTGATCGTCGTTCGTTGGCTGCTGCAAGGCATCATGCATGCGTACCTAAACTCCATCCAGGTGCATGGCGAGGCGGGCTGTTTGGCACACATGTCCAACAATACAGACATCAAGCAGGAAACGGAGCCGTTCGGCTTCCTTTTAGTTCTGAAGAAGACCTAGTTTTATCTACCCTCTTCTGGGGTCGGACATTCTATCCCAATGGGTAGCTCTCTTCATACACCCCTTTCTTCCTCTCGGTTTCCAACACTTTTGCTCAACTTTTTCAGCCTAGACAACTTAGCTTGCCCTTACGTTGAACTATAGCATATGAACCACGATATCGCAGAGCCTATTACCGATGAGGAAATTGTTGTTCCTCTCCATCACACGAACCAAATCTATCAGAAGCAAGACACATCAAAAGAACTAACCAGGGAGTCGAGAACAAAGACAAAAAATAAAAGCGAATCATTATATACCCAGGGTTTCCCACCTCCGGATGCTTGTGCGAGATTTCTCTCCTTCGTTCACCAGCACGGTTTCTCAGAACACAAGAAATACAGGGCAGACCTGCACTGTTCCGTCGCTGGTGTTACTTGTGAGAAGATGATTCTCTTGATATCCCAGCTCGTGGCACATAAAAAGATTGAAGTGGTTGTCTCTATGCAGACAACACCCGTTTCTTGTTTCTTGTTCGTATGACTGTCTACGTATCTGGTGTTCTGTTCCACGGGTGCTTTTAGATGCACAAATCTCTATTTTCTGATTGCAACAAGATATACTCATGTCTCATCTCAGAGAGGGCTGAAATTCGGATTCAACTCGGGAGACACACTATCCCCTTACTGTTGTCGATGTGTGCTACACTACATCTATAAATAAGATGTGCGCGCTGCCATAGGAATTTTACAATCCTTGGATATCTTGTTCAAGTGTTATTTACATTAGTTCACGGCAAAATGAATGGCAATCAACCACTAGACATTGCACAAATTAAAACTATCGGCCTTGATGGCCTGAGGAACAATTGCTCAGATGAGAAACAGAAACTTTTTTCCGCCTCAAAAGAAGATGGCATTTTCTACCTCGACATTTCGGTATGCGGCCCGGAACTATGCGATGCAGTGGCCCGCCTAAAATCTTTGAGTCGCTCTTTGTTTAGTCTCCCCTACGAGGAGAAAATGCGATTCGATATTGACGCGATAAGCCCGTTGAAGATTAATGGGTGTGGCTTGCTCTACTCCTACCTGCCGTTTCTTTCCACCTTTCTGCTGACGGCTTTGGATGCAATCTAAAGATACAAACCAATCGGTCGCAACATTGGAGGTCACGACGGAAAGGAACGAGATGGCTTTGAAACTTATGCGGTAAGCGTATGCTGGCAGATGCTCAAGAATACCCCCAAACCGCTCTCGAAAATGGTTCTGAAGCTTCCCGAACAGATACCTCGAAACAGTATCCTTTCATTGACGGAGGACCCCTTCCCACGGCCATGTATCATGGATGAATACACCAATGTCCTGAAAATCTTCACACTGGGCTGCATGGATATAGCCAACACAGTCTTCACCACGCTGTCCGAAGCTCTTAGCCTCCCGAGAGAAAAATCATTTGAGTCATTCCACAACTCATCGCTCCCGTCGCCTGATATTGTCCGCTTACTGAGGTACGCCCGGAGCCCCCCTGGAGATAGTCCTCGAGTACCTCACACGCCACACACGGACTTGGGCTCTCTCACCCTCCTCTTCGCGGACTCGCCTGGTCTTCAGATTCTGCCTGATGGGTCAGATACCTGGCTGAACGTCATGCCTAAACCTGGTCACATCATCATCAATTTTGGTGATGCGATGAGCATTCTTACCGGAGGACTCTTTCGGACCATCTTACATCGAGTAGCTTCAGCACCAGGAAGCCCAATGAAGGAACGCTATAGCTTGGCATTTCTAATGCGGCCGGAGAATTCTACCCCCATGTGTCCAGTCCCCAGTACTCTTATAAAGGCTAACAGCGGTGATGAGGTCGTTACAAGCGAGGACTGGCTGAGAAGAAAATTTGGGGTCTTGAGAGGAAATATGAATTCTATAAGTGAACAAGTTATCTTGACTGGTGGGAGAGTGATATAAGTCCACATCTATGAGGAATCTGACCCCTGGGTCAAAATGGCGGTGGCTGCTAGCCATACAGCAATAAATTTCGGGCGGTTAAGTCTGAGCTTAAGCTAGATTACCCAGAGAGATAACATCTCCACAAGATCAACTGTTCCTACCGCAAATAAATCCTGCTCCATCTAAGCGGATAGTTTGTGACTCCTCAAATATTCATAGTCCGGCATAGCATCTCGGACAGCTCCTTCTAATCTCTGCCCGACAGCATCACCAAACTCATTCTTGAACTTCTCAAATTCAGACTCCAGAGCGATGCCCGCGGATGTTTTACCCGGTACGATGCCAGATGAGGAGAAGAGAGTTGATCGTGAAACCAGCCTGAACTGTGCTTCGCGGACAACCTCCTCCGTTGCCCCCGGCGCCCAGCTGAAGCGCAGCTTGGTCGAGTCCAAACCCACCATATCACAGAACTGGCCGACTACTTCAGGGTTTGCCAGGATATCGTCTGCATCCATTACTATCGGCTTCAATCCATCTGCGCCTTGAGAGTTCTGCTCCCATAGCTTGATATACCAGTCAAAGAGCATTCGGCTCCATTTCAGCGACATAACCGCAGTAATTGCACTATCCACCCGTTCCATTTTGTCTTGGTCTCCTTCATGGATGGACAGCATCATTCTGTAATATGATGGGAAAGCCAGAGCCGGATGCCGGATGAGAAATGTTGGAAAACAAGCTCGAAGGAACTCCCCGGGCAAACACGTCTCATTTGGCGGCAAGTCATCATTTGATAGTGGTGTGCTGTAATATTTCTCCGGTATCCGAACCAAGAACTGGTCCTCTTCTGCCTTGGATGCTTGACCGTGAATGAATGTTGCTAACGCGCTGGGATCAGCCACGAACGGTGCGTGATCCTTCACAACGAGGGTTTTCCCGGCCGCTCTCGCTGCGTTCAGCTGTGATTCAAGCTGGTCAAAACACTCTTGAAGTGTAGATTTCAGCTTTTGCTTCTGTTCCTTGGTCCACTGATCGCTTGTCTTGTCTAGTAATTGCGTTTCTCGCATGTACTTCATCGCTGGGAGAAAGGAGGCTTTCCCGGTGTGATCACTGACGACATTTTGTTGATTTTCCAGGGATAAAATCCGCATGAACAAATTTGAGGCTGTTCGAGGGTATGAAAATATAACAATAGGCTTTTCAAGCAATTCGCTTTGTGACATCTTGAAGACACATTCAAGTCAACCTTTCCTCCTAGTTTGGTGGGATTTAGGTGATTAAGTCTTGCCCTCCAGGCAGAGGTGGCATCAAACTGCACCATCCACATCCACTGTCTTCGGGCTGGAATGAAATGGTCCAATAATGTAAGGTTGAATACTCCATACATGTAAATCTTGGAGCGACTTACATCCTCGCTTCATCCAATGGTGCAGCGCCGAATTTCCGTCGTGAGACGTGTCAGGTCACTCAAAAATGAGTCTCCTTGGTACGATGCCTTGTCTTTTTCTTCTCTTTTCTTTTATTGTTTTTTGTAACTCAGACCATCTTTTCTGCCTCGAGCAACAGTGCAAAATTTCGGATATCGTTTCTGATATCTTTGTTCACCCTTGAAGCTTGAAGTTATGGACGGCCCCAACTATCACACTACAAGATTTCCAAATGATCCTTTATTTGTGAACCTACTTGAGAAAGCTCGCACAATAGAGCATGTTATCATCAAAGATCACGAGCTAGATATCCAAGCAGACTATAAGAGGCTGCTGGGTGATGTGGTTGCTGTCCGACGTGCTCTACATAACGCTCTCCCCCCAGATGTGGTCAACCCCCAGGGCTGCAACAATGGGAACATCCACATCGCCATCCTAGCCAGGGGGTATGAACTCGCCGTCGCTGTGTACGCGGTACTCGCAATGGGTTGTATCGCATTCCCATTAGGTGAGAGGTCTATAACCATTCACTAGAGTTAATAGGTTCAAGATATGTTAACGACCTCTGATACTAGCCTCATGGTTTCCAGATGAAACCGCTAATACATACATAAAGGACCTTGACGTTCAATTCTTACTACTTGGCAGTGAAGAATCTGAACTCTCCTTATCTCTTCAGAGATGTAGAGATGAAGATGCGTCTAGGGAGCTTACAACCATTTCAGTTTCAGCCATATTGTCTCCTTCAAATATCTGCCGTGGACAACTACTGATAGATGATTCTATCACGTTTTCACCCAAGCAAACCGCGGTAGTGCTGTTAACTTCTGGCATGACAGGGCCACCCAAAGGTGTGCCGCTTCCTCGCCAAATGTTTTACAATCCTAATAAGTCGTTCCGACGCTCTACCGACGTGGCAATATGTTCCCAGCCACTTGTATGGATCTCTGGGCTTTTCGAGTTAGTTAGTATGATCAATGCTGGGGCTTGTGCTGAACTCTTCAATCGTAAGATCGGAAATCAGCAAATATTCGACAGATTGCAACAGGGAGGCATTACTCTGCTAGGTCTCCCCGCACATAGGCTGGCTTCCATGAAGGCCCATTTTGAATGCACCCTTGTGAAACGTACTCAGCAGGACCTTGACCAATACATTAAAGGAATCCAGGATCTTCGCTTCATGTGGACGAGCGGAGCAATGCCATCGCCACCCTTGAAACGATTTTGGCGGGATATGAGGGGAGGAAAACCATTGTTGTTGTTTTACGGGTCGACAGAAGCGGGAGGGCTCTTATTCAGGGAAGATATGTCAAAGAGTGCTGACGTCAAAAAGGTATGGGGAGGCCTGGTCCTATAACTAATGCCTTTGCTAATCTTTGCAGCGTTATATCGGCACACCAGTTGAGGGTGTTGAGGTCAAACTGTCAGATGGAGATCATGGCGAACTGCTCGTAAAGAAGCCGTCGATGTTTACCGGGTAAGCGGGGGATTTCATCAATTTGAATTTGGCTTGTACTGATCTGAGGCAGTTACATCGGGGTGCCAGGGAAATCGAAGAATATCATTGACGAGCAAGGCTTCTATAAAACCGGAGACTTGGTTAAGTATGAGGACGGTAAATATGTGATAGATGGTCGCGAAAGTGACTTTGGTGGGTAACCCCCCCCCCCCAAATGGCTCTTCGGCATATCTGTATCTCTGAGCGCTAATGTACCCTCTTGCACTCTGTAGTTAGAATCAGTGCTTTCCGATCGGTCTCAATACCAGTTGTCCAAGAAAGCGTCTGTGAGCTCCCTTACGTTGCTGAGGCGTACGTTCTGGCCCTCTCAAGTGTCTTCCGAGTCCGGTTTGATCTAGCTGCTCTTGTGCGTCTCACGCCGGAAGCGTACTTGGAAGACGAAGAAGGGCATGGTTTGTCAATAGAGAAGTTGAGATTGGATCTTTCATGCGCTCTGGAAGCAGACGAGCTCCCAAATCTGTTAAGGGTGCTTGGAAAAGACGAGCCATTCCCTGAGCCTACGCCATCGGGCAAGTTTTCTAAAGCTAATGCTATACAAATGTATTTTCCTTTTACAGGGGACTCTGATGCAGAGTTGCCTGTGGAATTACAGGTATGGAGAGACTAAGACAGGGGAATTATGGAATAAAGGGCTCTGCCGAACAAAAGTAGGGGGTAATGGATAGATGAATGCATGAATTTCCTAGCTCGAGAAATTGTGAATGCAGCTTATGTCTCCCAATAATTTTACTATTGTGACATCGCTAGACTAGAAGAGATCTTAGGTTGGTAGACAGCCTTCCATTCCATTGAACCATCAAAGCGGCTTGGATATAGATTTGAAGTCAGGTATGCTGAACGGCCGTCTATAGCGGCGGCATTTCAGCCAAACAACTAGGCTACCGCTGCTGTATCAAAATACGAACACTGCCCAGCCGAACAGGAAGCGCAAAGGGAAAACTCAATTTTTATTTCGACTCTACCAGCTTTTGAGCGAGAACCAGTAATCACAAAAGGAAGTCTTTCAAAAGGGGTACATCATCAGGGCGAGAAAACAACCCACCCCAAACAACAAGAAAGCCACGAAAGCAAGAAAGAAAAAAAGACGAAAAACATAAAACAAAAACGAAATCGTGATATATCAAGGTATAAAGTCATCATACATATCTCTATTCATCAACATGAGTCCGTCCAGCTCGGGTTGACAGCGAACAGGGGCTGGAAAACCCACCATCAATCAAAGGCATCAATCAAAGGAACATCTTCGCCAACGATACCAACCCACTGACACTCTCCTTCAATCCCTCTCCGGCACCACTTCCTCCTCCACCACCTCGATATCCATCTCCAGCACTACCACCGCTTTTACCCATCAGCCCCGTCAAAGCCCTAGGCATACGAATCCCGACCATCGAAAGCAGCTTCTGCAGTACCCCGCCCGTAATCAACGGGACGATAACGAGCATGAACACCTTGAACGGATGCTCCTTTGCATAGCGCACCATTTTCCGAAACAGGCGCCGTATCTTCCGGACCATGCGCGAGATGAAGCCCGATCTAGGCTTTGCGCGTCGCGAGGACGAGCCCGTAGAGAAGATCGAGGAGGCCATTGAGCGACTGGACCGATTGGCGTGGGAGCCTAGACTGAAGATTGAAGGGGCGCTCGAGCGGGTGCCGTAGTATGAGGAGCCGTTGCTGTGGTGGTGGCTGTGGCGGCGGTCTTTGGAACGGTGGCGGCGGTGGTGGCTGCTGGTGGTTGTTCCTGTGCTGACGAGGAAGGGAGAGAGCCAGCTCATTATCTGGTGGGATTGATGGGGTTGGTAGGTTGTTGGTTCACTGATTATGTGCGCTTTATCGGGGGTTGGATGGGTATGGGGTAGCTAGGTTGCTGAGGCTGAGGCTGATGCGCATGAACTTGTCTTTCCTCATCGATTGATTGGACTGGATTGAGGTGCGAGGTGATGTTGTGCTTTGTATGTATGTGTATGTATGTAGCTGCACACTCATGTCCAATTGTCGACGAGTAAAGGAGAGATGGTAGGTGGAGAGAGAGCGCAAGTGTGGATAGTTTCGGGCGGTTTTCCATGGGTGGCTGGGAAAGGCTCAAATTTTGGCGCGCCGAGAAAGGGGAAGCGCTTGGCGCGTCAATGTCAGGTGATTTTGTTCTTGGCATATCTTAGCTTGTAACGTCATCGCAGACGTGGTGATCACAGCTGGATTACCAGCTGTATATATTCAACCTACCATTATTTAATTCCAGCTGATTCAGGTTGAATATACAAATCTTAGATATAAAATGCCGAGTAAGCTACCTGTCTACCGGGTACAGAGAGGAATACTAACCAAGTTATGCAGGCTCGAATATAGACTACTGTACGACAGCTTCCTTTCCAGCCGACATGTCTTTCACTGCTTACCTGGATTGAAATACTAGATGAGATCCTAGAGATAGATCCCTCCGCGACTCAGGACCAAATACGAACTGCCTATAAACGGTCAGCTCTCAACCCAAGCCGGAATGTATACATAAAACGCAACCACGCTAACCGGTGTAACGGCCGATTAGGGCTGCATTAAAATGCCATCCAGATCGTGTCCCCGCCGACTCACCCGACCGTCGCTCCCGCACCAAGAAATTCCAACAGGTAAACGAAGCATACTATGTCCTGTCTGACCCCACGCGACGCAGAGACTACGATGCGACAAGACGGACAAGACCCGCGGGCTCGACATGGAGTGGAGGCGGTGCAGGTGCAGACACTTATACACCACCGCAAAACGAGGCTTTTGCCGACCAATTTAGCTCCATCTTTGAAGAAATGCTCAACGAGGAAGGGATGACAGCAGACGGCGACGAAGCAGCGGGCGGAGGACGGTTCTGGTCTATCGTTGGCGGTTTGAGCGGTGGTGCATTAGGGTTTATCGTGGCTAATTTCCCCGGCGCGATTGCTGGGATGGTTGCGGGAAATAGGCTCGGTGCTGTAAGGGACTCGAAGAAGAAGAGTGTTTATGATGTTTTTCAGGAACTTCCGCAGTCAGATAAGGCGAAGTTGTTGAGTGCGTTGGCTGCGAGGGTGTTGCGTTCGGCTGTCTCGTGATGTGGATTGATTGGTGTTGATTTTCGGTTTATTGTTTGGCTGGCGATGGGAGTTGGCTGTTAGAGATACCTACCAAGTTAGTTTATTAATTGCCATGTCTGGCGTAAGCCTCTGGGTATAATGAACATGGATTGAATGTTATTCTCGATATCGGCCACAGAAATGATGGATTGGGATTTCAGACATTCAACATGTCATCATCTTCGCTTCGTTGTCGGGAGATTTCGGAGTCGAGTCAGGCTGACCAGGATCGATGACTCACTCTACAACTATACTACATAGTACATACATAGTACTCCTATGGTATGCAGTAAATCCATGAAGCGGCTGAGCAAGCGGATCAGATAAGTCAACCTTAACCTTCATCTCCATCAAAGCCGAAGCTGTCACGGGGCAAGATCCAGTGTTCGTCCGGAGTAGTATGTGTTTTAATCTTCATCCCGATTGCCAAGCTAAATATCGGCAAGTCGGTCTCGACGGATCAAGCTTGCCCCGACTCCCGCGCGGAAAAAGCCTCGATACCGTCGCCGATTGGCTCGGTTGTGCCCAGCGCCGTGACCGTAGAGATACATCCTACTTATAAGGCTGTGCCCTTGCTCAACGATGGATTTAAGTCGATCTCAACATAGGCCGGACTTAAGCGTCGGGTTTTGGTTAGGCGTCGTGGATTGTTGCAGCCTGTTCGTTTGCTACAGAGTATGTACTGAGGCATCAAAGCGACTCTTTGTAAACAAGGGATGGAGAGACTGAGATCTCCTGGATCGAGATTCCACTAGGTTGTGAAAAGCCTAATTAACCTATTCCAAATAGCCCCAAATCCCGACCAAAGAGACGTCATGGTCCACTGTTTCTGCCGTTGCTCTCCACCCCTTTGCTTGTTCGCTTCAAAGCCACTCTTTTTGTCTTCTCTGGCCTGTCTTGGTGATCTTCTCGAAGATTTTTACATGTTGCATTGATGGGAGATTTCGGAACTCCTGTTTGTATCACGCATATTATGACTCGATATTGATATGATCCTGAGCTGAATGTGCTGCAAACGAGCAGCCACAGTAAATCAACCAAGTATCCACATCCTCATCCCTAAACTTCAGGCATCAGAATATCAGTAATTGCGCAATCCACAACAGGAGGTGGTAGTGGCAGTAGTATTCATTCCCTGGTAACGGTAACCACCCGCATACCACCACGCTATTTCCACATCAAGATCCCACGAAGAAGAAACGGGACAAAGAGTAAACGAGAGATTGCCTAAAGTAACTAAACCGTATAATTGTCAGGGAGTGGCTAAGAATAGCTGGTGTAATAGACACAAACGGGCTGAACCTCGTATTCAACCACGCGCCAAAAAGTTTTTTTCTTTTTCGTTTATTTACTTTCTGCCTGAGAAAATGTCGGGGTGTCACACAGCTACGTTATGTTGTAATACAAGCAGATCGCTTAAAAAAGCTTGAAGAACTAGACCATGGGGAGATGTGATTGGTCTTTTTTTTTCGTGTTAGGCTGAAGGGCCATGAGGAAGACATTTTTTGTTTCGGGATTCGGAAAGGGGTTCTATCCGTACTGAGGATGGATGCTGGGGTTTGTTGGTCTTTTGGGGGTCCTTTTTATTAAATATGTAATTAGCTTAGTTGAATCTAGCCCATACAAATATAAAGTCTCTTCCTGATTTCTGGTCTCTCCGTTGCTCGTTATTTTGGTGAACTAGATTACTGGCCTTGACTGTGGCAAGGTTTTCATTTTATTTTATTGAAGAAAGATACCTACATGTCCTCGAGTAGACACCGCTAGCCATGAAGTCGTTAAGCGGTATATTCAAGAAGAACAATGATGGTGGTGTGGGTGAGGAGACACAATCCACTGCTGCAACTGCCGTCCCTAGTACAGCGGGTTCAGCTGTGGAAAAGCGCTCCTTGGACCGCTCGCCGTCACGGGGATCTGAAGACATGAAGGGCGCTGTTGACGATGATCCAGCCCAAGAGAAAGAGGACGCAAACGAAGACACCGAGGAAAATATGGACTACCCCACGGGCTTCCCGTTGATAGTTATCGTCGTGGGCTTGTGTCTGGCTGTTTTGCTAGTTGCTTTGGTACGACTGATATATCCAATCTCCTTATTCTCTCCACAGACACAATCTCTGACATGACCTGTGCCATTGATAGGATAACACCATCATCACCACCGCAATTCCGAGAATCACAGACCAATTCCAGGCGCTGGAGGACGTGGGTTGGTATGGCAGCGCATATCTGCTCACCACCTGCGCTTTCCAACTCATGTTCGGCAAATTGTATACCTTCTTCTCTGTGAAATGGGTTTTCTTAGCTGCCATTTTCATCTTTGAAGTCGGCTCAACAATATGCGGTGCAGCACCAAACTCGGAAGCACTGATCGTCGGCCGTGCTATAGCTGGTGTTGGAGGTGCCGGTATCTTCTCCGGCGCCTTGATTATCGTCGCGTATTCAATTCCTCTCGAGAAGCGTCCGATCTGTCAGTTCATCAACCTGCTTACCTTTCTCTCCCTATTTTCCTTCCTCGCTAACTAGTCCGACTAGATAACGGAGTCTTTGGTTCCATGTATGGAATCGCGTCTGTTATAGGCCCACTTATGGGGGGTGCTTTCACCGATCACGTCTCATGGAGATGGTGCTTTTATATCAACCTTCCCATCGGGGCTATCACGATCGCAGCCATCGCCTTCTTCCTTGCGCCGCCAAAGCAGAAATTCGCACAGGAAAAGGGATGGAAAGAGCGACTTGACTTAATGGACCCCTATGGCACCGCCGTATTTATGCCCGGCATTGTCTGTCTGTTACTCGCCCTCCAGTGGGGTGGTACCAGGTATCCATGGGGAAGTGGCCGAATCATCGCTTTGTTCGTGCTCTTTGGAGTCCTGATCATAGCCTTCATCGCCATCCAGATCATCAAAGGGGACAAGGCTACCATTCCACCCCGGATTATCAAAAAACGAAGTGTGGCATTCGGAACTTTCTTCATGTTCACGGTCGGATCTTCCTTCTTCATTATCATCTTCTACCTCCCCATCTGGTTCCAGGCCATCAAGGGGGTGAACGCTACTACCTCCGGTGTGATGATTATACCCATGGTTTTGTCCCTGGTGATCTTCTCACTGCTGGGCGGTGTAGGTATCACCACTTTTGGTCATTACGCCCCATTTTACTATCTCTCCGTTATCTTGGCCTCCATTGGCGCCGGTCTCCTTACCACGTTCACCACCTCGACCGGCCATCCCGAATGGATTGGGTATCAAGTTCTCTATGGAGCCGGTATTGGTACTGGATTCCAGCTGTCTCTGATCGCTGTTCAAGTCGTCCTATCTATGGATGACGTCGCCATCGGGATGGTCATTATTATATTCTTCCAGACGCTTGGAGGCGCTTTATTTGTCTCTGTTGGACAGAACGTGTTTTCGAACCGACTTCTTAGCGGGATATCAGAAGCAGCACCTTCTGTTGACCCATCTATCATTCTTAGCGTTGGCGCAACTCAACTGAAAGAAATGATACCACCGGAGCTTCTCGACGGCGTGCAAGAGGCATACAACGCCGCGTTGACGAATACGTGGTACGTTTCAGTAGCCATGTCTGCTCTGGGTATAATTGGTGCTCTGGGTATGGAATGGAAGAGCGTAAAAGGGAAGAACCTCAACGCTGGCGCTGTTTAAGAACACCTCCCTATCACCTTCTGTCTGTTCTTATTTGATCTCTTTTTTTCTCTTGCACCTTTACAACTCCACTTCCCATCGTCTTCTTGCATGTTTCGCCATATCTACTGCATGAATCATCAGTCCATTCCAAACGAATGGCACCCTAAAAACTATTATACCTGGGGATCTTTCCCCCTCCGTTTTATATTTTGATATTTCTTTCTTATCGAGCGGCGTCTTTGTGAAGGGTATTGGGCGCTAATATAGGGCGCGGCGTTGGACATAAAATATGGACGTTTAATGAAGCCTTGATGTATAATAATAAATACCCTTTCTCTCCTCAAGATCTTGACAATAAATTTATTTCGAAGTCCGTTTTCAGCGCACGTGATCTACAGATAAGATAACAAAAAGGGGCAAGCAGACGAACAGCATCAACATCAGCGCCGTTGTTCACTTATTCGCTATGAAGCAAAGATGGCAGATACTCCAATGTTAAATATCCGCACTCTTCCACCCGAGATCCATCTTCTCATCCTGGAACATTTACCCGATCTTTACTCCTTACAATCCGCAATTGGAAGCAAGTTGATCTGCGAGGTCTCTCCGCATCAACTCCGTCAGCTGAAAAGCTCAATATTCCAATCCGAGCTTTCAGAATACAAGGATAGTGGGACTGGAAGACAATGCGGCAGACTCTTTCGTGAGCTCCTAATCGCTGATCGCGAAGAGTTTGAACTTGCCTGGCCCGTCTTCAAGGAGCGGAAGATGGAAGAACTCTTAATCCCCGCCGCGATAATACTAGCCAGGAAATATGCCGAATCCAATCGTACAGGCTGTGCGATAGATCTAATTAAACGTATCTGGGATCAATATCCTCCGTTTGGATGGTCTTTAATTCCCTCCGGTAGAACGGGTGGTTCAGCGCTTCGCTTTGCTTGGCTGAGGGCAGAGAGGCGGCGGTTGGAACGTGTTCCGACGCTGTTTCCTCTTGGGAAGTGCCTGCTGAGTTTACTGGCGGAGGATCACCAGCATTTTAAATTCGTCCAGGAAGAGCTGCGGCTTCTTTCAAAGGGGGACAACTCCTTGGATTTGGGTTCTTTGCCTATATGCTTTGTTGGAGAGACGATGGTGTCTATTTTTCGGCCTAGGGAATATGAGCACCATGAGCAGCTCTTGGTTGATGGGATGTTTCGTTATGAAGCTGCTGCTGGCGATTCTAGTGAAAGTTATAGATGGTACAATGATCCGATAGTTGTGAGGATAAGTAATCGGCATTTTATAAAGCCGTGTGATGGCCTGCAGGAACGCCTGAAGGAATATGGGCTATAAACCACCCTCATTTCTACATGTTAATTTCTCCAACGGCTTTCTATCACAAGGAATATTCTTACACAGTACTTGCAGTTAAATCTGCTCGTCAACAATGTCTATCCTAGTCATGTGACCGGTCTACAATCATGATCGGCGTGCTTATCGATAAGCAGCCCCCTCATGCCCCTTTTTCACTGTTTGGTTGGCTTCCCCACTTAACACGTATCGTGCCTCAATTTCTGCTGCTCTTCGCTTCCACCGCCTTTTCTCTGTCTCTCATCGCATCTTAGCTGGCTTGTTAAAGCATTTCATTCCTCAATACCGCTACCTTTTGTCAAGAAACTATCCCATAACTACACAAATTCGACATCATGGAAGCTGCAAGCGTCTACCCCCCACTTGAGGATCGTCCTATCAAGAACACCATCTGCCTTTTCGATGTCGATGGTACCTTGACTCCTGCCAGACGGGTGTGTTTTAAACTTGCTTCGCTTGCACTCGGTACTCTTATATGAGCTAACCAGCTTCATGTAGGATGCCTCTAAAGAAATGCTCGAGGTGCTCTCTCGACTGAGACACAAGTGCGCCATTGGTTATGTACGTATATAACCCCGAACTCTTTGCCAGCTATGCAGTGGCATGCAGCCTCCATAAACTTGCTGCTAACGCCCTTGTGTGCTGGAATATAGGTTGGCGGCTCAGACTACGCCAAGCAACAAGAACAGCTCGGAACCTCCTCGATAAAAGTCACCTCCCTATTCGATTTCTGCTTTGCGGAAAATGGCCTTACAGCATACAGATTCGACCAACCTCTCGATAGCAACAGCTTCATCAAATGGCTCGGAGAGGAGAAATATCAAGCCCTCGTGAACTTTGTTCTGGGCTACTTGTCCAAGATCCAATTGCCAAAGAAGCGAGGAACATTTATGGAATTCCGCAATGGCATGGTGAACATCAGCCCTGTCGGCAGAAATGCAAGCACTGAGGAGCGAAATGAGTTTGAGAAGTAAGCCGTTCCACCTACTAGCTTCTAGCTCTTCCGCTCCAGGAACACTTTCCAGCTAACCCTATAAACAGGTATGACAAAGAGCATAACATTCGAAGGGACTTGGTCAACGCATTGAAGAAGGAGTTCCCAGACTATGGCCTCACCTACTCTATCGGTGGTCAAATCTCCTTTGACGTTTTCCCCACTGGCTGGGATAAGACTTACTGCCTTCAACACGTTGCGGCCGAAAAGGAACGTTCCGGTATCGATTATACCACCATCCACTTCTTCGGAGACAAGGCCTTTGAGGGTGGAAATGACTGGGAAATCTACAGTGATAGCAGAACGATAGGCCATGCCGTTACTTCCCCCGAGGACACCATGCAACAGCTCGCAGAGCTCTTCCAAATTTGAGCACTGACATTTTTTTGTTTTGGAGCGTTGGTTCTGCAAATTCAGATCGTATTCACAAAGATTTATCAAAGGCATATAAGCGTTATATAAGTTTAGATGCGTCTGCTATAAATGATATTATAAACTTCCTGTTCAAAAAGTTTTTACCCAAGTTTCTTTGTAATAGGAACGGGACCTCTTATACTCAATAGTCAGGCACGAGAAAAGAAAAATTCCTATTTCAGGATCCATAGAGATGTCTATGACTCTTTTAGGGGGGATACCTAGTTGAAACAAGATGCAAAAGTAACCGGATAGAAGGGAGATAAGCTCACTCAAACAGCGGCTGGTGGACCCAATGAATTAATCAATCAGCCAGCAAAATTCATAGAAATATCCAACTTCAACAACCGAGAGCCAGGACACAGGCCCAACCAAACAATATCCAATTGACGAGGAAACATCTAATTAAAAGAATTGTTACTAGGTGATGGAAAGTGGGATGCCCAAACGACGTCCTTCCGGCCTGAATCTAGCTATGCCCCAGAATATCGAAAGATCCAAATAGCTCCCTTCTCGAGATGGAGATCTCGAGTAAACAGTCTGGTGAGACCAGTCTGCTCCCGGGATGCCAATATCTGACCCAAAATTCCGTGTGGTTCTGAACTCAGCCCTGAGAACCCTGCTATCTTTGTCGACCTCGTACGTAAGGTCACCGAACTCGGTCTTGCACCAGGTGCACTCTACACACATTCTCGACGGTGTGCATGGAATCGGATTGGGGTTGTTAGGACGGAGTTCGGATCTCCGCACTTTATTGATGTAACTTGGGACGTTTATATGCGGACAGCAGAAATGCGGCGAGATGCCCTGATTCTGTTCAGTCCCAGTCGAAAAGGTGACCTTGTAGGTTGTAACAATCTTCAAGATACGCTTCTCCAGGCATGGAAAATGCCGCATAACAATCTCCTGGGGACCCTTGATCTCACACGAATGAAGCTGATGCGGACTGTCGGGCGACAAGTCGAGATGTTTGATATGTCTTGGACCGCTCTTGTCGCGATCTAAACGTGCCGTCATTCTCATTTTGTCGCGGAACGTCATCCTAATACATGGGCAGAGGTCCACAATTCCACCATTTTTGCCGAGCTTACAAACTCGCTCTTCTGGGGATTTGAGAAGCTCCTTAGCACTAAACAGACCACTGGGATGCAGTTTCACGCAGAGACTACAGCACTGTAAGTAGCGGGTCTCTAGTGATAAAAGCAGTCGCCATCTTTCGGTATCGAAAAGGTCCTGGCAATCCCGTGTCCCGTTGGTTCGTTCGAAGGATTGTGGAAAATGGAAATCCGGTGAGCTCAGGGCTCCATAGTAAACTATATAGAGGTGTCTGCAGCATAAAGCCAGGCATACTTTTGACGCGAGGGGGAGCCTATCGCCAATTTCAAGATATAGTTCAACAGGGAGATCCAAGAACAAGTTCCTCTTCGGTTCTAATGCACCGACACGCTCCCTAGAAGCAATGGACATGGAAGGCATCTTTTGGGGCTTGGTGAGCATAGGGGGTCTATATCGCAGTTGGATTTCCGTTTTCAACGAAGCCGTTGATGTTAGCTAGGTTTAGTCCCTTTTATATGGCAAATCTGGAACAGCCAGGTTTCTGAGCTTACAGGCTTCTCAGCCTGGTGATATGAGCTCATTCATGAATAGAAGCTTTACCGCCATGCGTTGAGCCATGGAATCTTCACGTCAAAACCGCTTTTGCTTGATACTCTATCAGCCTGTTTTCGTTCCTTATGAGCCCGGAATCGCTGCACATCTTCCCGCCGTTTTCATGTGCCCGGTTTCCAAACCAGCACCAGACGGTTCAGGGTTAGAAGTACAATTCATGGTTGATGAGCGGACTGTGTTTGGCTTGCCTCGTCTGTTTTCCGCCACTAATTATGGACACACCTGCACGCAGTTGTTACCTCGGAGGTTCCTGAGCACGTGACTTTTCAAGACACGGCCATCCAAGGTTTCCCGATTTCCTGCCTGAATTTGTGTCATTGCGAAATAATTTGCTTCTCACTCCAACATAAAATCAAGACTTTACCAACCAGCCATGGTGCATTCAAAGCCGTTAGTCGAGCTTCCTCGTGTTCTCTTTCGCTCCCCGAACGCTGGATCGTCGCCCTTTAACCTTCACGGATCCCCCAACAAAGTCACCACCAACCCCCTCCTCCTCACCCGCAGTACCTTCAAACAAACACGACCTAGGCGAAAATCATCATTCGGTGGCATCTCTGCGAAGCCGTTCTCCTCTCAGCCATGGAATCGCAATAAGGCTACACTCTATGCGCTGAATAGCCTAGCTTCCCAGCCGCCTACTCGGCCAAATGCCGTTCCTACGTCCGAAGCACCGATAAGGCATAATGGAGTTTACGTTGCTGTGTTTAAGACTGCTCGTCGGACCTTCCATGCGACGGTGGTAGCTCGGAGAGATCACCATTTTGACACCTTGAAGATCGTGCAGCGTTTAAAGGAGGAAGGGTTCAGCGAGGAGCAGGCTGTTGCCATGATGAGGGTGTTGAATGATGTTATAGAAGAGTCAATACAGAATTTGACAAGGACAATGGTATTAAGGGAAGGTTCGTTATTATTTTATCCGTCCCTGGGTTAGGCGCCGGATTGAATCCCAACTCTGATCGATACGGGTTATGGGAATGCACTCGTTTTTTTGTGAAATTATTCACTAAGAATATACTTTAACTCCAGATGCCGAACGTTCTACATATACCCAGAAAGTCGACTTTGCCAAACTTCGTTCCGAATTGTTGAACTCAGATTCAACGGAAGCACAGCTTACCCGAGCTTCGCACGAGAGAATAGAGGGAGATTTGGCTAAACTCAACTCACGATTGCGCGATGAAATCAATAGAACCCAGGCCTCTGTGCGATTAGATTTAAATTTGGAAAAGGGGAGAATAAGGGAAGAGGCAAATAGCCAGGAAATGAGGATAAAGGAAACAGAGACAAGGATTGAGCAAGAAGTTGCCGGTCTCAGAGAACGGGTTGAAGCTGTAAAGTTCTCAACCCTTCAATGGCTTATGTACGTTGTCACCCTATATACATTTTCGCGTGACTTATCTGACTTAATTCGTTATAGGGGTGTCTGCACTGGTACCTTCGCATTGATACTGGGTGCCTGGCGTCTGCTGATGTGAACTGTCACCTCCGATATCATCGACTATTATAGATTTGCTTTCGAAGAATGGGAGATTGCATGGAAAACCTGTCGCTCCTCTCTCTGGCGTTTTTTTCCGAGCCGTCTCTTGACTCGAACATACCTCCTGTATATTTTATTTATTCCCATGTAAAACAAGCCAGGCGCTCCCGCTCGTTAGTTCCTCCCCTTCCAAAACCACCATTATCGCTATTATCGAATGCAAATGATGTGGACTATATCAAGATCCAGCGAGTTGCAAGCCGGCAGTAGGCGGCCGGGAACAGGCACCAGCGGCCATTAGAGCCTCAATTTCACTTTGGCGTTCCTTTCGCGTTCTCCTGCGGCCAATCACCAACGTCCAATCCTCGTGATATCGTTGGGCTAATCCGAACAAGGCCTAGCCTCATTTCTCTTGGCATTGATTGCCGATAAGATAAAAGCCTCGAAGCTGCAGGCTTGAAGCTTCAACTTCCTCCAGGTTTGTTGTCACCACCTCAGACCTCGAGAGGATTTAAGAGGCACCTGGTAGGAGAGATGCAAAGCTGTGTAGGCCAGGATGAAAGGCCAAATATATGACGCAGTAATTCCTGGTATAAACAACCACATATTCCTCTGCCTCGTCATATCGGATTTACTAACCTTACGTTTTGGCATATAAAGCGGAAATTCCTGATGCATTCATCCAACTTTTCTCTTCTTACCCGAGCGATACCCAGCAGCATCCAGAAAAGCGTCATAAGCCTAACAAAAAGAGTACACCCTATCTTAATGTCAACGACGCAGAGCGGTTGCTACCTGGTTACCTGACCGTTGCTAGGTTTACTCTTCGCCTGGTAAGTTTGGTTCTACCTACTAGGGTGCACGATGCCGTTACTAATCGTTTTGACACGGAAGGCCTTTGTGCCATCAACCTATGCACCGGACCCATCAGATGGCCCGGAATTTAATAGCGAAACCTCCATTCCGGTTGCCGTTCGGGTAATATCACGTGCACGAAGCCATGCTTCTGCAATTGCTTTCACGTTTGATACCGAAAGCCATCGTGTGACAGCTGAGCCGGTGGGAACGAGCAGCGATTGGTATCCTGCGGCTGCTTTCGGGGCGTTTCCTTCAATATATAAAGGCTCAGCTCCCCGCACCTACTGTTCTCGATCAGTGCTGAAGAAGGCTTCTGACGATGACAGCAGCTTCATTGTTGAAACTGATTTACTCTGGAGAGACTCAATGGAAATACCACAGAGGGTTTCAGGTTCGGCGTTCGGGATGTTACTTCAACGTTTTGGAAACATGCTGCCCCCGGTAGAGCCTATGGCATCATCTTCCCCCGCAGTATTCTATAATAGCGTACACGTGCCCCCGAAGTCGGTTCTCCTTCCTTCGGTATCGGGACTTGACGAACTAGCGACAGATCTTTTCCCCTTTCAGCGGAGAGCTGTCCGCTGGCTTCTGGAGAGGGAAGGCCTGGATGTTTCTTGGAATGGAGAGTTGAGCTACAAGCCTAATGTAGACAGTTATATACCCCCTACTTTTATCGAGACGACCGATGAGGATGGTAAGATATGCCACTTCAGCCCGGTTCTGCAGGTAATGACAAGTAATATATCTGGATGGAACTATAGGGAGCGGGATTTGAGAGGTGGAATCCTGGCGGAAGAAATGGGCTTGGGTAAAACTGTTGAAATGTTAGCACTTATATCTTCGCACCGCCGCCCTTCGATAACGAATGGGTATGCCTCTCACGGCCCATCGGGGCTTTTAGAGTCTGGTGCGACATTAATCATCACACCGCCCGCTATCTTAGAGCAATGGAAGGAGGAAATCTCAACCCATGCCCCAAACCTGAAGTTTGTACATTATAGAGGAATCAACGATACCCGCCGAACAGATGACAGCTTAATCGAAGAACTAATATCCCATGATATAGTTCTAACAACGTACAATGTCCTGCAAAAGGAGATATACTATGCCGAGGATCCGCCAGAACGAGCATTACGACATGCAAAGAAAATACCACGAAGAAAATCACCATTGGTCCAGATCTCCTGGTGGCGGGTCGCTATAGATGAAGCTCAGATGATTGAGACTGGCGTCAGCAATGCCGCCCGAGTTGCTAAAGTCATACCCCGATGCAACGCATGGGCGATGAGTGGTACTCCACTGAAAGGCGACATGAAGGATATTTTCGGCCTCTTGTCATTTCTGCGTTACGAACCATTCTGCTATTCTATGGATACATGGGTTCGGCTGTTTGAATATTTCCATTCAGACTTCAAGAAAATTATCGGAAACCTCGTTCTTCGTCATAATAAGAACATCGTCCGAGACGAGCTTCATATCCCACGGCAGAAACGTGTGGTGATTACTGTGCCATTTACTGCGGTGGAGGAGCAACGTTATGGCGAACTATTCGACCAGATGGCTGATGAATGCGGGCTTGATGCCACCGGTGGCCCTCTTACGGATGATTGGGATCCTAGCTCGCGACTGGTAATTGACAGGATGAGGAGCTGGCTTGTAAAGCTTCGACAGGCTTGTCTCCACCTCGAGATTGGCTATGGGCCGAGAAGGCTGTTTAAAGGCGGTGGACCTCTGCGGTCGGTTTCCGACGTGCTTGAGGTTATGATTGATCAAAACGAGACTGAAATCCGCACCGAAGAGCGAGCTCGCCTACACTCTCAAATACGAAGGGGCCAGATTTTCGAAAACGCCCTTAAACCTGAGAAGTCGCTGGAGATTTGGCTAGATACTCTGGCTAGTGCACAGCTTGCTGTCAAAGGTTGTAGGGAGCAATACGAGGAAGAGTTAAAGCGACATACTGAACGCCAGCAAGAAAACGAACATGGCTCCGACGATGATGCCGACAACGACGAGCAAGAGGATGAGCTAAATGGAAGATTGGGACACCGTCGTCTTTTGCTCCGTGCCGCTCTGGAAATTGAGCACATGTGTGAATTCTTTATTGCGAGTGCGAGATATCAAATTAAGGCTAATGAAGAGCTTACGGTTCCCGACTCGGAGGAGTTTCTTAAGCTAGAGAGCCTCGAAGAACAGGGTTACCAGAGAGCCAAAATTATTCGGCGAGAAATGTTGTCTGATTCCCATAAAAAGGTCAGCAAACACATTGAGCGCCTTAAAGCTCAAACAGAAAAGCACGGCCTTGTCAAAATCCCCCAGCTTTCAGCACCCGAGGAGACGGGTGGTATAGAAAGTAGGCGTATGCTGGATCGGCTTGAAGACCTTTACGAAGCCATCAATGAACACACCAAAACATTCAATGAGTGGCGACAGCACATGCTCAAATTACTTTTGAAACCACTTGTGGATGAGGAAGATGATGCAGAGTTGCAAGGTGACGAGTACGAGTCCTCAACTAAGCACCAAGATGAGCTCTATGTGTACATGGAAGGGCTGCGCGTCATGTTTGCCCAGCATTTTGATGCCGTGACGGGCCAACAGAATACCTTGATCCAACACGAGGTAAGACAAGCATTAAGTCGAGCGGAGCTACAGGAAGGCCCAGCACCAGAATTATATATATCCCTCATGAAAAAATGCAAGAGTTTGAAACCGGAACGTCGCCTTGGTTCTGTTCGAGGCCTAGTCAATGAACTGCGCAATTTAACTGTCTCGCTCGATCGACAAGATATCAAAGGAAGTAGTCGAGCAAGAGCAGAACTTTCTATGATGGAGGACCTCCTACACCAGGCCAGTCGCATGTCTGCTGCCCAGTCTAAGGCAATAACTGCTCTGGAGCGGGAAATGGATCGATTTCGAACCGTGATGAACAATAGGCTTGAACATTACCGTCAACTTCAGTCGATTTCCGATACTGTAGCGCCATACCAGGAGGAGAAAAGAGAAGGGCAGCCTATTGATGAGCATGAGACCAGGATAGCAAGTGAATTGAGAATAGATGCTAAGCTGTCCACTCTTCGATCGAAGCGTCGATATCTCATTCACCTTCGCGATGAATCTGGAGCGGAGGAGGCTGTTAAAGTTTGTGTGATTTGCCAAAGCAGCTTCGACATCGGTAAGATTATTTCGACATTTTTAGATTCGGTTTCAATTAAGATTGCTTTTTGCTGACACTTGAATTATTTTAGGTGTCCTAACTGTTTGTGGTCACAAGTACTGCAAGCTCTGCTTTATCCACTGGTGGCAGCAACATAGGAACTGTCCAGTGTGTAAAGGTGCTCTGGGACAACGCGACTTCCACCAAATCACATATAAACCGCAAGAGATCGTAGCTCAAGAGGAGACATCACAGCCGACCGGAGAAGAAGCAGGAGGAACAGCCCACTCGAATGCCATATACTCCGATATCAGCTCGGGGACGATGAAGGAGATACAAGATATTGATATCAATGGATCCTATGGGACAAAGATCGATACCTTGGCAAGGCACCTTCTATGGCTAAGGGAGCATGATCCTGGCGCCAAATCTATCGTCTTCTCTCAGTATAAGCCCTTCTTGGAGATACTGGGACGTGCTTTTGTCCGGTTCAAGATCGGGTTTACAACGGTAGATACTAAGGATGGGATTGAAAGGTTCAAGAAAGACGATTCCGTGAGTACTTATACCCGCTATACAACTATCACTTTGTCGTCCCTGTTCTGACAATCTTTTACAGAAAGAATGTTTCCTCCTACATGCCCGGGCTCATTCGTCAGGACTTAACCTGGTGAATGCCACGCACGTCTTTCTTTGCGAACCGCTAGTGAACACGGCGATTGAATTACAGGCTATTGCACGTGTTCATCGGATTGGCCAGAATCGAGAAACCACTGTATGGATGTACCTCGTGGCCGGCACCGTGGAAGAATCCATCTACCAGCTGTCCGTCTCTCGTCGCCTCGCCCACATTGCACAAAAGCATCGCGAATTAGAAACACAATGGGGCAGCCCTGCAAGCAGTTCTGGTGGGAGCAGTTTTAGTAGCAAAGATGATAGTAGCGGCTTTGATCTCAAGGATCTATCCGAGAACATCATTGATGCTGCAAACAACCTTGAGGTCGAAGAAGGGGCACTTGGTAGGGTCCTCGAGGGCCGTGGAGAGGGGGAACGTGTCGACGACACTGATCTATGGCAGTGCTTGTTTGGAAAGGGAAGAAATGGCATGGGGTCTTCCAGCGTTGCTAGAGGTGCAGAATCCAACATTGCCGAGCAGGTTGAGAACGAGGTTGAGCATGAAGTTGGTCGTGTTCTGCGCGCGGAAGCAGCTAGTAGTCGACGCAATAGATAGCAGCTGGGAATGGCGACCAGAACGGGTGGGTGTTGCATATGCGAGGCACGAATTTATGATGGAAGGGCGAGGGGATAACTATACATTTCTGCACTTTTTATGTCGATATCTTTTTTATATCTTTTCTCTTTTGGCATGAAGATATATTATTATTACTACTAAGTGCTCTAGACGGCTCTTTAATCTACTGGAACAATGAAAAACAAATGCTGCCAACTATCATCGGAAGTCCCCTGAATCTTTGTTGGCCGTCTTCTCGAGATGGCGAAATCATGTGATCTGTACTGCTGACTAAGTTCCTTATCGACCCCAACGGCGATAAGAGCCAACGACGCTTGCATCAACCACCACTACGAGATGACGTGAAGCTCTCTGCCTAAACAACCGTTCACTTTATTTCTCAGTCTTCATGGTGGCTCGTTTGACATGATACCCTATGACTTAAAATAAATCATCAAGCCATCACACCTTCGATCTCACCTTCATATGCGCCATTGCATACCGAGATCCACCTTGCAAATCTCACTCTCGCCAGGGCAGCTGTTAAACCATGGCCGAGTCCACAGAAGCTCGAGAGCTTTCGCTTGTCTCAAAGCTTGAGATGCGCATCGCGCTTGCAGACAGTGATACCAAACTACAATCTATCTTGGACAAATTTCTCGCGCCTCTACTCCTAAAACTGGGATCTGAACATGTCTCTGTCCGAAACAAAGTCGTCGCGCTCTGCCAGCATATCAACACAAGAGTCCAGTCCGAGTCGATCCTCCTCCCGGTCCCAGCTCTACTAAAACAGCTTAAAGAAGTGAACGTTGCGCTTGTTCGGCATTTTGACTTGATGTATATCAAACTGGGCCTTGGTCGAATTAACCTAGAAGCCCGGCGAGATCTATTTCCAATTCTCGTCCAGAACATCTCGCAATTTAATGGGTCCTCGTCACACTTATCAACAATATTTAATCTTATTTTAAGGCTTTTACCAATTATTAAGCTACCCCCAAAGCCCAGCGAGGAGAACTCGAAATTGCGGGAGACATTTAACATGTCAGACAAGGATGGCGACTTTTTATCCTTGTGGTTTTCGAAGTTTCTTATGCTGGCGAGGCCTGCTAATGAGGCCACTACATGCCCTGGGCTGGCAGAGGCAGACCTTAAATTCTTAACTAGAGAGCTGCGTTTTGACGAGACGTGGAATCCCAGTGCCCCTGGTGGGTTGAATTTGATTGACACCAAGATAGCGGTTCTAAATTTTATATCGAGCGGAGCTTTTAATGATGCTGATCGCTTCATACCGGTGTTAATCGCTAGTGCTGATCCGAATAGAAAACTGGCTGACATTGCCGATGATATACTGAAGCGGTTCAAGCCTGACCTGGAGTCGCAAACTGTGGTGAATGAGCTCTATTCAATGTTTTTGGGTGGCCAAGGCCCCGGGAGTGCAGCTGCGGCAAGGCCTACTTTGAGATTGAAGATTCTCAGCTATCTAAGCAAATCTGTGAAAGCCACTGCCGAAACGGATAAAATCATCCAACTTTTAGATGGCACCCTCATAGCGAATGATGCTGGTGGTGCAAGAGGCTTGGAAGTGATAAAGCTTCGCCAACATATATTCTCGTTTATTTCCTGGTTAACAAGAATGGGCGCCGCATCTGACCTACGGAGTCTTGCGCCCAAGATGATCAAAGCTCTACAACAATTAGTGATGAGACAAGGCTGGCCTGCACCCTTGAGCAGCATACAGTCTGCAGAAATCCAATCAAGGGGCCTTGCCTACGAATCCATCGGTCTTCTGGCACCCAAAGTAATGGGAGCTGCAGAGACGGAAGAGCAAAGCTCGTTCGAGATTGATACTATAGAATGGATGTTTACATCTTTGAGTTTTGACAGCTGCGGTAACCAAGTTTCTGTTTCCATCGAACAAGCTCTTGGAAGTATCCTTAACTCCATAAACCAAAATATCCACGAGAAAAATAAGCGTCGATTTCTTCAGATACTAAGTCGCTCCATGGCTCTTGAACCGGGGGTGCTAGACCGCGAGTACAACCTGGTAGTTGTTCGCAGCACGGAGTATACTGCTGTCAGGTTCGCAAACCGGTGTTTGCCCTATAGTGATGTACAAGGCCGGTTTATTGACCTTTTAGCAATCGCGGCAGAGGATTCAGGAGAGAAGATGGAGTTAGTAGAGGAAGGGCGGAAAGGCCTTGACCCTTACTGGTATAGAATGTTGAACCCCCGAAATAATCCTACCACGCCTTCATCGGAAACGGAAGCGCGATACGAATTCCCCAAATTCAGGGAATTGATGCAGTACGTATCTGGCAAAGAAGAAGTATCTGAGGATGATACACTGCAGGCACAATCGTTTGGGAATATATTTTATGTACCGTCAAACTCGAGCTATCCTGCCGCCGTCACCTTTTTTCGAAATATCCTTCTTTGCGAAGCGTTTGCACCCATCATGTCCATTTCGGATATTGAAAACGACTGGGAGCGGCGACTCGATGCTATAATTACGACGAACGAAGATGCTAGATCCGCTTTACGGCAGTATCTCAGGCAATGCAACCCTGGGGATATCTCTACATTTTTAAGTATCAGCTTGAGTGGGTTCAAATCCCCGAATATGAAATACGCAGGCCAGTCGGCAAAGCATTTCATTGAAATTGCATCGCTCGCACCTGATGAACTTGTGGCATCTGTTTTATCCCGAGCTCAGCTAGTTATTGCTGCGGTGAGCAAAGCAGCACCCCAAGATCAAGATGTAGTTGCGCAAGTCTTTGGTGTGCTAGTTTCTCACCCTCGGTTTGATGAGTCTGCAAGGGAGGTTATGTGGGATCCAATGGCAGAGAAAACCTCGACATGGAAAGGCGCAGTTGGAAGAGCTGTATATGATGTCCGTGGTGCTCTTCTTTCCCAAGCATACCTCCTTTCTCGCCTATCTTGGCGTAAAATTGCCCTAGAAAACCTAGAAGCTCGGGTGGATCAATACCTGAAAACGCTCATCGAAATCCTGGAAGGCTCTCGAGATTCTTCCTTACGTAATGCTGCTTATACTGCCATTGGCCAGCTTAGCCTTGCCTCCGTAATTTCAACGGCCAACATTGCAAGCGAAGAACAATGGAAATCGATAGTGGATACCATCTTGGCTGATGCAAAGAAAGAGAACGAGGCGGCAATATCCGCGCTTGGAAAGCTTTCTTTGATTCTACCCAAGGATGATGACGAGTCATCGCAGTACCAAAAGCTTTTACAGTCGCTGTATGGCCTTCATGAGGTCAGGGTTGCTGAAGTCCAATTTGCTGTTGGGGAAGCATTGACCATTGTCGCTGTTGGTTGGGAATCAAAGGCACTGATGACAGCGGTGGATGTGGATGTTGAACAGCCTTCATCGAATGTATCGTCACAGGCTTTGTCCGGCATCCTGGATAAGGTTATCAAAGACTGCAAAGCTTCAAAACCCTCTTTGAAAAAGGCATCCGTAATATGGCTCTTGTGCTTAATTCAATATGCTGGAAAACGCCCCGAGATCCAGGAGCGATTAAGGCAATGCCAAGCTACGTTTATCTGGCTGCTCTCTGATAGAGATGAAATTGTTCAAGAATCGTCGTCCAGGGGTTTATCATTGGTATATGAGTTGGGCAACCAGGGTCTAAAAGACGATTTAGTTCGTGATTTGGTTCGGTCTTTCACCACTGAAAATTCAAATATTGGAGGTGGAAAGATCTCCGAAGATACTGAACTGTTCGAACCTGGCGCCTTGCCCACGGGAGATGGCTCTGTCACAACTTACAAGGACATAGTTGGCCTAGCATCAGAAGTCGGTGACCCTAGTCTCGTGTACCGCTTCATGTCCCTTGCGTCCAACAGTGCGATCTGGTCAAGCCGTGCCGCTTTTGGCAGATTCGGGCTGAGTAGCGTGCTGTCAGATTCGAGTGTTAATGGTTATTTGTCGGAAAACCCAAAGCTCTATCCAAAATTATACCGCTATCGATTCGATCCAAATCCCAATGTGCAGAGGTCAATGAAAGACATATGGAATGCGCTTGTTAAGGATTCGAATGCCGTTATCGATACTAATTTCGATGCTATCATTGAAGATTTACTTAAAAGTATTATGGATGGAAAGCAGTGGCGAGTAAGACAGGCCAGCTGCGCAGCCATCGCCGACCTCCTTCAGGGCCGCTCAATTGAGATGTACGATAAATATCTTGGCGAAATACTTTCAAAGGCCTTCAAAGCCCTCGATGATATCAAGGCGTCTGTTCGCGCTGCAGCTCTATCTCTGTGTCAAACCCTAAGTGGCCTTGTCTTACAGTCGCTCGAATCTGGTGATACTAACTCGACCCGGGCGAAGCTGATGCTACACCATATTGTTCCATTTTTACTTGGCCGGGAGGGCCTCGAATCGAGCGCCGAAGACGTGCAAGGCTATTCTATCTTGACTATTACCAATATTATCAAAAAAGCTCCTGCACCATTGATAAGGCCATTCATTCCCCAGATACTAGAAAAGTTCCTTGTTGCCATGAGCTCGATTGAACCGCAGATGGTCAACTATATTTACCTCAATGCCGAGAAGTATGGGTCGAGTGGACAGGAGATTGACAAGATGCGATTGTCGGCTATTCGCTCGTCTCCAATGATGGAGGCCATAGAGTTACATCTTTTAGATGCACTTGACGAATCGAGCATGAAGGAAACTGTGGCAAAGCTCGAAAATTCCCTAAAGACATCAATCGGGCTTCCGTCTAAAGTCGCCTGCAGCCGGGTTCTAGTAATTCTCAGCTCGAAGAGTATACTATTTAGACCTTATGCTCCTCAATTTATACGGCTTATAAGGAAGTACGTCCTCGATCGGAATGAAACAGTGAGTGCTTCATACAGTTCGGCTATCGGCTATTTATCGCGTCTAGCAACAAACGAGGACATATTAGAAACCCTTGAATATTCGAAGTCGATGTATTTCAACGGAGAGGATAACCAACACCGACTTGTCGCTGGAGAGATTCTACACTCCATTTCCAAACTCGCCAACGATCGAGTTCAGGCGATTGCGGCTTCTTTCTTCCCATTCATATTTCTCGGCATGCATGACACTACTGATGAAGTGAAGGAATACTTCGACAAGACGTGGAAGGATAATGTGAGCGGACCACGGGTTATCCAGCTATACCTGAATGAGATATTGGGCCTTGTTTCCCAAAATCTTGACTCAGCGCGCTGGCCAATTAAACATGCCTCAGCCCTTTCTGTGGCGAAAGCAGCGATGTCAATTGATAATGAGATGGATGTATCTGTGGCTGGTTCCATATGGCCCAACCTAGAAAAGGCTCTTTCCGGAAAAACATGGGAAAAGAAGGAGAGGGTTCTTGAAGCGTTTGTCCATTTCTCTGCTCGTGCGGGTCCCTTTCTACGTGAGCATGAAGACGTGAGACAGAAAATGAAGGTGAGTTGCCATGCACCAGCGTCCGTCTTTACAACTCATTCGTGCAATATTAACTAGAAATGCATCTTAACAGACAATCGCAATTCGCGAAGCTAAGCGCAATAACGTTGATTATCGCCCTTATGGGTTAGAGTATCTCGGAAAATTCGCTAGCAAGCAAGCAACATTAGATGTGATGCCCGAAACACTTCCTGCTGTCTCGTCGATAATTGACGAGCTAGTGACAGACTCCAAGGATAAAATGGATATTGATTCAAAAGATAGCCGAGCCCCAAAGTAGGTAACATCTGCTTTTTCCAGGGCGTGCCCCCCTAATTAGATGATGGTGCATTAATGATACCACTTTACAATTTTAGGCTTGAAGAAAAGACTCTTACGGCGGCAGTGGGTTGCTTGTTTCATTGCTTGAACCCTACCTTGTCCGTACCAGGTATGTGCATTTGAATCTAGAACCTTTGGTTGCAATTCTCCGACAGTATGCTAATTTTATTCCCTGTATGATCCAGAAACCCTGGCCAATTATATTCTCCAAGTCTCTCCACTCGTCGAAAAGGCAGTCGTTGATGGCGGTAAATCAGTCTATCCCATAATGTTCGACGGTATAAAGGAATTCTGCGACCGTTTCAGCGAATCTATATCGCCAGAACAGGGTAACAACGGTCTAGATGAAAAAGTCCAATCCGCCCTCGTATCTCTTGCAGACGGGCTGCTATTCCGCGAACTCGACGTCACACTAGAAAGTGTAAGGATCAAACGCGCAGAATCAGCACTTGCATTCTCAACGCTAGCCGAGAAATTATCCATCCCTTTCAGCGAATCCCAGTTGAAGGCAGTCAAGGAATGGCATGCCTCGGAGAGATCCGGCCAGATTCGAAAGACTTTGTACAATATCTTGGAAAAACGATAAGGCGCAGCAACACGTCCGTGTTTATGTTTTACTACTTTTGAGACCAGTGGGTTCTGTTTCAAGCTTACGGCCGATGTGCCCGCGCGGCGTGGCTCCCGTTTTACTCGGCTGCTATTTCCTCACTTGATAGACATGCTGCATAAAGATAAAATATTTGAAAGACATTTCGATTGCATCATGAGGATACGAGTTTCTGACAGCCTTGCGTCGGGCGCTAGAATTTCTCGAAACTTGCTGCTTAGTACTAATGTAGAAAGAGAAGGTGCTTCCGGAAGGAAAACCTCTTATGTAACGTACAATATCAGGGCCAAAATTATCATTATAGGAACAAAAATATTACACCGTGCACAAGGAAGTACAGCGGCGCTAAGCTGGAGTGACGGCTTAATCACCAGCGTCTGTTCTCGCCAGGGGTGATATACGAACTCTTTTTCAACGAGGTTGACGTGGCTCAGTGCATATATTGGGTTTATGAGTCGAGCTCTGGTATCTCCGATGCAAAATGGGCTAGTTACTGTGATCTATGTCGTCCAAATATGTAAATAGCCTTTTTAGCTTTGAGATTGGGTTGGTTAACCTTCTTCACGCAAATCTTCTTCTAACATCAACATTGTTAAGAATAAATAACTACTACGTAGTAGAAACGACTTGTTTAACCATGATACTGCTATCTGGCCTTGTTCCGCACGAAACGTTCCACTTTATCTCGAAAATGCTGAAGATCATCATCATCACCTCCGCCTCGTCTATTTATAGAGCTTGATCTGATTCCCTCCGAGATCGAGAGGACTTCGGACAACCTCTCGGCTTCCCATCTGAACCGAAAACTCGGGAGGTCGCTCTGTGCTGTACTTCGTACTTTGTAACAGCCGGTGTCACTGCGTCGAATCCTCTGTTTCATCTCTCAGCCTCGGCGCCCGTTCCATCCTCACTTCAGTGTGCGATCGGAAGATCCTCCGGTCCGCAGATCTTCACGCACAATGCGCAAGGCCGTTTTATTCTGGGATATTTCTTCGTCATTCAGGCTGTAGGTTGTCAGGTGCATGAATGCAAGCTGGTCGCAACGTTCTTGTTTTCTGGGCGTGCCGCAAATAACGGGAGTTCGTATGTGGGTGTCCCTCTCCTGCTATTCCTACGTGGGGATTTCGGAGGCAATGGAAAGGAAGCATATGACGTTTTCCAACTGATGACATGGATTAAATGATCGAGAGAAAAGCATTTATAAACAAGAGCATGGTGATTTCTGCACCAGACCGCCAGTAGCGGAGTGCCGGAGGAGAGAAAGGAGCTGCTCCGATCGCTAGTTCTCGGCATATTTTCGGCGGTACAACACCACACCAGCGAGGTTGAGCCGGTTCTACATATCTTCATTTGAACCTTTGCAGGATGTACAAAACCAACAATCAGCCTGCAACGGGAGGCTTGCATACCTGGCAGGTGTGGCGAGGACGGCTATGTAACCACGCTGCCATTTGGATAGCCAGCACTATGGCGAACTATACGGTTGGTTTTACAATTGATCGGCATACTGGTAAATTGCTCCGTATATCTCCAAGCCTCTGACGACATTTCTTGAAGCAAACAAAGCGCAGTCTTTTGTCAAGAGAGTCTGAGGCCCTCCCTTTCAGTGATTCTGAGGAACTCTTGTCCTGCTAGGCCTTGACAGTCCTAGCAATTACCGCCTCTGTCGGCTTTAGCTGCTGGAAATTATATAGTCAGTAATTAATAAATACAAGATCTTGATCATAATTATATTACTGGTCGAAATTGAAAGAATTCCCCCCTTTACTGTAGAGCTGAGATTGTCACCACTTGTTTTGATCCAGAGGATTGGGACATCACGTAATTTCCTGCCGGATCGACATTAGATGGTTGTTTGGGCAATATCCTCTTCCTGTACTATGTACAGAGTATGGAGACTAGTTACGGCTTTCACTGGGCGCTCAAATTCCGATCTTCAGTCATGTTGACGCATGCCGCTCAGGTCAAAGGCTGATCAATATCTGGTACTGAAAGGAGAGCCCAATATCTCAACAATAGCCTTCGCACTATAATCGCGGCTTGTGGGCCAGATCTGCAGATCTTCAGGTACAGTGGCGGAAAGCTGCGCTGGTGGACTATCAACGTCTTCATTCAATCTATCACAGCTTGGACGACGCTTAACCTCGTGCGCCAGCTCTCTATCACGCACATTATCAGAAACTTGAGCCGCATCGGCTCTCATTGCCCTTGTTCTATCTCCTTGAACGCTGGCCTTGCAGTTCCCGATGGAAGTGTGTCCTATTCAACTCATGCGAGAGTGGACTATATCAGGTTGTGGCGTCCTTGGGCCGCTCCACGTTAATTTGGTGGCTTACATTTCAGACAAGAGCTTTCACGTCAATAGTTCTGACTCCTGATGCTTTGATATCATTACATTCATGATGATCTTTATGCGGAATAATCTCTTCAGTCCAGTAGCCCCCAGTATCGAGGTCCACTGGCAACCTCAACCAACCAGGTCTTGAACAGGTGGGTGCGAGAAATTCGATCTATTGTGATAGTTTTCCCCTGAATGCATCCTCTCAAGAGCGATCTTCTCTTTCGCATCGCATTATTGAATGTCTGCAGTCAAACATAACCCTCAGACCTGACTGTCAGCTTGTCTATATAAACCCCCATCCATCCCGTCCTTTGCTGCTGGACTCATACTATCCAAAAGCCTCAAGACTTTAATCTCCCTGCCTTCAGCTGTCAGCTCAAATCCAACTCCCTATATCAATCAGCCAACATGCGTTTCAGCAACATCGTTCTCGGCATTGCCCTTGCTCTCGCCCCCCAGAGCATCGTCGCGGGCCCTATTCCTCCGCCAACGCTTTCTCCTGAAGATGCAGGCTGCGCCATGTTCAAAGGCCTCACACCCGAGGAGTTTCAAACCACCTGGGAGAATGTGAAGGCCGTCGCCGAGTACATGGCTACCGACCCCAAGACAGACCCTGCCACTGCCGCCACTATCAAATCCAACCTAGAGAAGGCCCAATCCGTCACACCGGAAGAATTGCAGGCCAAGTTTGAGGAGGAATGCCCAGTTCCGGAAGCTGGTGATCTTCCAAAGACTGGCGAGCTCCCAAAGACCGGTGAACTTCCAAAGACCGGTGAACTTCCAAAGACTGGTGAGCTCCCAAAGACCGGTGAACTTCCAAAGACTGGTGAACTTCCAAAGACTGGTGAGCTCCCAAAGACTGGTGAGCTTCCAAATGCAAACGCTGGTGGAATCGCCCGCCGCGTAGTAGGTGGTCTCGCCGTGACTGTTGGATACACCGTTACCGCCATTGCTTCGGGCGCTGTTGTTGTCATCGATCAAACTATCACAGTGGCGGTTCCCGCGACTTTGATCTGGGTTGTTTCGTAAATTGTCCGCTAAAGACACGAGGTAAGTTATTCTCTGGCCCTTTTTGAAGCAAGCTCTATCTAATGGCCGAATGATCAGAAACGAACACACTTCAACAAGGGGTGAAGGCAATCAACATAGCTTAGGGGCTGTGGAAAACTATGCTGCTCATAAGTTTGGACATTTTTGCTCCCTCTCTTGATGGGAGTTTTTGAGATTAAGTGTACTGTATTTATAGATAATTTTTAATTGTAATATATACTTGCATCCTACTAGGGTGAAAATAATTAATAATGTGCTTCTTTATCTAAGAATATTGTAGTGGGAACTGAGACTGTAAATGATGCTTCAGTCATGATGGATTATGGCCAGGTCATAGGTAATCGCCCTTTAAAATGCCGTGAAGGTGGCCGCTGATGAATATTTTATGAGTCAATATTTTGACCCTGTGAACATGCAGGAGCTCTCAATGGTTTTAAGCAAATGCCATGATTGCTGCTATCCCTCCCTTTCCTTTCATTCATTTCTGCCTTCATCACGGTAGCTACAGCATTCCCCCTTTGTTCTGATATTCACTGTTCCCCGCCTCTCTTTTCTTTATCTCATGAGAGCATAAAAAGGCATCGTTTTCCGCTCTACCACTTTGTCAACCACCCAAGGTATAAGATTTCTGTCTATATATATTCGTCCTGTGAGCTAGACACTATAAATTCGCTGCCGAATTCTCCCCTTCAAAGCCCACCATGGGCCATCAGGCCCAATCTCAAACCCTTCGCATTGCATATAGTCGCCTTCCCGCGGGTACCGTATATTCATCGGCCCTGCTGTATGGGAAGGCGCCGGATCCCTCAAATCGAGAAAACCACCAAGTGAGCGAGTTATGACGCGATATATAATTTCATCCAAGCCCAGGTTTCGAAACCTGGTTACGGCACGAGCACGGGGATGAGACGCGGAATATCGATATTTCCACAAGCATCATGATTTATGTCAGGATGTTTGCCACAGAAGCGGATCAGTCGGCCCTAGCTGCTGTTTGGACTGCACCGTGCGAAACCGAGTATGATCTTTCCATACTGGAAGCGCCTATATCTGGATTTCATTCTCAAGGAGCAAGAGGCGGCTCGAAAGGCCAAGAAACAGCCCCTTTGGGGTCCTACTTTAAAGGAGGTTCTCGCTGTGATCGATGAGGGAGAGGCGGGTGGTAAACCTGGAACTTCAGCGGAACAATACAGACAGAGTTATAGTCGAGCACAAGAGTAAAGCTGCGTTTGATGAACATATCTCTGGCATTCTAACGTACGCAAAACGGAGATTGTGAACCTTGCCAAAAGGGAAATGGTCCCTTTGCTGAATGTCGTCTGGCCCTGGATACTCAGGGAAAAGGGCCTCTTCGAAACACCTGCACCAACTGTGTTTGGGGCAATGATGGCTCATATTGCGATATTCGTGAGTTTCGAACTGTTTTTTCCTGTTTCGGAATTGTCTAATTCCGATTGACTTAACTTTTCCGATGTTATTACTGACTTTGAAATTATAGGTCCTGATATCCGGGTTGAGTCTGTCCAATCTTCGGTTGTTCTCCCTCTCGCTCCACACAATGTTCCTTCTTCTCTGATGCCGACTCGATCTCGTCCGCGTGCTTCCTCCGGTTTCGACTTTTTCGATCCTGATTCGATTCCCGAGGACCGTGGGGTGATAATATATCCACGTTACAACACTAGCACCTATATCCCAATCTCTAATACCCAACCTGGGAGACTCAGCCTTCAAGTTTCGTTTCTCAACCTTCCGTGAAATGCTATTTCACTGTTTAATCTGCGGTTCAAATACCCATATGACCGAAAGATGCAGAGTCACAAGATGCTTTCAATGCAACAAAGTCGGACATAGAGTTCAGCAATGCCCCAAAATTTACGTGCAAAGCTTTAGTTCTAGTGGTTGAAATTAAGGCACGGAAGTTTAATGACTGTCCGTTCTCTTTTCAACTAGCCTTGATATCTTCATTGAAATGGCGTTCAGTACCTCGAAGTATTCGAAATATCCGTTTGCGGTTGCTTAGTTCTGGTACTGTATCCAACAGCTTCTCTGTGCCCAGATATAGGGTTTTCCAATCAATATCTATTGAGGGTGTCACCTCCTCAAGCTCATAGATGAGATCACGCGGATATCGAGATCGCCAATACACGTCTGGGATCTGCCAACCAAGTGCGGAAAGAACGCTTGGAATGTCTCGATAGTCGGCATAATCAAGAATCAAAAATTTGATGTCAAGGGGTAGATTTAATGATTTCAAACGCTGTGCTGGAGGTAATTTGGTGCACCATCTTCTCGTCTTCTTTTTAGTTTCTTCCCTGGCACGGCTCCAAATGCAATCTCTAATAAGTTTCTTAATCTCGGTGCTTCTGCGTGGATCTCTAAGAGCAACAACGTCTCTCGTCGCCCCATCAATTTTGCCAGCCCCATGGACGGGTTGTAGATCCTGAAAGTCCAGTCGACCCCTTTTGACCGAGCCCTTCAGAGGCTCTGGTTCAAGCCAAAACAAAGTTCTCAGCCCTACAGTCATCTAATATCCCTCAAATTCAAACAGAAAATATTTCAACGGATCGCTCCACCTCTGACGAAGGGCATTCACCAGAGAATCTAGTCTCCCCTCCACAGTGTCTCCGATAATCCTTTTTATAAGGCACCAGCACCACATGTGAATGCCGTGGCCACGAGGATAAGGCGCGTCAGAGTTAAAGTCCGTGAAGAAGTTCAGTTCAGTAATTAACATTGTCTCGAATGGGGGAGGTGTTGTTCGTGAAAAGTCGACGAGTGTGTTGTTTGGGTCTGTGGGTACAAGTAAATCCCTGGCAACGAATTCAGTGTAGCGGCCGACCCCAGACAATTGATAAGGAGAGCCTCCCCGTGTCTGGTATACTAGTCTACAATTAGTGACCACGCTCAAGAGATGGATGGAGCTGGAAAGTATAAAGATCTTTGAAGCTCACTGGCACGATACAAGCTCCCCCACACAGTAGAAATTTTCGCGTCCTTTCCTAGTTGATGCTTGGGATATATCGAGCCATATCCCCGCAACTCCTCATAGCCAATCAAAGCTCCGCATGCCATGCAGAGGGGAGAAATTCCTTTGGTATCTATGCCCATGTCTTCTTCCATGATAGCCATGATAGTAGAAGTTCAACTTTTGGCATACAGTTGTATATGGCATCCAATTGTTTCTTACAAAGTCGTTAAGTATGAAGTTGGCGGCTCTTGATATGATGTCATTGTGTGGGGCCGCTAAAAGTCTTGGCTCCGCTTCCAAAAATAGACTTCTTCCAGAGTCGTTTGTTTACATGGAGGAGGGAGCATGCTGGGAACTGGTGAAGACTACTAAGTGAACGATCTATAAATCAGAAATTGACTCAATTTCTACAATATATAAGCCCAATCTTTGCATAGATATATCTATATCCAGGAAACATGGATGAGGTGCAGACAACTTTTTGTGCCCACAGCGGCTCGCAGAACAGAACCAAACTCTCGCGCAAACCAACTCTATCCATCACCGATTCTCCACGGGATATCCCATGACAAAAAAAATATAATTATCTTCGTGCAGGCGAGTCCTTGACAATAGGTTAGCAATCTAGATCATGAACGGTTGCCCGTATGTACTCTACACACCTTTACTCGACCTCGTTCAGCCATACGCCGATCATGTCGGTACCACGGCGAAGACCAAGAAGGCGAATGACAGCACGCATATTGTCCTCGGTAATGTCCGTCTTGGTTGGGAGGAATCTCTCGCTCGTAGGGCCCCATTCCACCCACATCTGAGTTATGTGTCTTTCTCCATTTTCCAAATAGAACTCGTCGATACGAGGGCGTAGCTTCTCATAGAAGAAACCGCAAAGTTGCTCGAAGGATTCCGTGTTTTCGTCGATGAGAACCACGGTGTTGGTTCTGGTATCGCTGTTAAGATTTATGATGATAGGGGTGAGACCGTCAGACATCTTGGATATTTTTATGGTGAGGAGCTGGTGAATGGGGTACTGTAGAGGTAAGAAGATTGTTTATGGAAGATTTCTTGGAGACTTGGGGGATAAGTTGACCTATTTATACTTATTTTCAGGTTCGTCTATCCCCTTTCCTCTGCTTGTTAGTTAAATTGCGGCTTGCTGCGTGGTGAGGGTTATTGGCCAGAAGACAACAGAATCCAACCAACTTCAGGTAGCAAGATAAATATAGATATCTTGTTCCCCTCTCTGAATACGATGAACCTTGTCCACTCTGACAGGTGGGTACAGTGGTTGAAACGCTCCTGAGCCAGAGAGGTTGTCGTTGGGTCGATTCAGGACCAAAATTTTGCACTGAATGCCCTCAGGATAACTTGGTATAGCCAGAGCCGCATTAACATTGGTGAAAGTTTTAACAACCCAAGTCATCAAATGGTTCTTCTGAAAGGACTTTGTCTTGCATTCAAGGCAACAACAACACCTCAAAAAGAGCGAACAACGACACGAACTTAAACGAATTCCAACGCCAGTTCGTCGCTAGTGCGTTGCATACGAGATATTGCTGCCATTAGCGCCAACCTTTCAGCCTCACACTGCAGGAGTTGAGTCCATTGTTCGTAAACAGAAAGCTTGGTGAACGAGCCACTGGCCGATGATATTTTTGACCTGGCGGGTTGAGTCTTCCATTTAAGAGCTTATTAGTGAAGCCGATCGACATTTACCGTGCAAGCTCATCGCCGCTCGATCATGATTGTCGCACTGCTCAGCAGCGGCGTTGGAAGAACGCAATGGGAATGCGGGCATTCTGAGCATCTGGTTTGGTTTCCCGGGGGTGGTTTTCTCATGAGAGGATGTTGTGGATGTCAAGTGGATAGATGTGCCTGGATACGGGCGAATAACTTCGACCTTTAAGCGCGCTAAGCCTCAACGGGGAGGAGAAACTCCAGTAACACGGCGACTGGCGAGAGCCGCATACCACCGACCAACAAGAAGTTGGGAGATTAACGGCTAGACCGCTGAGCTTCCACTTTCACGAACAATGAAACTGCGCTACAGCTCACTAACGGCCGCGTTTGCGAGCTGCCCCATAGTTATTTTTGACATGCCAGGCTCTTTAAAATTACACAATATCCCGCGATGAATCTCCCCGCCCAGGAGTTCACCAATCAAGCCTTTGCTTCTGTCCTTTTGCAGTTTTCCTCCAAATTCAACAACATGTACCTCTTGACGGTAATGATAATTTATAGCGCTCAGGCAATTAAGGTACTAAAGCCTGAAATTGCGCGCATGGACAAGAATGGTGAGATTGAGATAGTTGATAGGAAGGCGGCCAAAGCTGACCTGTATTCGAGGAGGGGATCACATCTGTTTAACCCATCATATGTTTTAAAGAACTGGGACCTTAACAATACTTAGCTTAGGTGATATTCTTCAGCATACTCCGTACTCCACTGAATTTACCTGCTGAGGGATGTGGTCGACATTGAGCTCCATGAGCTTCATGGATCCAACCAATCAAATAATGGCCTTGGTGAAAAGGGGCTCGGGGGCTGCCATCCCGACGAAGCGTCAAGTTGGGCTATCATCGCACGTATATACCCGGCAAGCTTCCCGAAAAGGCAGCAGGCGCGAAGACGTCTATCTGCTATGTGTTTGAACAGTTCAGCTTCTCGCAATAGGCCTCCCTTGGCGCGTTTTCTTTCCATCACTCGGCCTCTTAATCTCTAAGCCAACCCTCAGACAAAGTAATTTATGCTATCATTTGATCGCCACTCCATTACACGTGGTGATGCGAAGGGAGTGTCGGAGGGCGGAGCGTAAAGACGTGCGGTTCAGTGTAACATCAAGTTCATTAACATGCCAAAGGAAGATGGCAGAAGTACTTGATTTGTCGCCTTTATTTGATTTTGATTTTTCTTTTTGTAACATCCCGCCCGCTTAGGTATCATCGAATTGATTTCATCCTCGGCCATACTCATCACATGCCGCCAAATATATACCATACAGGTCAAAGAGTGTTTAGGATCTGCACTAATTCGCGCACGTACACCGGGAGTCACACCTTAATCTAGGTTAGCTTTTATTGAAAATCTCAAAAAAAGGGTTTAGGTATCCAATCGGACATCTTCGTTGAGGATATTTCAAAAGCTTTATAATCAAGGAGTCCAAGTCGGGTAACTGTCCCAGCCCTGGTCAGAACCAACCCTGTGTGATCCTGGCGCGATATCATTGCATTCAGCATCCTGGCCAGGTGAGGAAGTTCTAGAGATAGTGGAGGCTGAGCAAAGAGAGCTTAGAGCTCCATCACCGACCACTTGTTTGGATGTAACATGATCTTCTTTCTCGTTCTTCTCTGAAGACTTGTTGGTCGGAAATCAGCATGGCGAAGTGCAATACCATTTAGTCATCCAGAGGAATAAAATTTTGAGCTTGGACTCTCCTGCTCTGGAATCTAAATTTACCGGATGGAGAACTCGGATGGTCCGATACGCTGTTACCTGTGGTGGAGAACCTGTGAGTACTTCATGGCGAACTGAGAAACCTTGAAATTTTCATGTGGACGCGGGTTGGCATTTGCATGGTGTTAACCAATAATAGGGATGGAGCAGGGGCCATTTCCCTCCTCTCACACCCACCCAAGGTACTTTGTTGGACAGTTCGTCTATTTAAAGATACCCAGAGAGGAAGGGCAGGGCAACATCCCTGCTGTGAAGAAACTAAATTCCAGGCTTTTCACTGCCGAAGTGATTTGATCGTTTGTAGATCGTTATTGTTGAAGGGTTGGTTCAGATATGGCTCGTAGTCAATTTTACATACGACTTGCCACTTTGAACCCGGAGAAGGGAGAATTGCAGGGTGGGTGCATGAGCCTCTTGTGAGGGAGGGGAGAACCTAGGGTCGTGCTGCAGGTTGACCGCTACGTCTCATGCCACAGAGCACCACGCGGCATATTAGTGGGAATAGGAAGCACACGCTAAAGCAGAAGACGAGCATGAGAGTGGTGAAGCCAGATAAAACGCCTCGTCGAGTCTTGCTTCATCTGTAGCCACTAGAGATGTAAAGGCTTCACATCATTCCTCGGCAGCATCCGGTTGCGCCTTTTTTTTAGGCGCTTTGGTCAGGAAAACGTGGAATTTTTCATGACGTTCGATGCTTGTTCGTCCCACGAATATCCTGACCCTGCATGATGATATTTAATTCAAGTCTGTGTGGCGTATGAGATGCAAGAATCGCTGCTAGTTCGTCTTGAGACTTTCGGAGTCGAGGAGGTCAGGATGATGATGACGTGAAAAAGGGGGCAGTTGCTGACTAAGGAGGCGACGTGGGGGACGCGCCCGAAAGGCAAAAGCAACGTTCGACTTCAACTGGTTCGGCTTTCTTTTCCCCCTGAACCACAAACCCGAGAATATCCTCGAAGCTTTCGAGAACTAGTCTAGAAGTTTTCCTTTTCCATGTCGTACCAGAAGCCATGCACCCCAGAAACATGCCCCTCCTACGCCGATGATTGATGGAGGCATTCGAAGTCGTGGCCACCTGTGGGGCGCGGGAAATAAAAACACCGCCTCTAACGGAGTCCTGCCATGCCAGAACGGAGAGAAAGGTCTAGGATGCTCACAAAGACACGCCAAGTACTCAGGATAATGTCTCTCTTGTCCGACGGTCCCTTTTCTAACGGTGAATCGTCTTGTCGGGCAATTATCTGAGACGTGGAGGCGATCGTGAAAGCAAGGCTCCATGAATACGTAGCAAGGGAACGGACTGAATACGACGATGTCATCAGAACTGCCATGACTAAAGAGAAAAAAAGAATATGAGTGATCAAAAAATCAAAGTGTCAAAGCATCGCCTGTTGTCAGGCCTTTGCGCCCCCTGCAGCTTCACTTCTAAGCTGCTTCCCAGTGCGTTAGCTTGGTCCACGAAAACGTCCTTGGCGCAAGGTTCTTCCAGGGTCCAACCATCCCTCCCGCGATCGACCGGCCATCGAACTAGGAGACACGCGACGGTTGCGATGATTTTAGGCTTTCATTTTATCTCAGACCGCCTTCGACTTTAAGTTCTGAAAATACATGCTACCAGGGAAAATGAGAGGCTTTCCTCGGCTTATTTTTTTCTTGAAATCTGGGGATGCTCTCTGCCACGCATCTTCAAAAACAGCTACCTTTCCCTCCGTAGTGCAACGGAATGGCCGCCGATGGAAAAGAAGCAATAATGGGTTCATTTGTGCATACTCTAGCTTGCTAGATATCATACACTGCCATGCACCGAATTTCATAACCGTCTTTCATTAATAATTCCCGGCTCTTTTTTTTTCTCTGTCCCTCTTTGTCTTCTCCGTTTCTCTATACGACCATTCCGTCGGTTTTGCACTCTTCCTAGGAATGCATATTTCTTACATCTTTTAATCCGTGAATTCTGGACGCTCCTTTCAAAGCCTTGATTACCTCCTTCTGCTCTTCCTTCTTCTCCTTCATTTCTATACGGAGGATATACTACAGTTATACACCTATATGCGGGATACGTTGATCGTTCCAGGCAACATACATAATTCTTCCCGGAATAAGCTGCGTGCTCTGGATAGCTGCAGAACTGACGTTTCTTTTGATCGCCATCGGATAATTTTTGTCCGCACGGGGTGGCCAATCCGTGGTGTGTGAGAGTAATCGGAAGGGAAGCCCTTGTTCGAGGCATTTCCATATTCTGGGCCCGATCATTTTCGATCCGTTAATATACGTAGATAGTCTCGTATGTAACACCTCGCGTTTCCCGTTGTTCAATTCCCAAGCTTTCTGTCCTCTTCTTCTTTTGCCTCATCTCTCTCGACATTCGATATTGACAGCCACTCTCGTTCAGGTGGAAGTCGTTAGAGGACTATGCCCTCTGCGAAGCAAGCCCAAGCGTTTCCTCCTCTTGCTCCTAAGCACGGTGCCTCAAAATCAATGGGTGCTAGCGTTCAGTGGGCACTGGACACGCCAAAGGTCAAGATGCCCATTAGAGTACGTCTGCCTCCGAGATCGAAAACTGGTTGCTGGTAAGCAGGTTATCTTCACCCTCTTCCCATATAACTTTTGGACTTCATTCTTATAGTTAACTCTACCTTAATTTAGGACATGTCGAGTGAGTCTTTAGTATATCTCAAGAATCAGCAATTTTGGAGAACCATACACTAATGTGTCGTCTTTGCCTTTGGTTCTTAGGCTCGAAAAGGTAAGAAACAATGAGAAAACGATGTTGAGGCTGCTTGATTGAATTAATGCTGACATTGACTGCGCAGTCAAATGTGATGAAGGCCATCCAAGATGTGGTGTATGTATAGTCACCCGGCAACAATTCGTTCACTACAAAGTAACTTCGACTAACGGGCCCAATAGCAATGTACAAGATTGGGGCATGAATGCGATTATAGCCCACGGCTATCGTTTCGAGATGATACTTCGAAGATAATGGAACGGATGCAGTCAGTTTCAATCGCTGGAAATTCTGTCTGGGATAGTACGCAGTGTCCCTTTAATCCTTGCAGCTTGCCCTCAACTGCCTTGACTAACACATCAGACAGCATCCTCCCCTGTATTTCCTCCTGGAAGCCCCAATTCGTCGATTGGGAGTGACTCCCTTCCGCCATTCGCATGCTTGACCACGGATATCGAACGGGAAATGAAGGCCGAATGTTATACTCCCGGAACGTACCACGTAATCGTGAACCCAGAGAGCTTCGCAAATGCCTCTGATTGCACGGACACCGACGACGACATAACTTCGAGTCCAAGTAGTAGGAGCAGTCGCGGAACGAAATCGGGATCTCGGAGACGAACTCGGATGAAGTCGAGGCCATCTTCAGCTATAGAAACGGAAGACCCTAATGTGGTTATTCTATCGAGGTTCGAGGACTCCTTGACAATGAACTCGGGTTATTGGAAAACATCGAGAGTATCTCCACCAACGTCAACACCACAGTCTAAGTCGCCAGATATTTTTGATGACTTGGACTTTTCGGACATACCGATTCCCAACCAGCCGCTATTCCTAGAACCTGCTGGAGAGGTCGAAGATGCCAAATTACTGAACCATTTTCGGAGAGTGGTATGGAGACATTTGGTTCAAGCTGGCTCTAGCAACACACTTCTATCTAACGACGGCATCAATATTCCCGGAGCTGATATTTTCGAGCGTGAAGCTGCCAATTTCAGACCTGTAAGTTGTGTCTTCCCTTTTTACTTATCAGCTGAATCGAGCTTTGACTAATTGAACCGAATCGGTGGATTTGTATAGCTATATCACGCTATGATGGCAGTATCTGCGCTCAGCTTATCACGCCGGGATCATGCAAAGAGCATTGATTCTCTTCAACATTACCAACAGACATTGCCATTTTTACAAACGAGCATGAGAAGCCACCAAGACCTTTCTTCCGATGGCGTATTTTTAACACACTTTTTACTTTTAATATATGAGGTATGGGATAATTGGCAGTCACCATACATACTGTCCTGCGTAAAAGTTTAACTAACTTTTCTATACAGATTGCGGCGGCAGAGCCCGGTGGATCAAATCTCTGGTCCCATCACCTAGGACGACTATTACGAATTTGCTATATGAGACGAAATGTTTTGCAAAGGGAGCCTTTCCCGTTTGTCGTCTGGTGGATTTGTTATTTTGACCTATACGCACTCTTCAGCGGTGCTGGGACCGGCGAATTTGTACATGCAATGCTGGCCAACGATATGACTCCTGCATCAAACTCTCAACTATACCCGGTTGACATGAATGGCTGCAGTGTGATATATCCGGAAGAACAGTCGACACTACCCACAATCCTCCAGTTGAACCACGACGTCTTTATCCATGCTGTGAGGCTGGCGCTGCTGGGCGCCGAATGTCGGCGTGATATGCTGTCCCAAACGTATCTGGATGGTTCACTAGGGTATGGATCTATTGGACGTGCGGACCAGGAGAAACGCCTATTCAGCATTCAGCAGTCTCTCACGCGTCTCTGGGAGTCACCTCATGTGGGTATGCTTGAGCAACAATCGCATCAACTACCCCGACGCGCGAAGGAGCTATTTCAGCAGGTAAGCTTCACCTAATTACCCCATGCGAAGCTTTCAGTGGAACTTCTGACTGACCGCTAAATTTTAGTGCTCAACGCTTTACCATGCTTGCCTCATCTATTCTTATTTATGCATGTGGCCCAGCCAGGCGCTTGACATGGGAGGCGCTCCAGCTCTCGAAATTGAGCAGCATGCTTCCGCGATTATTACCACCGCCTCTGACGTTGTCACAGCTGGCCGATTCGATCTGCGCTTCATCGTATTCCCCATATTTATAGCCGGTGTGGCTTCCAACTCGCCATCTCAGAAGGTGACAGCCCTGGACCTCCTTTCCGCAATTGAAGGAAACGAAGCTGTTGGCAGGAATATTACCACGGCGCGTCATGTATTACAGGTTGCATACCAGCGCCAAACAGACGCCTACATGACGCAGGGTCATGCATTAGACGTGGACTGGATCGAAATCATGGTTGAGCAAGGGCTACAAATGGTCAACTTTGGCCTGTAGAATCTTGGATTTGCGCGCAGCTCTTTTATCTTTTCATTTTCCTCTTTTCAAGTCTTTTCTCTTTCTTTTTTTCGATCAGCTCTATACCATGATTTTTGTGATGATTTGGCCGTTTCTTGGTTCGGTTTATATAGATGGGTACGCTCACTATCATTTTTCGATGCTTGTGGAGTTTACCAGACTGAGAATGGATATATCCATGCAAACGGCGTCATTTGGAGAGGCGCACTTTTTCTCTGCTTTTAATTATATAATATATAGTTTTCTGGCCATGTACTGATAGTTGGTAGCTTTTTTTGGGGTAAAGCCTATTATTATTGGATGCTTATTTATTTATTTTTCATTTTTTCTTCGGTTCCAATGCTTTAACACGACCTACTGCAGGCTTGAACATGCATTCAAATACACTGCACACAATCTTTTCGGTCGGCATAAGGGGCATATTAGAGGCCAAACTGAACAGGCCATACGCATCTCAGCGTTAACAAAAGTCCGCTGGGTGCGAATTCAAACGACATGCATCCCACGCATTCGAGCTATCGCTCCCGCAAAAGAGCCTGAAGCCTCTTCATCGAGTTTCAGCAATGATCGTCGTAAGCCCTGTGGCTGACCCTGCAAGGTCCAGCCGATGAAGACTCGTCAAGGTGGCTCCTTGCTTCTATTTGACAATGTCCTCAGCTTCTCATCTCAGGCGCCAACGCTTGCCCAATCACTCCGTCAAGATCCGATGCAACCGCTGGGCCACACATCCACTTGGTTGGCTTGGCTGCATGTTCGTCACATCTTGTCAATGCTTGCTCAGGGAGAAAGGCGTTGTAGTCGTCGACAAGAATGGCATTCCCGCTGTACCATTATTCGCCTCCTGAGATGTACTGAAGCGCTTGAGTTTTCTTTCGCGCAGGCCTAATATCAGTTTACTCACATTCATGATCTCAAAGCGCAAATCCTCAGCTGAACTCTGGCCTGCTAGTCCCCACTTTCTTTGGTCCTCCCCTCTTTTACTGCGCAGGGCGACCGTAACTTGGGTCTGACTTGCTGTGAGACGGGACCTGAATTTCATGCGATCCCTGCATTCACTATCAGCGCAGGTCGAATAGAAAGACGAGTTGCCTGCAAGCCCAGAAATAACCCAGTCCGTATTGGCCTTCCTCCACTGTGCCAAGGCCTCCTTGTGACGAGAGCCAGCTTGCCGCGCTACGAGTCCAGGGTCTAAATAATGGCGTTAGCAGGAAGAAAAGAAAAAGCATCTCGCATCATCTTCAACCAGTGCCGCCGTTAAGAGTTGCGAGTCGAGATAAGCACGTCGACCTCCACCGGCTACAAATCATGGCTTCCGAGAACCGCCAGTCGCCTTCTTCTCATCTTCCCTACCCTGAAAATCGATCTTCTACCCCTCAGACGACACAAACGGCGCAGGGCCAGCCGCCTTCGAGCTTCACGCCACCCTATCCCGATCATGACCATCCGCCAAACGGCTTCGATAGACAGAATACTTCTCCAGCACCGACCGGTCCATCATCTGCTGGACAAGATGTTCCGGCTGCTTTGCGCCTCCGTGAGAGGAGAGATCCGAGGCTAGGCCATTCAAGCATCGCAGAAAGGAGAGGGAAAGATCCAAAACAGCTTCCCGAATCCCCTATACCTGAGAGCCCTGGCAGCGAGGGATTATTTCAAAGAATACCTCAACGTGAGAATCCTCAACAAGGAGGACCACCCAGACAGAACACAGCAGGGCTAAACCCTCATCCCGAGTCCCTTCAGCCGTATTTCCCCCCACCGAAGTCAGCACCACCAGCACCATCGTCCAGCCTCCAACCTCCTCCACAAGCGATAAGTCGGATAAGTTCAACCGCCTCGACGTCTACGACAAAAGCGCAAAGAGGTTCTCCGCCGCCGCCTGAGACTCCGGTGGTCGGCCCCGGTCAACAAGCTAGCTCAGACATCGAAGCGCGGTACGCTGCCTCGGGAATCGCTGGCGCATCGACTTTCAACAATCTACACCAGCATAACTCTGCTGCTCAGCAGCGAGCTCAGCAATACGCAGGGCAGCAGCCAAGGAACCGACTCGCAGCGCCGCAACAAAATCCACCCGCGCGGCCATGGACTCCCACCGAGCTTCCAGGAAGCCAACCACACGGTCCTCCTACAATTTACCAAGGCGCGACCGAAGTTACAACAGTACCTACATCCCAACCGGCAACTACATCTGGCTTCCAACCTACGGCGCCAGCAGCTGCACCGATTGCGCCGACCCAGGTTCCCACGCCACAAGATCCAGCACGTAATGGACTGGAGAGTGAATTCCATAGGTTGAATTTGACCGCATCGCCTCCCCCTGCTTATTCTAGCCTGGGTGCACCTGTCCCGCAAAACTACCCGCAGGAGAAACTTGGGGCCAATGCGAACCAGCAGGCGCCGACAACAGCGCCAGGACCCCTAGGGGGGCCTATTACCCCTTCAGTGATGAGCGCCCACAGTTCAATACAAGGCCACCCGGCGTTCGCCAACGAGATTCGGCAGCAGCAAAATGGGTCTCCAAGCCAGCACAGCGTCCAAAGCGGGGCTCACTTTAGATCCTCCAGTACGGTAACTGGTACCTCAACACCAGGGCCTCCAGGTCCAGGACCAGCTTCACCTCCTCCATTACCAGAAGGCTGGATAGCTCACCTCGATCCTAATTCCGGACAGTATTATTATATTCATCTTGCAACGCAGTCTACTCAGTGGGAATTTCCGAAGGGGCCGACGCCGCTTAATTTGAACGAAACACCTCTATCGCCGGCCCACAGCACATTCAAGCCCCATGGTGGCCTTTCTTCTCCAGGGCTGTCGGCGTTCGGAAAGCCAATGGCTTCACCAGCTATGTCGGTTTTCGGGCAACCTCAACCCTCTCCTGGGTTGCCGATGAGCCCCGGATATGAAGGAAGTGTGATGAGTATGAATGGCGCTTTCACCGGCCCACCTCCGTCGAGCGGAATGGAATTATATAAAGTTGCGCCCACTAATGGTGTATATTTCGGCCCTTATCTGCGCTATACCAATATGGATATGGAGCGCGGCCTCTGGCTTGGTTCAATCCTCCTAGTTACCGATGCTCCTCAGCCACCTACCATCCATATCCATAAGAGCGCCGATCTTTCTCCTAACCCACGACAGCTCAATCCGGCCCGTATAGCAGCGCACCAGCGATGGACATTTTACAAGTACCCCATTGACCTACAGATGGATGACATTGCGCCTGCTAAATGGACATACGCGATGACCTCCCACCTGGGCTGCACACGCTATGAATTTCTCGTCGCTGGCCGACATGAAACCAACTGGCGGTTCGTTTCGGTTTCTGGGAACGATTTCTCACTAAATGTTAATGCCAACGAGCGATCTCGCGTCGGCGGCGTTGGATATATGTGGAAGGATATCATGCAAAAACATATTGAATGCGGTGGTTTCCACACCCAGCTATGTCTCGGCGGGCAGATTAATGCAGATCGCCTGTGGAAAGAACTTCCGTCTCTTAAGCAATGGCTGGCCATTAGCGGTAAAGAGGCGCGGAAGAATTCTGCCTGGACCGCAGCGCTGGAGGAGGATGTCACTCATGCTTATTTCCATTATTATACTAGTCATTTTGACCAGCCTCATTTGCGAGAGGCCTTTGCACAGATACCTTATGTCTCTCAGGTTGATGACCACGATATGTACGTTGAACCCCTTTTTTAGAATTTGCTAAGCCTATCCCCATGCTAACAACTATGCAAACAGATTCGATGGGTTCGGTTCATATCCAGATCATATGCAATTCTCTAACATTTTCAAGAATATTGGCCGAATCGGTATTGAAATGTACCTCCTCTTCCAGCACCATACAACTGTTGAAATGCTACGTCACGTCAGCGACGATATGGACCTGTTTACCATCACTGGTACCGGCTGGCATTTTGTCAAATATCTCGGGCCTGCCATAGCCGTTGTTGGTCCTGATTGTCGCTCTGAGCGAAACCCCCACCAGGTTCTGGCCGGTGCTACATATCAAGGCATATTCCCAAAAGTAGCCATGCTCCCACCAAGTATCCAGCACTGTATCTGGATGATATCCGTCCCACTTATATATCCCAGGATAGAAAATGCTGAGAATATCGCGCATACTGTGGCCAATGGCAAGAGGGCTGTCACTGGAGCTTATAATATACTCGGCAAAGTCACGAGTTCGGTTGCTGGTGTTGTTGGGGCTAAGGGTGCTGTTGGATCCGGCTTTGACTCTGTAAAGCGGGCGGTAGGAAAGTCAGGTCTAATGGGTGGTGTGTTAAGCCCGTTTGGCGATATTGATATCTTAGATGAGCTCAAGGATCAGTGGACCCATGACTCAAAGGTTAGTCTCATCAGTTTCTCCCTGCATGGCATTTCGCTTACTCCGTTGCTAACGTCCGCACACCCAGGATCTCGAACGAACATACCTCATCCGCACACTCCAAGGAATAGCCCATCAACGAAATATAAGAATGACCTTCCTCTCCGGTGCCGTCAACTGCTGCGGAGCAGGTCTCGTTCACAACCCATCCCACCCAACAGATCACAAAACAATGTATCAAATAATATCCTCGTCTGTAGTAAACACCCCTCCACCCTCATATGTCGTCAAAATGCTCCACAGCTCTCGAAAACCACTATATATCGCTCAGAACGGCCAACGATCAGCCCCTGCCCAAGTCACAGATACCAAAGAGGATATGATGGAAATTTTCCAAACGGATGTCAACGGTCAGCCACGCGAGCATCGCAAACTTATGGGTCGTCGAAACTACGTCGCATTCGTCGGATATGACCCCGATGCTGTCCAGGCGACTTATAGCGGTCTCCAGAGCCCTGCACCATCTAACATCCCGGGGGCGTTCCCGAAATTGAGTCTTGCGGTGGACTTCTTGGTACAGGGCGACGGTGCGTATGGAAATGTGGTGAAATTTGGACCTGTTATTGTACCCAGTCTGGAATTGGGTAGGTAGAAGAGAAGAGATTGGTGAGCTGGGCCGAGGGAATGTGATTCATGGTTGATGAACGAAGGGTTTATGATGCATATTGCTGACATTCGTTCAAGTCATTTACAGATATTGTGTGTACTAGCGTGCTTTGTTACTTGTAGCTTCCTCTGCATTAGCGTTTTTCAAGTTCCATCAAATGCCCAACTGTAACAATTGTTTAAGCATAGCAAATTACCAATTTGAATAGAATAGCATTTGGACAAAACATTCAAATTTGAAGGAAGTATGGGAAATATAATATATATCGCAGTTATGGGTATATGGCTATCCGATCGAATAAGGGTATATAGCGAGAATGCTACCGAAAGCAAAGAGGGTTCGTCTCCACCACCCAGAAGCAGATCACTGAATTTAAAAAATAATACCAGCTGAAATACCAGGCATAAACCTAACACACAATGTCTAGATGTAAACAAGCCCGAAAGTGCCACGCTATCTAATAAGGGTATTGAATTGGAAACTAAAAAATCTGTAAGAGTCAATCATTTCCGGAAGCCATCATTCGTCACTATCCCAGGGCCATTTCCACCCCTGTTTGGATTTCCCATTATCTCCATCCAGCGGTGGATCCCCGAAGTTGGGTAAACATATCCCGACCCGATGAAAATAGTCACGATGGCCTATAAACAGCTCCCAGAGCCTTAGACCCCGAGGAAATATAGGCGACTGTTGCTTATATTCGTGTGATTCCGGGCCCTGCGAGACTGGACTTGAAAAGCTTGACATTGCCGAAGCAATAGCATCCATCGTCGCGCTATGCTCTTCCTGCGCTGAGCAGGTCGGGTCGGCATTACCGAAGCAAAAGCGTAAGTCAGACACAGACGGAGCAAGATCGGCTTTCGAAATAAATATTTCTCCTGCGTGCGACCAATAATCTAGCGTAGAAGGAGGGAGAAGCGGTACAGGATCGTTCATATGCGTAACCCGGTGGTAATGTGAGTAGCGGCCGGTGCGCGAATGATCGTCAGTATCGTCGGGTGGTGGCAGGAGATTAAACTTCTCATTGACATAGTTGACGAAGGCCTGATTTCCGATACGCGGTTCTCCGAACGTAGTTATATGTGGGTTCCATCCTCTTAGTTTAAATTCAATGCCTGCAAGCGCCGCGATAGCTCCTCCCAGTGAATGACCGGTGACTACAAGTTGGTAATCTGGGTATTTCTCCATCGTCTTTTGAAGTGTAGGTATTATCATAGGTCCAGCGGTATCCCATGATGACATAAAGCCCTGATGTACAGTGCAGTTGTCGCACTTCCCAGTATCGCCGGAAGTAGAGTTGAGATAAGGAACGTATGTCTGAGGATTTATAGAGAGGTCGATGATTGCATTGGTAATGGAATATGTGCCGCGAAAAGCGACGATGATACGCTTTGGCGAAGGGGAGTGCGATAGAGCGATGTACCCGCATGAGTCTGCAAACAGGAAGCCAGTGTTGAAGGTCTAAAGAAATGGGTTAGAATGATCTGCTTATCGCATCAGTTCTCCCAGGATGCCACCAACCTCGATCAACTCAAATCCCTCAAACTCATGGCAGCGACCAGCACACTTAAATGGGTTATATATTCCCGTCGTCCCAACGCAGTAAGCTATATCGACTAGCCGAGATAATTCCTCGAGGTCATGGTACAACTCCTTGGACACTTCTCGTCCCCCGTTTTCCCCACTGGGTAGATGGTTTCCGCCATTGACTTGCGACTCAAGCAAAGCTGATAATGCCCACCCGGGCAGCCAAAAGGCAACGAGAACGCTGAGAAGTAAGCCGTGAAGCATGGCTCATAGGCCTGATAATCTGTTCGCTACTGGTGGCTTGACACGACGTCGAAAGGAAAAGAACTTAAAGCCACTCTTATAGACGTTCATATTAACAGATCATGCCACGCTTGATCAGTTTCTCGAAGCCATCGAGATATCTCTGACGCCTGCTGTTGAGCGTCGTTTGATGAAGTCAGAAGCGAGGCGCGCCTGTTGAGGTCATATGACCGGGGTAAAACGTGGGGGTTTACGCTAAACTTTATCTGGATAACGGGTAGATCTCACGTTCCTGCCTATTTCGGACCACAACTGGGAAAGATACATGCTCAAGCATATATTAAAATTGATATTTGTATTACTGTGTATGTTACTCGGTTGCTGTAGTAGATGGGTGAGCTAGGTGGAAGATGCACAATTAAGCATAATATACTGAATATTCATAGTCTTAACTGATATTCTATTGCTGTGCTGTCTCTCTTGCATTACATATATCACGACCGAACACGTATATGGCCCGAATTTCACATAATGTAGGGATACAGCCGCCGTGTAACATTCTATACTTTCCAAATAACAACCCGGCCGTCAACTCCGCTTGCTAAAAACGATAAGGTTAGTGTTTCAGTGCCGCAGAGGTATCAGGGGAGCGAGATGCGCTTACAACTGAGTTTAGTTGCTACTCCACCAGATTCTTCAAACACCCTCAACGTGGAGACTGTGTTTTGATGGACGCTGTGGAGCTTAGTATCGTCTTTAGTGCTTCCCTTCAAATCCAGTTGTCTGAATTTGTTGAGTGCGGATTCTTCAGCCACGCCCATGTCTGCTTTGGACTTGGTTTCGATCGAGCCCATAACCTGCCACCCACCCTCATTTCCGGCGAGATGATACACTTGGCAGTCCTAAACACAGAACATCAGCCCCTGCTACGTGATTCTCCATGAATAGATTGAACTTACATGGCCTGCAGCGAAAATTTCTTCTTCACCTTTCCATACTAAACTCATGAATGGTAGCAGACGAGTGTTAATATTCAGCATCGCTCGGGGTGGCTGGTCTGGAGCACTTGGGTAAACGACAGTGACGCTGCTGTCATGGCAGGCAAATGCTAGCGCGTTACCGCTGGGAGAAAAGGCACATCCATGAACCCAACCGGCAGAGTCGTTCAGGAACTCGCCGCAGACAGTGTTAAAGGGAATTCTTTCACCCCACGCACTTGGCTCTGGGCGGGAATCAATACCCTTGATGAAACTCGAGAGTACTCTCGCATGGGAATCGGTCGATCCAGCAGCAAGGAGCACCGAGTTTGGATGCCAGGCAAGCGTCGTAATAGTACTGCGAATTGGCTTTTTGAGATGTTTTGAAATCCACCAGTCGTTCTCCTCTTCGAAGTAGCACACGGCGATCACACGGGCACCGGATCCAACGGCGAACTTCTGCTCGGATGGGGACCAGCGAACGAAGGTTGCAGCTCTGTTGATACGTAGCAATACGAGGGTAGGTTTCCACCCAGAAGGCGTTTGTTCCCAGACGTAAGCGTTACGATCTGTAGCATTCAGCCGTTAGAGGGTGGGGTTGTCTGCGGAGGGGTGCGATTCCATACCTTGGGAGCATGTCACGATCCGCCCACTGTTTGGTGCAATGTCGACACTAGTAACAGTTTTATCATGTCCCTTCAGTTCATCCTTCAAAACGAACTTGCTGCCACTCCTTTCGTAGAGGTCTATGACGTTCTCTTTGGCAACAGCGAGGGTATTTCGGTCAGCGGAGAAAGAGTGGTCGGCAATGGCACGGTGGAACAGATGGTGGACTTCGGGGGACGCCATTTTTATATGATATTGCGATAGGAGGAGCTCTCTACTATCGCAGTTCACAGAATTTCAGACTTGATCATTGAACGTAACGATGTTTGGGGTTCAGGCCGAGCTGCGGCATCCTGGGCAAGGTACGTCAGTAGTTGCGCACGTGACTTCATCGCAGCTTCAAACTCAGCAACAACAACGACAAAACGCTTGCAATCAACAACGAGCAGCAACAGGCGATATTTCAACAGGCATTGTCGGCGTTAAGGTGATTTTGTGGTTTCCAATTATAATATTCTAATCATGGGGTCGAAATTAGCACCAACGAACCTCGGGGCTCCCAATCAGACGTGAGTCTACCAATTTTTCATGACCGAGATAGCTATTGTACGACATCCTAACAGATCATAGGCTCTACTGCACAAATCTCCCAGACAAATTAAAGAAGCCTGATCTACGGACAGCCCTTTATACTCTTTTCTCTACCTATGGAACCGTACTCGATATTGTGGCCGTACGAACGAAGAAAATGCGCGGCCAGGCGCATGTTGTTTTCCGAGATATATCGACAAGCACCCAGGCCATGCGAGCACTCCAGGGCTTTGACTTCTTTGGGAAAGAAATGGTGCGTCTGGCTCAAGAAGCAACAGATTCCTAGTTCCGTCTCGAGCTTCATACTAACCCAAAAGTGTTACTAGAAAATTGTTTACGGAAAAGGAAGTTCGAGTATAATAGCCAAGCTTCGCGGCACGTATACCACCTCGACGAGCGCCAACGAGCCATCCGGACTGTCCACCGATCTTCAAAAATCCATATTTAATGCCCCTCCTTCTGCCGCAATTCCTCCTCCGACCACCGATACCAAAGCGGTCAGCGCCGCAACCACACAAGAAACACAACAGGGCGTCAAGCGGCCACGAGAAGAAGAGAGTGAAGGAGAAGCTATGGATGAGGAAAGCGATGTTTCTATGGAAGAATCGTCCGACGAAGACTAAATAAATGTAATACTATTGCGTTTATCCTTCGAAAAAATTGGCTCTTCCGAAGAAATTCCCGTTCCATCCCACCCTTTCTTGGACATGAGCATATCCGGATGCGATTAAATCGCGAACCTCAAAATGAAGCCTTTTAAAGCGGGCTTCACCGCTACTTTGTACGAACCACGAGCTCTCTCGGAACATGGAGACCGACACGATTACCCACCACCCCGAGCCAGAGCATTATGTACTGCTGTGCTGTTGGTGTTTGGTCGCCGGCAATACTTCTCATGGCATCCACGGTTAGACAAGGGTGGACAAAGTACGTGGGCGTTCCGTTTATAGGATGGTTCTATTTGTGAAATGAGTTTTTGGTGTAACGAGTTGGTTGAGAAAGCTGCACGCAAGGACGTGTGCAGGGAAAGCGAGGCGTTAAGACATACAGTAGCACTTATCCCTCCCATTACTCCGACTTCCTTCAGCTCCGATTTGTACTGAGCAGGAACCAAGAGGTCATAGATAAAATCAAGCCTTTTAGATCCTCTACCATCACCATGCAGTAGATTAAAATATAAGACGGGTACTTGGTATGTTGGTGAGAGCACTATATCGTATTCAACTGTAATTCTGCGCTTCTGGGGTATAAAGCGTATCAAGGTCTCCTATAAAAACGCGACGGACTTATAATTAGAATTTCGAACCTGAATGTTGATGCTAGAATTAGGTAGCCGAACAGGATCTTCCTCTTCTATTTCACCTTCTGCCAAGGTGTCTTGATTCTCCTCAGGACTCGACGCCGTCGGGTCTTCAACCTCCTTCGTCATCGACAAGACCGTTTGGCCAGACTATCACAGCATGCTCGATCAGTAATTCATCGAACACTGGTATCAGAATCAAGCCTCATACCGTTCTCTCAAGCCTGACATCTGTCCATCCTAGGGAGTTCAGCCGCCCCTCGGCTCGGTCGTAGAACGACTGGCAGGCGATATCGAACTCCTCTTGGTTCAGGCAAGGAAAAGATGGTAGTGACACCATGGATGAGGTGAAAGGCTTAAAGCACTATGTTAAACTCCTGTGCCCAGTTGACTGGTCATCTGAGTGGTATCCGACTCAGGTTGGTTGTTGTTAACAGAAGCGTTATTTGCCAGGTCCCATAGGCGGCCTTCCACCAATTTCTTTGGTTTGGGCTGTTCAACCGAACCTCAAAGCTATTCTATGAATCTACAATTTAACACAGCTTTCTTATAAGATAGCGAATGCATATGGATGGTTTTATTTTATCAATCCTGTCTGAGAACGGATGTATATCGGGAAAGATGACTTCTTGATGCCTACCAATAGCTACGCGAAAGCTAAGATCGCAAACACTGCGCAGGATGAATTGATACCCAGCCCAACACAGATTGACACCCTCCAAGCAACTGTGGGAAAAGCAACGGCTAACCAACTCGCAAGGTACGTGTAAGCGGTGCCTCCCACTCCGCCTTAATCGTATCATAAAATTCCCCAAAAGCCATGTCGCTGTTAGGGACAAAGGCACGAACAGTAGAGTCCTGGGCGATATACTCAAAGGTTTCCCTGTGGTCAGCGCCATCGTTTTCAAATCCATAGCACTGCAAAGTTACACAAACGGCTTTCGAAGTGTTGCGAAGTTCATGGATTTGGTACTGATTTTCGCCTAGCCATGTCACTTGTCCCTTGCTCAATTTGGCGGTTTTGATTTTAATCGGCTTGCCACCTTCTTGGATATTGAGGGAGGCGTAATAAGTGCAGTTGATTTCTGATTTGAGGACCTTGATGACTGCGGATGCGTTTCCATGGTCATGGATAGGCGAGCGGTGGCCTGATGGCCATATTTCTACCACGTATGGAATCCCGGGTGAGTCTCCCTAGAAAAGTGGTTGTTAGTTGTGTTATGTGGCTGGCTTATGGCTATAAGTAATCGATTTGACTCACCCTATCATCACCAACCGTGATGCGAAGATATGTTTCATCAAGGCTGGTATGGTGAGCCGCAGCTTTTTCTCTAAGCTTGTTATATGCCCAGTGGCCAGGGGTATTACATGAATACTGGATGGCGTCCCCAAAATCGGGGAAGTCGGGGGTATCTAAAGTGATATTTGCACCAGCGACGTTATGGTAGAGACGCTGACAAGCTTTGGGGAGATTTGCAAAAATAGTGTAAGTCCCTTGTTCCAACTGCTTCAACGTGAGGGTTTCGGCAGAGACCACAAAGGGGGAAAGATCCGTGACTATGGGAAGTGGAAGGATCCTGAGTTTGGCGGCATCCTTATGGTCTACTTGTCAGCAGCTTGAAAAGTGATTAAAAGAGGCGGCGAAATACCTTGCCGTCTTCCTTGACGCTGACTGTTTTGAACCCATTGAACGACGTATAGTCCGGCTTGTTCCAGTTCCACACGCCTTGCTTATCCTTGGTTTTTAAACTGACTTCAAAGATGATCATGGTTGTGTTGGCCAAGAACTTCCCATATCGAAATCTCCCATAGGCCTGGTCGATGGACAACCAGTAGGGAACAGGCTTTCCGGGAACAAGATATGTGCTTTCTTTCGGCTTCACAAATCTCCCCAACGCCGTGAGGTCTGTTCCAGGAGACACCCCATCCTTGCTGTAGGATATTTTAAAACTAGAAGGGGTAATGTCAAGAGTTAGGGTCAAGGGGGTAGCGCCTCCCTCCGTGCCGACAGTGAAGTTCACAGTGTCTTTTGCCTGCGAGAGTATGCATATAGTCCCTCGTCCCTTGAGAGGTAGCCCACTCGGAGGAGCTGCCCCCGGGCTTCCAACTGGAAGTCCAGGGTAATCGACGTAATGCTCATCTCCACCGGGTATCGGAAGCTCATCGTCGAAAAAGGGGTCAAAAAACTGGTCTGGGGCAGCCATGGCGGTAGGCAATGGGCAGTATAGGTTGGGTATTCGTTTATATTTTTTGGTGGAAAGGGATTGTCAAGACTCACTTCGGCAAGGAAGTATTGCTACTTTATATGGCACCGAGAACCCCTCAATTTCCAGTTGCCGGCCGCTCTATCGTTGTTTCTCCAGGAAAGCCAGAAGTGGCTGGCTGAGATGCTGCTGGTGCAACCAGCTTGAGGGGAATACGCATTCTCATGGATGCCATGAACGCAACCGTCGAGTACAAACAACCTCACACCAATAAGTTCGAGTTGTCAATATGTAAAGGCAGCCCAATTCTCAATATGTAAACCATAATCCCAAACCCTGACGACACCTGAGGTGATCGGCGAGCAGACAACCCCGCGATGCAGTTGTTGGCTGGCTGGTAGGTAGATGCAGAAGATGACAGCAAAGAACCCCCATATACCGCCGCAACCATTGGTCATGTCGAAAATTCCTGAGGGAGGGTGGCAAGGGCTAACTGTTCGTTGGTAGAATGGAAGCCTGGGTTGGAACTCGATGCATGAACTGTCCACATCCTGGAGTTAACCGTGTTGGTTTCGCCAAACAACATGGAATATATGCACGAATTACGTGGCATCACATAAGGATCATCAAAGACAAACGTTTGGAAGACACCGCATAGAACGCTTCACCAATTTGTAAGTCATCACGAAAGCACCCAGGAACCTCAGCGCAGAGGTAGAGTTCAGATCTTGGTACCCATCGCCTACGAAGAAGTCCATAGATCTTGATCACCGATTTTATTGGCTCAGCCGGTCAGTAAGAGAGGCGTTCTGCTCTTTAAATCTCGTTTTGATAAAACCTGCAAGACCGCCTCATTTTCTGTGGGGGTTGCAGGTAGATACTAGGGATGACTACTGAGCTGTGGAAAAGGTCAAATCATCTTTGTGCAGGACTATGAAGTAGGGATTCCTAGTGGTGAACTCATAGGTTCGAGTGCAACTTACTCTTAGCCGTTTCCACTGCGCTGCCATAACATTGCCAGTGAAGGCAGTTTCTCAAACTGGTCACTGGTTTTATGATGGGTTGATATAGCGTATGGAAGTGAGGTCTCTATCGCTTGGTATCTAAAAATCCTATTTTTGTAATTAAACCTTGCATTTCCATTCTGTGAAAGGGGCTGGAATTAAGAAACATTCTCTCTAGGAAAGTGAGCCTTGATTGCCATGGCAGCTATCAAAAATATCATATCGCAGATGCAGAAAACCTAGCGGCTATTCGGGTACACTCTGCAGTAAGAGAATAGAAAACAGAGCTTCCCAATGTAGATAGTTGAGATCAAGAATCCTCCACTTCGCCGCTCTCTACGACAATCTCAACCTCCGCTTGCCTTTCTGCGGTCTTATTACCAGGTAGATTGGCAGTGCAGGTGACGGTGTAGAGTTTCTTCTCCATCAAGGGGGCCTTGACGCCTTCCTTCATTCGAATACTACCCTCATCACTTCCAGCTGTCGTGACTAGCTCAAAGATGCTAGAATCCAAAGGAGGGGAAATGCTCCACTGTAGCCCAGAACTGGTAGCTTGGGCTTCGTCCCAAATAACAGAATTCGATTCATCCTAAGCAAAAGGCCATCGAATTAGAATTTATCAAGCGAAAGTTAAGTATAGGAGCGGAATCTATTCACTTACCGCGTTGTCCACGACTAGTAGCCATGGGTTATGCATATAGGAGAAGTTGACAGGTCCAAGAGGGTCTAGGTTAAACATCCAGAAGTAAACGTATCGGCCTTTTGGAAGATCGGATTGATCAACAATGGTTAGTCCTTTTGGAGTAGAGCCTGAATCTGACTCGATCGCTAGATATTTGGAGCCTTGTTTAATGTTGCAGAGAGCTCGAACTGGCTGGTCAGATTTCGGGTCCCTATCGGGATCCGCTACCACGTCAATATTCCAATAAGTCTGTTTCACCACCTTTTCATACTTTTCCGGTTCATCCACACGGCTAGGCAATTGGACAAGCGTCAATTTTTTTGTATCATTTTCCGCGTGGGCTAGAAACCAAACAGTGCGATATCGATTATCATCCTCGTCAAGGAAATATTTCTGCGTCGATATTTGGCTTTGCCCGTCTCCATTGGTTTGCAGACTCCACACATCGTCAGTAGTATATTCGAGGTCCTGGCGGTACCTAGGTTCTGCTGTTGATTCCGTGCTCGACAAATATAGATAAACCTGTTCGCTGGGGCTAGCACCCTCGCCAGGGCCTACGCCAGCTCCCCGTAAGCTCAATCCAACTTTAGAAAGCTGCCCTACGTCCGATGTCAGGATATCAAAGTAGTCAATAGCCATATGCTCCATATAGAGACCCTTTGGTTTGACATGATCCTCAATGAACTGTTCGACGGGATTTAGGGGTTCTTAAACGAACGGAATTAATGGCTGTCTGTAGTAATGGTGTGGCTTCTCGCTTGACAAACTCACTCTTTTTGAACAAATAGATGATGAAAACGATGACGCCTACTATTGCCAGTGCAACTGCAATAGGGCCTCCAAATGTTCCAACGAATGTTAAGATCGGAGACATGATAGTGGGCACTAAAGTAGAATATTTTTAGTTCTAGTAAGCCTGACAGCGGAATTTCCCCCACAAATTTGGCAACGAGGCATGGGCTAGGACTCTCAGGTATAGAGGCTAGAATGCGAAGTCGGGAGTTGTGGGTTTGGGGTAAATTGGATGCTCTAAATTATGAGATGAATACACTTACTCCAGGAAGCGGCGGCAACCCAGCCGGCAATTATTGAAAGCACCTGTATGACAGAGGAGAGCAAAAACATTATGTTAGTTGCAATTTCGTACGGCGTTCCTCCTTTAGCTAGCTCCATAGCCGAGAACACGAGGCCCGTTACTGCAAGGACAATGCTATCAAAATTGTTTATTAGCACCACTGTTTCGGACAAAATAGGTTCATCGCCTTACCCAGCCACTGATGCGAGTTTCTCTCCAAGGTTTCGACCAAATAGTTTGGCAATTTGAGAAAAATGCCGTGTGGGAAGTATATCATCGATTATATCTATTTTCAGGGCCGACTTTGCCATCCTACCAAAGAATTTGGCGAAAGTGTTCGAAATCTTCGGGATGTAAATTAGCATAAGTTTTGCTTCCTGTACCGGCTATCCCTTACCTTGTTAGCAGCACCCGGTATCTCCTTCATGAATTTGTCAAATTTAAAGATCACTTTCATAACGTCCTTTAAACTAGATATGTGCTCGAAGAGGAATGCGATAGCAATCGCTCGCTCAGTAATCCAGATACCCACCGCTCCGGCAAGGCCTGCGACTGCCCTAAATTCCCAATATGCGTTAGAATGCTGCGTTTATCTATGTACATATGAAGGGTTGTATACTTACGATATCCACTCAGCTTTTTGCGCGGCTGTCAGTTCTGACCAGCCCCCCGTCAAGAATGGTAGAGCGATCATAGTTGCTGAAGCCATAAACTGTATAACGTTATACATTTTTCTCGCAATATTTCCCAGCCGTTTATACCAGGTCGCGTTCTCAACAATTCTCTCCCATTTGTTCATGAGGACGCTCCAATTTGCAAAGCCTCCCGCGAGAATTTGAGCATATTTGAAACTGGAGTGGAAATTCTCCCGCAGTTGATCGTTTTCAAATAGCTGTTTGGCTAGTGCAGCTTGCTCGGCTATCTCTGAGTTGTCACTGTCCTTATTTTTCTGCCAAAATTCATAGAGAGCAGCCTTGACCAAAGAATCATAATCACTGCTGTTTCGGTCAAGGTCCACTAGTTGAGGTATGATCGACGACATTTGGAAAAGGCGAATTGCCTCATTAAAAGCTTGCATAAAAGAGCGACCACCTTCGGTAGTATTAACTTCGTCGTTTTCAACGTTACCGAAGAGGGAGTTGAGCTTTTTGATTTGTCGCCCCAGACTGGCTGACAGACCTCCACCAACATACTGAGAGTACCAAAGGGGTATGGATGCGGACTCGACCCAATATAAAACCATGAAAGCCCAGTATAGCTTCTTTTGCTTGGCCCATGTAGCAAGCTTGACAATGTCTGCTTGTGCGCGAGCTAAATCCTCTTCGTAGTCAGGATTAGTATCCTTTAGATCTTCACTATTATCAGCAAGCTTCTTATTAAGGACTTCAGCAATCCTGTCAATCTCTGAGTTGTAGTTCTTGTTTTGTTGATCGGCAAGGAATTCACGCGTGCTGGGGAATTTTTCTAGATAGCGCATCCGGTAAAGTGCACTTGAATGCCTTTTATAAACCGGGTCATCCACGGGCAGCGATCCCAACAACTTTTCCGCTCGCTTTGCATTGCAGTTTTCCCCTTCTTCGAGCGTGCCTGATCCAGCCATTAGCATTTTTGTAGGCAGTATTGTTTCCAAAATTGCTATGACTTACTTGTTCCCAGGATAGCGGTTAGAAATGGGACTTGCAATTTTTTATAAAAGACATAATTGTCAGGGTGATCATCCGCAATAGCTTTGACTTGGGGCTCTAGAATGATGGGCGAAGCACTGATAAAGGTCTTCCTTAGGTCTTCGTCCAGATAATACTTGATAATCTCGTAAAAATCGTCCATGGCAACGGACGCAACTACGTCGCGATACTCGCCAGATGACTGTTCTTCTAGCGGATCATTGTTCAGAAGGGCAGTGACATCAAGAGGCGGGTCGGCAGTATCAATTCCCTTTTCTCTGCTTTCCAAAAACTGGAACAAGCTTGGTACTTGCGCTTCACATTCTCGGGAGGCAAGCAACGCCAGGGGGAAAGCCAGGGGCGGTTCCGCTCTAGCCGAGATGGCATAAACAAGGGTTTTGTTAGATTCTTCGTCTTTCCACTCGTAAGCTCCATCAAATGTAATACCGAAAGGATCAAATTCGACGGAAAATAGGTTTGGGAAAACAGAGCGAACACTCCCTTCGTCTCTCTCCGTCGGTGGTGATCGTACATTAGTAACAGAGGTCAGCATACGGTTTCCTTGCATGACACATGTATACCCAACATTTTTCTGCAGCTTCATTACAGTTTCGGGGTCCGAAGCTAGATAGTGAGAGGTCAGTACCTAGTAAACGAACAGGCAGTGGATGAAAGAAAATAAATGTAGCTAAAGAGTAGGTATAATTTGGATTTAGGCAGTACACCGTGCATGTCAATTGGAAATCAAGAAAAAGTAGAAGCACAGAGGTAGAGCTATTCGTACTGCCGTGTTACTTACCCCTATCGTGGAAAAAATTCTCAATATATTTTCGTGGCATGATAGGGTCATCTTCAACCACAACGCCATATGCAAACCCCAAGGACGGTTCCCAAGTGGCACCTTTCCATTCAGCGCTGGCGGGATCCCACTTCAGCTCATCGTCACCCGAGCTTCTATATGCTCCAGCGTTATGCGAGACTTCTGCATTGAAGGACACAGATGCTGGAACAAATTTAGCCCTGAAAAGACGATGGTTGATTTCCAAGTGGCCCGCCGGCACGGGTGATTCAAAGTCGATGAGACCAGCAATTGGTACATTCTGTTTTTTGCCATCAACAGTGAGATCGAAGGCTGTTGAGAAAGTGTATGTTTTGGTGGATGCGGAGAGCGTGATCTCGTTCGGGCTAATTTTATTGTCTCCAAGGACGATTCCTCCTTTCGCATCGCCGAGACGACCAAACACAATAGTTAAATCGTCCAATGATGGGTCATGCTTAGCGTTCAAATCTGTAAATTGGACTTTGTATGTTTGAGGAAGGCCATGCAAACAATCCTTGGAGTTGAATACATCTGCAAATCGTGAGTTGAGTGTTAAGCGCCCCTATGGGAGGTTTCTCACCTTCAGAAATCTTGTCGCCAAAAACAGCTGTCCTGTAACGTTGGTTCCTTTGCCTGCGAGATAGACGTTTGGACAAATTGGCAAGTTGGGATGAGCTGCTTCCAAAGATATTGGTAGTATCACGAGTAGAGCTTAATAAAATATTCTCCATTTTCTGGCGAGCACTTCACTGCCAGCGTAGGAGTTGAACAAGAAAAAAATCCCAATGTGGGATAATGAATTTACGATACGAAATGCCAGACTAATGTTCTGTGATCTTTGCGGAATCGTGAGCGGGTATCTTTGTTTGTCTATCCTCCCTCTTTTATATCCATTGCCTCTGCAAGAGTCCCACTCCCCCAGCTCACCCGGTTTCATAATCCACAGCGAGGCCTCCGGCACTCCAATCATAGTATTACATCACTCTCCCTTGCGGATTATGACGACCTACGGTTCACCACCCAATAATATGGGGTGTAAGCCGGCCCAGCATGGCCAGCATTCAACTATTTAGAAGGCAGCCGTTTGCCAACAACGTCAGTCGGCGTTTCTCATGGGACCAATTTTAGCTTATCGGATCCGTCGGGTTCGAAATACCTTGATGTAGAGAATTGAAAAATCCGACTTGGCTGCATGAATCTTGAGTCGTGATAAGAGACCTGGGATTAAGAATCCGGAGGCAGACCAACATGTCATTTTGATATTGACCGGTCGGCCTAGTGACGGGGTCGGTTGGGTTGGATCAATACTCCATGGATGTTATCATTTTCTGCAATAATGAGGGGCAATCACATTTTCTTGACCAGCTTTTGAGGCATCAACCTGTCAGGCTGATGTGATTGGTTGAATTCGAAATTCGACTGCATTAACATGAAGATGAACAGCTGTATCAGCTGGCAGATTTGAGAGAGATAAGGGTTCGAGTGCCCCAAAATATGGGTTGCATCGCTAGTAGCTGGGTATATCTAGCCAAAGTTAATGTGCTCACCAAGCCCATAATTCACTGGCTTGTATGACGTTTGATTCGGCGTTCTGGACCGAAAGTATTTGCACAGGGGTTTGATATCCTGGACGTGGAGTAAAGTCTTATTTTCAGACGACGCAATCGATACCTGAGAGATGCTGTACGTAACACCATAGTGCTGATCATGGTCAGTGTGTGGAACAGGTTCTGAACAGGGTACCTGAGGAAAGGTTCTACTTTAGATGTAGATAAATTCACTCGGATCCGTCAAGGGCGCCGAAGGTATCGATTGATAACTTCCTACGTTTGATCTCCAAACAAAGTCTTCATCGAAATCAATCGGTGCCATGTCGCTACCCCCAGAACACTTCATCCCCTTTCCGGGATTCGAATTGATCAATGGAAGCCGCGCTCAAGGGGGATATGGTACTCTACCCCCGGTTAATGACCCACGTATTCTTGAACTGTTCAGTATGACGCAAGTTGGCACTGCGGCAAATTTTCATGGCCACCCAGTCATATTAATGGTGGTAAATTACATGCAGAAACGGCATGATTGGGAATGGAGGGACAAGAACGCATACAGAAAGCTGTTTCCTGGCTTGGACCTGGGAGGCTCACCGGACTCAATGACAATCGAGAGACCTGAGAACTCAAGGCTGAACGCCGGCGGAGACGGCCTTCTTGCTAAGGCCTTTTACAACGCCGATCAAGAGCGCAAGCGTTTGAAGATGAGCCGGGCCAATTCGGAGGTCAGTGATCTGAACAATTATCTAAGAGACAATGCGGCGTTTCTCTACGCGGAATACTTTCGTCACGCGTACCGCATAGCCCCAAGCGGGTCGATGGTCGAACAGTATCTGAGTTTATTGCAATCCAACGCATATCGTACTCTCAAGCAGGGGCAGGAAGCCTCGGGAACTTGGTCTAATGCGGAGCTTGAGATGTACACGCATTTCGTTAAACTTCTGGCATGCGGTGCATCACAAGCTGAGGTGGGGGTAACATATCGCCTATTGACGACGACGGACCCAATCCTAAATCCGTCCGCTTTTCGAGCTATAACGGACACGAAATGGACATCGTACCGGGGCTGGTTAGCTTTTCAGATGATGGACTATGGAAATCTAAACGCCAAGAACCTCGATGCTTCATATTTCATCAACCGAGTAGTGTACAAGATAGTACAGAGATTTGCACACTTTCGAGATTACTGGGAGAGTTCTGGCGGTTCCTGCTTCGCGGCAGGAACCCAAGTCATGTTAAGTGATCGATCATCCAAAGATATCGAGATGTTGCAAACAGGGGAGAAAATTATCTCGAGTTTATTCGGGGGGGAGGAAGAAAGCGAAGGCGAAGCGACCGTTATGTTTGTGTCTAGAATCAAGAGAAAAGATAGAAATCTCTTTTCTTTCACCGACAGACCCAGCATCAAGTTCACGGCCACGCATCCTCTGGTGACTCGGCATGGGGCTCAACCGCAGCTTTCGTTTGTCGACCCAGACAGGGCGAGAACAGTCAATCTAACTTGGGAGTCTATACCAGCGAAGAGACTTTCCCCTGAGGAGTTGGTGGTCCACCCGCCTGATAAGAACGAAAATGAAGATGAAAGTGTGTACGATCTTGTGTTAGACCACCCCGCGGGGTCACTGCCAAGAACGTATACAGTTGTAGATCCCAACGGTGGGTGTATTGAAACTATGAGCGAGGCTCCAATATTCGAATGGTTCCCATATGCGGCAAAGTTCTTTGAGGGATACTTTACAACCTTTCAGCAAAGTGGACAAGAGATACCCTCGCTCCTGAATTTGTTGGAGGGTGAAGATTTCGATGTCAATGGCGCCCTTGACGAAGCCATAAAAGAAGTCAGGATCCAAGGATTACCCAACGAGCTATTGGGTCACAAAGAGTCCGGCTCCGCCATCGTGTCAAGATTGTTAAATGGACCCGCAGTTGGCAGTACAAGCATAACCCAAGACATAGCTGATACCGCCGAGAAATTGACATGGTTTCTAGGTCGTCAAATTAACAATGAAATTTCGGCAGGGTGGCTGAATAATACCCCGGGCGACGGAAAAGAGGATCCAAACCAGTCGGACGCAACAACCACGGCTCTCGTAATCTATTCGCTTAATGCTCTCGATTACTCCACAGCCACTCAGGCGAGGATTGATAATTTCAAGGAATTCGATGTATATGTTTCCCAGAGCGGAGTAGGAATAGGGTCAATGACAGTCAATGGGACAATTCGAGGGTGGCAAACTTTTGAGGTTGGCCAAGGCATTGAAATTCCCGAAGCCTCAGCAAGCCATGACGATGGAGTCAACGTCTTCACCGACATGAATCTTATTATTCGGGATGTCGGTGCTGAGATTACTTATTATGGAGGTGGACCTATGCATGAGGGTGTAGAAACGCGGATACTACTTGGAAGCGAATCCGGCGAGTACATGAACCTGGAGGCAAAGGTAAAGCGCGTACATAAGGCGGCTTTGAAGAGCCAATCTAACTGGGGTGAGGTAGAGAGAGCTACCTTCGCGAAACTTATGGGCGACTCATTTGCAAAGAAGGTTGCTGACGCCCTGAAGGCCCCAAGCGGGGAGTAAAGGTAGGATCTCGGCGCAGATTTTTGTCCTTGACGGACTTTTCTATCATGGGATATCAGGTTGGTCCTTGGTCTGACCGGGGAAAAGTTAAAATAGTAGCTTAGCCAGTTACTTTATGTAGCCCTAATCAAATGATGAATCTTCCTGGCCATTTGTGGATTGAGCATTCTTATTTGATAGACGGATTTGCTGACTCGTCACGTGATGAGCCAACATGTTTAAACTCGTTCGGATTGTCTCCTGGATCCTTCACCAAATTGTTGATGGCAAAGATATAAAATCACACCTGACGGTCCAACAACTGAGCATCAAAATTCTGCAGGGCTGCCACGAGAATGCAAGCAGCGGCGGACCAGCTGCACATTTTTTGAGTTTAACTAGCGAGACGTGCAATGCGCCCCTTTAGTGAGAGCCCATGAACACTTAATTATACCTCTAAATATTATCACCAACCATTGAATATTGCAGCGGAGGGGTAATATGCAATCATGAATGGTGGAGTCGTATTTCTCCAGTATCGCGAGACATGAACAGCATCTCGCAGATCCAATCCTCGCTCGTGCGTTATATCGAGATCTCCAGTGGAGATCACAATAGGCTGTCGTATATAGTCATCTGGCTTTCTTGAATTGATTTATTTTCTCTAAAAATAATCATTCATTCAATAACTTGATTGGCGATTTCGCATATGGCCCATACCCTCGGGATTTGCTTTTTTCCTGGGGGGATTTTATCTACTTGCTTCCTTTGCCGCAAGTCCATTTACTATATACAGTATTCCCCTTCGACGGATACATGCATAGAAGAAAAGAGCAGACCTAGTAGCTTTGGAAGCTACAGTGGCCACTGTGTAAGTAAAAATGTGAACACTTGACTACCATGGTATGGCTGATTAGCCACAATGTCTACCAGTTCCTGGCAATCCGGAGCATAGCTGATATGAAAGCCATGATAGTACTTCCATAGTCGGAATATATACATTATATATTTAGTTATGATCCCTTATCATCCTCTTCCACCCAAAGAAACCAGCGGAAGAAGTGGTGGGGGGAGAGGGAGAGAAACAGGTCGTCAGGGGCAGCTTGTGCCATGGGCCTGCCCCGGGCCTGACGAAAAGCACTAGGCAGGTATAATTTCTCAAATCTTATTGAACAAAAAGCTATTGCATAGGTGTCTTGGCTGATTCTTTTGTTTGTCTGCACAATCGCCTATGCTATGGAGAGAAAGCCTCAGAAATTTATATCTGAAGAATTCCTGATTTTTTCCCCCACGGTGTCCAGTTGATATTCGTGCTCTTTGTGGACTCGTATCATTATGGGAAAAATAATGGATGTATTATACTACGGCTGACTTATCCATACTATACCTGCCATACTATATGGTAGTGGGGAGCGTGTGCTGAGTTGCTAGTCAAAGTCCCGACAATCACATTGGGGCTTCACCCCTTAGGCTGCTTTGTAGTTGATAACGAAATACTTGGACATAGCTTGTCTGAGCTTGCAAATATATATATAAAGCTGCCATTCTATGAACAGATAGATGGATTTGACTGAATAAAAAAGGCTTGCATAACGGATAACGGCAACAGAATGTAACAAGAGTCAGTAAGGAAAGAAAAGCAGAAATTGGCGACTGACAACAGCAAGGGGAACAAAAGCAAAAGCAAAGTATCAACAGTCAACCACTATGAAATGTCTATAATTTAAACTGCCCCTGCTGTAATCAAATATCACCTCGAAGGACGACCGCAATGGTCAAGGGTGTTAGTAAGGTTCCCATCATTGTCATCCAAGTTTGCTGGCGCGAATGGGCTCCAGATGTGAAAGTTCTTGAGTTGTCTGTTTTTACTTCCATGGCATTAATACCAGCCCTTGAAATCCATGCAGTTGAAACCCATCTTTAACTCGAAAGCATTGACCTGTTGAATGCCATTATCAGGGACCTGGGGCGGTGCGATCAGGGCTTTCCAGATGCTAAAAATATCAACTGGGAGTAAGTGTCTTTCTTTTCTCGACAAAGTCACGCGCGTTTCAGGTATAATTACTGGATGGCCTGGAATTTGGTTTGATAGCCCCGGGTCTCAAGCACCCAATTGCCGGTGGTTTTACACACTCGTGGAGAAGAGCTGCATGATAATTTTAGGTGTAGGGGTGATTGGAGAAGCCTGGACTCTACTCTAATAATAGCCGTGGGAACGTTGGGCGCGAAGTGAAACACATAGCCCCTAATCCCCAAGGCGAGTAATTTTTTCATGCAATTTTTGACAGGCCGGCATGATTTTTTTTTATTTAGATGCAGCCAGTCGTCGGTTCCAGTCCAAAGGTTGGAGAGCGTGAACATGTGGAGCTGAGGCCCCACTTTCTAGCCGCTGACCAGAACCGTGTTCAACCCCTGCATGAGGCACTTTTAGCTTTGGCGCTTAATATATGATGTACTTCATACATGGTTGGGGTTGGCTAACCGCCGCCCCATAATATAAACTTCTGGGATCTGAGGGCGTTTCCAAAAGTTACCCGCGCCAAGAGATCTATATGCGCCGAAGTACAAACGTCATACAACAATCACATTCCAACATTTCAAGTTCACCTCGGAGTTTTATAAAGGCCAAAAAAAATATAGAAGTATGGACTAGCACGTAACTGGAATTGTAGATACTGGGTTTCACAATTTATAGTGCAAACAAGACAAAAACGACTCGCACATCTGGAAGTACAAGAATAACTAAAGAGCAAGAAGAGACAAAGACAAGGAGAAATGAAATAAAAGCAAAAAGATCACCACCAAGACAGCCGCCTACTATGCAAAATTCGCTCACTTCAGAACCAAGGGTCCACCATTTCAACCTCTCGCTCCATCTAAAACCTCCCTATCCAAACATTCCGTTTGCTCAAACCTGCCCAAGCCCTTGATAAACGGTCAGTCAATACTAATATGAACAAGAACGACGGGTGAACAGCAAGATTAGACCACGCACAGTTTTATGAATAGCATACCACCATACCTAGTTAAAATGCTATGGAACCACAGTATTCGACCGATAATTCATCATCACCACCATATCCCGAGAGCGTGGAGACCCTTTTAAGCAAAGAAGGGATGAAGCTTTCCCGGCATCCGGGCACGACAGCAGAAAGGTTATTGCTATCTTTTTGAACATCATCATCTGCAATGACTACCTCACTGCCTGGTAAACCACGACCCTCTTGGTGACGATCCTGTAACGCGGCCATGGGTGGACTTGCATTGGCAGGTGTGGTAGAGCCGGAGCGAGAGGCCGTATAAGACTTAGGCCTCGGTCCATATCTTTCTACTCTCTCCCTCCGGCTAGCGGAGGGAAGGCTAGTCGTGGTGAGTTTTACCATCTTCCGGAATATCATCGGCGGCGCGTCCTTCTCGTCAATCTCAATTAGGTATACTTGCATGAAGTCATGGAGCAGGGACCTTAAATCAGCGAGGCCTCGCTTTTTCTTCGTAAATTCCACCACGATACTCAGATCGACCCAAGCTTGTTGACGATTCCGCTGTTTTGAAACTTTATTCCGAGCCGTTTGACCGGGAAGCTTCAACGGTATCCCATGGCTAGTGAAGATCCTGATATTTGTAAAGTTCACCTTACAGTCCTCCTTCCGTATTTTCAGTTTCCAGCGGCGAAATGGGAGTTCGAAACATTGAGCCGCTCTATTAGCTTTTCCCCTCCTGAGGGCTCCTTCACACACCGGGTTTATGTCCATGTGCGATAGAGCCGAATTCTCACTACCGGCAGATGTGAGTGGCTCGGGAGAATGGCCACCATTTGGTGGATCCGAGGACGAATCATGTTTGGGATCGAGAGGGGGGTGGACGAAACGTTCGGCGGGACGCAGAGGCAGCGTTTTAAGATGCCTCAGGGACCCGGCTTCTTTGGTCCCCCCGGTCGTAGACCCAGTGTTCGGTGTTTTCTTTAAGGCTTCAATATCACTGGGCGCGGGAGATAGCTGGGTATGTAAATTATTTTCTTTGAACCTCATTTCTTCAAACCCAGTGCCCGGAGGTGCCTCTGATAGCGCCTTGCCAGTATATGGTATGGCCATGCCCATATCTGCTGCTCGTGTCACTATGTTACAGCTAACCCTCCGAGGCTCCACAACTTTGTTCGAGTCTTGGACAGAGATACGGACGGTCGATAGAGACGTGGCTCGCGTTGTTTGTTCGCGGCAGGCAGTGGTTCCCTGATGGATTTTGACGCCTACCCCTTGCCCGGGTGGAAGGTATCAGCGACGGTTATGGGGCAAGGTAGCCACCGTTTTGGCGTGGCCACGTAGATTTCAGTGTAGCAAAATGCTCTGAAATCTTCATCAAACTTTGCCAAACATCTCTCTCGTTTTATTGTGGCTTTTTAAAGAATGTATGCAGTAGGTGAGTGGTTGGTCGAAAGGGCGATGCCCACACTGAAAGTCCAACATGCTTTTATATCATAGACAGGAATCCATTGGAAAATTTAGCGCCTAGCATGCAGATAGTCGATAAAACATAGCTTCATTTCATATCAGCCCCATCTCTCCTTGCTTTGTTCAATTGTTCAATGCGAAGTGACAAGCATCATGCTCTAAATCTGGTGCCCCTGTGTCTGATCGAAAAAGCGAATATCATATAAAAGTCAGCCAGCTATGCCCCGCCCCACTCATGCGAGGAGAGTTGCATACAGCCGTGTATGAGCATGGTTTGTTGGTGTTCTGACTTCGAGCAAGTTATCAGAGCGAAAAACGCTCTAACCGCCGACGTCAAACCCTCGGCACGTCTCCATTATCCTTGCAACCCTCCAATTTGGTTTCATGCAAGCGCACAACTAGTGGACGGGTATGTACCCCGTACCATCATGGTCTACTACATAGTATGTGCATGAAAAACGACTTGGGCGCTAAAATGCAGCTCCACAACCTCCGCGTCTATTTATAGACCCGCTGCGCTCTATGCTATCACCAGTCCATTCTTCGTGGCTTAGAACAGCTACCGCCGCCTGAACCAACTTTGGCGTGCTGAAGTGCTATTGTATCTACAAAGATGGAGTTTGTTGTTGAGAACGAGGAAACTCATATCAGTCCCACCATTACAGGCCCGGATGTTGAAGTGTATGTGTGGACCAGCCGTTCAACTCTCAGGAATATCAGCTAACTCTTCTTCGGGAAGGAAATTCCTACGAATAGAAGGCTGGGCCGGATTTACAGACGAGCAAAAGGAAGCATGTCTGAAGTATGTCAGCTACACACTCCTTGGTCGTCTATATTGGAAGGCTTCTAATACCACCCACAGGGAATTGCGGCGGCGACAAGAATCTCACCCTGTTGATGCACCTACGTTGGAAGAGAAATTAAAGTCGGTTTCACCACCTCCAGTTTGATTACTTACGCTGACGAGTCAAAAATAATGTTGAAAATGCTCATAGGGCGTTAGCCGCTGCACCAGAAAAAACCAATGATTTCTCAAGGCGATCTCCTACCTCGTCACTATCAGAAGGCATTCCATGGGCCGACGAAGAAGTCAACAAAGAAAAAGAACGCGAATCCTACCATGCACTTTTAAGCGACGGTGGTAGGCCATTCCAGTCTCTAGAGCGACAGACTAAGACTCCTACATCTCAAGAAGCTGCAGATCTTATGGATTATTGGAATTCGGTGGCAAAAGATGGCTGGGTATTCACAGCTCAATTGGATGAGTGGCAAGGGTTCCGCCAATTTCAACAGAGAGCCCGCAGCCCGAGATGCTGGCAGTCTTATCTGAGCGAGGTTCAGAAACGCTGTAGAACATTTAGGCTTGAAGGAGACGTCACCCTGGACAAGGACCCCGAGCTTCAGAGCAACTTGACGACTTGGCTCGAATACCAGGAATCCAGACATCGCGTACATGAACAGCTCCAGCAGGAGCTTGATTCCAAAGAAAAAGTCTTAGCTGCTGCACTAACGGAGCTAGGGGAGGATAATATACCTAAAGAGCTGTCGGCGAATAATCGGATTGATTACACGGCTTTCGGTTTCCAGTTGGCATGGGCTGATAGAATCACCAAGGCGAAATTTATGGTGAAACTAGCCAAAGTAAAAGTGGCTTACGCCCGTGAGAGATTGGTTACAGCGTTAAAATACCCCAATGCCCCAATCAAACTGCCAGCATGGTTTATAAGGGAAGTTCAGAGGCTGCAGAATAAAGCGCGGGCTTCTAAGAAACACTACGACACGGTCACTAAAAATGAGCATCACTATTACTTGGACGAACTGGAACAAGCCGAGAAGGACTTGGAGAAAGCCTTGTCGAGCCCAGAGAAAAAAATAGAGAAGCATGTTTGGACAAGGAGGCTTCAAGGGGCGTTAGACGCAAGGTTAGGTGAATTGAAAGACTGCAAGGCAGAGCATCAGCACTTGCACCTATGTTGCCGCTTTATTGCCGCTCGAGGGAATAAAGATATGGCGGAGGGGAAGCTTAAGAGGCATCGCGTTCTTCTAGGCTGGATTGAACAGCAGCGCCTTATTCTCGTATCCGACAGTCGAGTTTCCTGTTGCAACAATCAGCAAGATAGAAAAACCACCGATGGAAATGGCCAACGGAAGCTCCGCAGCGGGGTGGTTGCGGGAAGAACACCTTCTCAGGGATTACCCCTGGATGATGACAGCGAGAGGGAGCAAGGCGAAACACATGCTGAGAATGACGATGACTCTAATGGTCGTAACTTACGATCCCGTTCCGCATTAAAGCGGCCACTCGAAGCCCATGCTAATTTGGATACATGCCCCGCCAAAAGACCGAGATTGATCAGAAATACTCTTTCAAACAAGACGGACGTGTCGAGACAATCAAACCCCAAATCGAATGTACGAATTTCTCGGCAGGTGGGAATGAAATTGCGCAGAAATCCCCGAAGAGCGCAAAGAGGCTTGAAGTAAAGAAACAGGGAGGAAAATCATTACATTCTAAATTCCCTTCGAAGATACAGGAGCCTGAATATTCTGAATACCCTGTCCGGTCTTAGAGTACAAGACTATTCCCCCAGCCCCCAGCTCTTTAATTTGTTAACGGCTCTAGCTGAATTTGTATTGATTGGTAAAGTGATGTACATCCTGTTTCTAGTTCTTACATAGTTATTTCTCAATATATTTTGTTTTGCTCGTTATATTTCTGCTTTTCTTGCCTCAAATCATCGCCCATGTACGACTGTATGTAGAGGGCGCCGCGCATATTCACAGTATGTCTACCTAATTACTTTCTGGCGGGCATACGAACAGGATAGCTAACTTCACATACAATTTCATTGTAAATAGGTCAATCTTATCGCTAGGTAAAAATAATGCAAAAGAACAATTGAATAGACGTGACAATCATTTCGGGAAATATAACAAAATAGAAGAATGTAACTGAAGGAAAATATGGACCGCGATCTATAAGGAAACGTGACATCTCGCATCAACAGAATTACCTTTGGTATATACTCAAATCAAGGGCTAAGCTGCCCACTTCTCTTTATTGGCTGTATAATTGCCCAGGGAGTACCGCTGCCAGCCATCTTTCCTATACTATCTTGATTAATACACTGTAGATCAACTAGAAGGATGAGTGAAAACATACCGGAGTGCCAGGTAAGCTACTAGCGAACAACTAAACCGCTGAGTTTATTCTTGCGGTGCGAAAGCTCTTGATTGATGGTCGTAGGTGGCCGCTATCAAATTGGAATTTGCTGGAATTGCTTCTGAGCAGGGCTTCCCATCCAAGAAGAAATAAGAGTTTCGTTTCGAGTTCGGTTCTAAATATGTGGTCAGCTGGGGAGCCGCTAGGGAGGGGCACTTCATACACACTTGCTCAGCTTACCCTGGATTTTATTCAACCAATTTGATCATACCGGTAGCTATACATAGAAAACTATCCAGATATACAACTGTATCAAAGTTAATTCCCCTAGCATACGATACTACCTGTCGCTCTCTAAGATCCCGGTGCTGTTTGCATTCTCTGCATCAAGCGGTAAACTCAACCCGCAGTCGGCGTAGGGTAGAACAAATTCTTTCGCATATAGTTGAATATCCACCCAGTAGTAATGTAGTCTACCCTACAGCAGCCGTTTACTTCTCTGACATCTAAGAATATAGCTCAACTACGCTCTTAATACCTCCAAGTCTAAGAAACACGACTACCCCATCCGAAATATCCTGATAAATGGCTCCCACACGTTCATCATAATAAGCCCACATCTTCTACCCTCAGGTAAGCATATCGAGAACATCTATAAAATTGAGCAACAGTTGCTCCAGCTCCTTTATACTATGCGTTGTTGCGAATTCCATGGCAGTTTTCAGAGTGATATGGTTCCACTGATAGTTTCGCTTTTTCGAAACTCTATACCTGCTTGCGGATTTCCGCCCACGTAATTTGGCAATTGCCTTTCGATTAATACCAGCTTTTGTTAGGGCACCTGTCAAATGGACCCTATGAAAGAGCGTCTGATGAAATAATATATTGACCTCGTCCAAAGTGAGTCGCCGTCTTTTATTCTGATCTTTCAAGTTTCCAAAATGGTAATATGGCATGATGAGAGTTGGAGCCGGGTCCAGGGTGAAGCTTCTTAGTGGAACTATATGCCTCTATCAGGTTGTTAGCTCTCAATCGTGTTTTAAAATATGATCAAACCATTCCTTACATGATCAAGCTTTCGCATAATCCTCGCTTCATTGTGTAACGCCTTCAATGTCTGGTCCCTGTACTTGAATAACGTCTTTTGGGCATACGCTGTCCCGGTGCTTAGGTCGTAGACCAACTTGACTTCTCCAAAGCCCCCTTTTATAGTTTTTTTCGTTTTATAATAAACAGGCTCCCCTGATCGGGTATGCCTGTTAGGTTTGGCCTTTAAGTGGTCAAAGGGTGTAGGGGTAGGTTGTCTTCTGTCTAGAAAATCCTGTCTTTTTCTGATATATTCGGCCTTGCAATTTTTGTGAGTGGGAACGAAGACCTGAAAGGCAATCCCCTGTATATCGGGGATATATATCACTTTTTTTATCGGTTCATTCTCGGAGTCCACCAGGTCTAGAGTCCAAATGAAATTTTGCCGTGGCTCATTTATATTCTGGGAGTTGTAAGCCACAACGGTTCCCAAATCGGATATATCCTGCAGAACAAGATTGCCGCTGTCATCGTACGTGATACGGAAATGGATTCTGCCCTCTTTCTGGTGTTCGGGATTGGATAATTTCTCTAGTTGGATCTGGCATGCAGGGCTTGTGCCAAACATGAGCCCGTTGGATGGCAGGTTATCAAACCGAAGTTCAATCCGAGGGCGATGTATCCATGGGAGTTCGCTCTGGAGCGCAGTGCCGACCCCATGCTCTGGGGGTAATTGGCTCCAGCTTTGGTTCTCTGGCTGAGTGATTACTTGCCTTGAGCGCTCATTGCAGCCATAGTTGGTAAGAACGGCAATGAGGTTGGGGTCGTTTTCCATTCTAGTTTCATTCGCCGCGATCGTTCGTCCAATGCATAAAGGGGTTTTTTTTGAGCCCGTTAACAAGTAATTTGATATTCGATGAAACAACCTGATATTTCCGTTTATTCCTTTACGTATATTTGTATGGAAGGAGGAGGCGTATCAATCCCAGGTCGTGGCCCAATTCTGGGCGTTGCACGAAAATTCCCAGTGCGGGCCCGTGGCAGCCTGGAGGTAAGTATGCAATTACTTCGCCGAGGCTTTCTCACCTGAATTTTCAATGCAACTAATAATAGCCATCATGGGACGAATGATTGGGCATCGAGACATGCAGGGCATGCAGGGCATGTGTTGAGAGCCATTCTTCCGGGGGTTGGAGGAGCGATGCAGGTGGAACCACAATTCTCTGCATCTGCGCTGACTCTCTTTACCGCCCGACTAACCACCAGCCAGCCATGCAGCGGCTCTGGTCTCGCCTCACCTACCCTTTGCAAGGAGGAAAGGACGCTAACAGATTCCCCCGCCGCGAGATGTTATGCGCTAAAAATAGAATCGCGGGTAGACCCACTCAGCCAATTTCGTCGGTCCAAGCGCTGGCTTTAGCCGCCAGGCCAGGCCACTCCGGCAATGAGACTGGAATTATTCCAACTCGTGTCTCTGTGATTTTTATCGTGAATTGTGTGACGTAGGCAGGGAAGCTATTATCCAAGCATGGTTGCTCGTACGGGAAGTGGTGAAATGGGTTAAAACATTTTTCATGCCAACCTTAGACTTACCAACACTGACGGAGTAGGAGAGATGATTTCTAGGAGTATGAAGTGGGTCAAAACATTTCGGAGTCCAGACCCAACGGTAACAGTATTATCCAACAGGCCCTTGGATATCCCGCGACGGGTGGTAAGTGAACCTGAAACCTCAGTGCTTCCTAACAACCCAAAAAAACTTTGCCCTCTGACTGCATGCATGGCTCGCACAAAAAAGGGTATCATACCCCGTACTCTACGCGCCCAGGTAAATCATCGACCAGCCATTGTTTCAAGAAATGTAGTATTTTCGCCGGCTCTTTTGCTTTAAACTTTCCATCCGGTATCCTAATTAGACTCGCTCCTGACTGACAATGATTTCGAGCAGTCATGCATTCGCAATCCACATAATGAAGCAGGGGGTGGATCCGGGGGTTTGACGTCCATCACACTGCTCGCATTGAAAGGTGACCGGCAACAGTGCATCCGTGGGAACACCCTTTTTTCATGCGTACTGCTAGCGCAGCCCTTACATTGCCATGATTGGCCTGGTGAGCGCTAAATGCAACAAAACACGTTTGACAGTTGGTTTAGAGGGGGTGTATACATGCAACCAAGCTGTGGAGGCCTGGATGACGATCCCTGACTCGCTTTGACATCCTGAAACTTTAACATTTAAGGTTGCCGGGTTCTAAGCGCCAGGCTCAACCTTGTCGGTGGTTACAATCTCAAAAAGAATCCACGCCATCCATGGACCGTCCACTCCTCGTGTAGAAGGTGAAGGAATCTAAAAAATATGACAATGGAATTTTAATCTAGCGATGGAACTCAGTTGCCCCCTTGAATATTTTAAAAGTATTTTCTGCTCTATAAATAAGACCTCATCGCCTTCGACAATTCAAAATATTCTCTTGGTATACAACTGTTTGCCTTAATATATTTATAAAGTTCATTCAACATACATATTTTAGCATGGATATTACTGGCGGAGTTCAGCCTCCAAAGACTCGAACGGGGCCGGAAATGCTAGAGTTGGACGTTGACGAGTTAAAGGGTACCATAGAGGCAGTCTTTCTCTACGAATAAAAGACTGGGAAAGGCTACCAGTGAAGGACAAAGACACATGCATGTCACATCTACGGTACAAGTCAACCAACCCGCCATTCTGCCTTCGCTAATATCTCACTCGCAAAAATGGATTTCTAATCTCTTCTTAGACACTTAGCTCGAAGTTTCCTCCTTGGAGAAACTCCGTGGAAACCATTGGACTTTAGTGACCTCCGCTGGCTGCTCCGGTCAGTTTCATTCAGCAATTTCCCAAGCCCACTCTAACAATTATAACAACAACAGGGCCTCGACACCGATTACTGAAGTACAGATCAATTGCTTTAGAGAGTGCCGTACGCCACCCGTTGGTGATGACTATGAAGGGAAGGCCGTACAATACGGCGCCGAAATAGAATCTCATGAGGCGCTCATAAGGGAAGGAGGTATCCCTTCACATTCACTTAGATCTGAACTTGAAGGGGCTCTTGCAAAATACTGGAAGCGTAAAGGTGCTAAAAACCCCCCTGAGGAGGGATTTTTCTTCACGCAACTCGCAGCGTGGAGAAGATTCCAAGGATTTCAGCGCGAGAAACGAACCCGTCATCTCTAGGATTGGCGACAATATCACCGTGAGGTCCAAGGTCGCCGGCGAAAATACAGGCTTGAAGGAGATATCATATTGAATTTGAATCTCGATGTCCAGGACAGGCTTACAACTTGGTTAGAATATCAAGATTACCATCACCGCCGCTTTGAGGAACTCGGGGGGATAGTGGACCACATACGAGAGGACATGATAAACAGACTCTATGAGTTGAAAACGCCCTGGGAGTGTCAAACCATGCGTCCAGGTGTGATTTTTACACCTCGACGTAAGGACGAGTGGAACATCCAAGACCGCGAAACCATTCGGGCACCTTTCGCTCTCGCCCTTGAAATTCGGAAGAGTCGCCTGAATGAGTTAGCCATGTGGAAGGAAGCCAACATGAAACTCCGCCTCGCAAGACTTCGACAAGTTAGGGCCTCTAGACTTTTAGACGGGATAGTAGACAAGAAGTCATGGGTCGGAAAGCTGGAGTCAGAAGTGAAGAGACGCAAAGTCCATGGTAGCGCCTACCTTGAGGATTATGAGCAGCACCCGACTTTATCCGGTACTGACTATAGGTTTAATCTTAAACTGGCGAGACAAGCTCTGGAAGTGGCCCTAACCGATTTTGACGAAACGATCGAAAAAGAAGCCTTGATGAGCAACATCCAAGACGAATTTCGATCGGCCGAGAGTGAAGTTAACGTGCTCAAGATGGCAACGCAAATACTTTCGAACAAGTTAAGGAATAGTCATTGGTCGGAGCTAGAACGTAGGGTGAAGGAATATGAAGAGAACTGCGCCTTTCTCGATTGGATTGAAGAACAGCGCAGAATCATTGCGTCGAACCCTCAGGTGACCAAGCATGACTGTCAAATTGAGGAGAGCAAATCCGGCCGTCATAAAGAGGAAGTCACTGGAGATGAGCACATAAACGATAAAGTTCAACATGAACCCAACCAGAAACCTCAGGAGGAGGGATTGCGGGATGGTGGTACCAAAAAGGCCCAGGAAGAGGCACCGTGTGAGAGGCTCGATGCTATAGAGCGGCAATCTATCAAGCCAGAAACCACCAAAAAGCGATCGCTGGAAGATGACTCGGCTAGGGATGACAGCCCGAGAAAGAGACGGAAGAAGGATACAGAGCCCACTCCAGTCCAAGCAGACGCACCAAACGATTCTCTTCAAGCACAAGTGAAGTCGACTATCAAGCAACGGAAGGGTATCTCTAAAGCGGGTCGTCAAGCTGAACTCAAAAAGCTCAACTCCATACTCAACAGCATTACAGACCGGAAATGGAAGAAGTTCACTCGGGGTGTAACTTTGTCGAAGCGAGAAGAGCTAAAGCACCTCAAAGCTTTGCTAAGGCAAGTTAATTGACAGTCGGAGTGACGCAGACAAAAGGTATATGCAGCTTAGCAAGCTGGACTTGTGAGCACATCCATTCAAGATTGGGTGTTCGCGTTGGGTGGATTTATTTGCTATGTTTGCTGTTGTCTTGGAGTGCGATTACGATTTTTTCAGTGCTATTTGTTCTGGCGTTTAGTTACTTAGTTTTGATAGGAATTTAGTTGCGTTCGTATTCCTTGGTGTCATCAGGCTGTTGAGAGTACTGGAGCGCTGAGGGCAGAGTGATAGCACATCCGAATGTACGTATCACTCGTGTTGATGTGTTGGTGATGTTGTTTTAAGCGCCGGGTCCGTGCTGTCGAGTGGAGCCAGCTTTTGTGGGTCTCAGCCAGTGCGCTCCTATTTATAGAGTTAGTTAGACCATGATCTCTATCGCTGTTTGTGGCAAGAAACCAAGAGATCCAATTAAGCGCCAACATACGGTATCTCGTTTCAGTTATAGAAGATATAACAAGACACTAGATTTAATAGCATAAAAACCAAAAATAGATACATTCGATGAAAACGAAACCGCCTGCCTCCGGACCGAACTCCCATTGAGTCAAACAATCATAAAAGCAAAAGCAAAACCAGAACCAGAACAATATTTTCCATATCTGCTAAAACCATGCATGTACCTAGGGAATCTCCGCACCGAAATCTGCCTGCCATTAATATCTGATATTAACATAAACCACTTCAGTTGGATATCAAACCAAGACTACATAAGCAGGTTAGGCTTTAGCCCACCGCTTTATTCCGCTTCGTGAATCATCATTCCTCCGGAATTAAACAAAAATAAATATTTCATGAAAAAATAGGTTGTATCATGTATGAAATGTGCGCCAGAAATAGACAGACTGGTGGAGAGACTTGCGCAGCCCCCCTACCATAAAAAGACGTAGAAAACAAAAAATCATGTTGAAAAGTACAGCACTATGCAGTTTGAGTAACGCCGCGGGTCAAATTCACGTTCATCCAATTCTTGGAGTTTCTCGAATTTGGTAGCGATCGGTGGGGTGAAGTTTTGGTGGATCGGTTCTTCTTGTGGCCCGTAGAGTCGGAGGGTCGAGTAATAGGGGTATCATTAGTAGGAGGTAGGGGCTTCGAAGATCCATGTTGTGACCGGTCTAACAGATGAGATCGACGACTGGGATGCTGGCCGGCGGCCTTGTGATCCGAAGTCTCGTGAGGAAGCGGTGGTAGAGGTTTTGATAGTTTGGGGTCCGCAATGGGTTCCGCAACAGACGCCTTTCGCCGAAGTCTATTTCTAGATTTTTTATTCTTCAGGTCGGGCGATGTTTCGGTGTGGATTGTGCTATTTTGAGCTTGGGCTGGATCAGAAATATCGGATGCTTTGTCCACCTTGATATTCGTCATGGACCGCGTTCGGAAGATCTGGCCAGCTGTACTGTCACGGGATCTGGATAGATACCGCCGGTTTAGTCCCGAAAGTGTTCGCCCAAATGTCGTGGACTTGGTTTTGGCGTTAGGAGACGGGTCAGCATCAGCGGCTGCTAAAACGCTCTCCAGATTTCTATCACCCGGATATGACTCGTTCGAAGCCTGTTCGTAGATCAAAGGAAGAGTTGCTTGTAGAGGGCTTCCTGGTCTTGACTGGTGCCTAAAGGAATCATGGTTTGCGGCATACTCGTCCATCGTATCCGATGCACCTTGGCGAAATCGTTCTAAATGCTCGTCGACAAGAGAGGTTGAGCGTGGAGGCGGCCATTGGAAAATCCCGAGATCCTTGTATTCCTTGGTCCCATGTGATTTTATTTCGATCTTGTCTTCAGGCTGAGTGAAATGTTCCTCAGAATCCTGTAAACCTCCGTTGCAGGCGATAAAGCTGCCTGGGTCGGCTTTGTAATTACGGACGCGATAAAGAGATTCTGAGCCCACAGTATTTCGCCTCGCTATGCTACCCTCTCCAACTTCGAGGGGGGCAGCAGTAGAACTGCCTTTGAATGTTTGCCTTTGTCCGGATCGCGCCGATACCGAGCTATATCCACTATCCGACTTGTTAAGAGAATAAGGGTTATCGTTCCCCGTAGCCTGGTCTTGAGAATCTTTAGGTCCAGGGTTGGACTTGGCAGCGCGTTTTGCTGCTGCTCTCGGGGAGGAAAACCCAACCCCCTCGTCCTCGAAATGCTCATCTTCAGTGCCATCCGCCTGAGAGGGCGAGGACAGAGCAGGCGTTCGCTCAAGTGAGACGGGAGTAGCTGACCTACTGTCGTAACCCGGGTTAGCTGGTGGTGACGCAGCTTCGGCAAACCAAGAGGCGCTTGTTGGTCGGGAACATGGGTGTGTTGCACTCTGGGAGCCCTGCAAGACTGCTTCAGGATCATGTAACTGGCCACCAGAGCAACTATCATGGTTATAGAAAGTTCTTTGTGACCTTGATTCACATTGTAGCTCTCCCAAAGTGATTTGACTATCATGTGAATGCACACCCAGTTCGTCGTTGCGGCGGCCCGCTAGGTCGGGACAAGAAGATTGCCTCTTGCTGCTGGGCGTTGGCGAAGCTGTTCCATTTACAACGCGCAATGACCCAAACTTAAGCCTTCCCAGGTGAGAATACTCTAGCTCATTCGGGCTGACAGCCCTGCAGATGTCATCCCCTACTCCAAAATATTGGCCAGGACCTGCTTGAGGGGACATAATGGGTGTAGGAGCGTCTCTTCCACATTGGCAGCGGTAAATCTGAGGCGGGGAGTCATATACGCCGTTCACGTCTTGATATGGTGAATCGCGAGGATATCTCGTAGCTAAACCTGGTGTATTTAATGAACGTCTGCGCATTGATGGCATCTGACGGGTGCTCATGGAGATAATATCGTCCGACTTGCGTAACCCTAACCCGATAACTCTTTTAGCATTCTGCCAGTCACCGAAAGTGCTTTTTTCGCTGTTTTCCGCAGCAGGCGTTGGGGAAGTTCGTGATTCTCGCGGTAGCCTCAGAGAGTTGCTATTCGGCCTGGATCGAGAAAACCGGCGTTTGATTTCGTTTACGCCTGTTTTGAAGCGAAAACTATCATTTTCCATCGGGTTGGACTCATTTTTCTCATCGCCATCATTAGCATTGACCGCCGAGGTTGACAGACTTGATAATATCTTCGAGTTCGGTGGTTTTAGATGACCATCTGTTTGTTCCGGCTGATCGATTCGCGATGACGAGTTTTGAGTCTCTATATCCAACGTCGAATTCAAGCGACTGTGGCCTCCCGGGAGTTTTGGAGATGAATAGTTCGTCAATGGCTTGGATAGGCGGTTGGACGGGTTTCGCCTGTGATGAGGGACGGTCGGCGCAGACTGAGCATTCCCCATTTTAACACCTAGATGAAAATGGCGCAACTCAAGTAGTAGAAAGTAATATTACTCTTGACAATAAACAGCCCGATTCGTTTTTGCTCGTAGGTGTATACAACCACCGGATATCACGACAAGGAAACCCCTGAAAAAGAATTCGAAAGATCTCAGCGTCCAAATACCAACCAGCCTGGCATAGTCCGGACAGCGGCAGTTCTTCAATCAACTGGAAATTAGAATAGGATCCAACGTTATGGAGATCTTCAACCCCAGACTGATCATTCCATGCCCGCGCATCCACAAAAGGGAAACAGCGCAAGGATCAAACGTGATACATAGATTAATTGGATATTAAAAGGAACAGATTAATTCTCCGCTCCACGTGCAGTAAAGAGGTTGAACAGAGCTCAAAAACGGGTCTTCAGTTGTAATCCCGCTCTGCAGGCTGAAAGTTCGGTGTTTCAGAAGAGAGATGAGTATGGGGATGTCGGACCGAGAGACACACAACACGCGCAACAGACACAAACACACAGAGAGAGTCCCAACTCCAAGAAGCAGAGAAGTTAACAGAAAACAAAATAGGGAGATGATACCTAATAAGAGATTGAGAAAAAGGAAAAGTAGGAAGAGGAAAAAAGAGAGTTTTTTCATGCAGCAGGGACGCTGGCTTGATTTTTGTTGTTGTCAAGCTGAAACTTTCTGGCGGGAGAAAAACAACAAGGGGGGCGCATACTAAAGTTGCTTGCCAGCAAATAATCTTGTCACTTGGACTGGATGGCAAACTTAACAGCGTGCTTTATGCAAGGAGTGCAGCGACCTTCCGATGTGTCGGCACGACATTGTTGTATTTACTTTTTGCCTGACTTTTTCGGCATATACGGGTGTTGCATCGACGATGGCGACTTTTGGTGGAAATACGGGGTAAGAAAGGTAACCCGCTCCTCTCCACATTTATTACTCTACTTGATGGAGATCAACTGTGGTTGATGATTTCATAATATATGGGGTATTGGGAAATGTTGGCAAGTACTTATAGAATATATTTCTTTCCGTTTCGCTGATTGCTAAAGGTACAGGAGCAAAAACAAAAGGGCAACCCAGGACACAAAGCAAAAAAAATTATTATAAAGTCAATACCAATAAACCATGAAGGAATCTGCCTTCTCGCGCAGCACAAAATCATAGCATAAGCATAATAAGCATCAAACATGCAAGCAATAATAACAGGAAAATCCATCATGTCAACCATAAACCCCGCTTAAAGACAAGCAAAACGCGATGGAGGCAGATTGTTGTACAAAATCCACTCTTATGACAACGTCATTTTTAGTCGATGCGGATTTTCTTGGATGTCGGAGTTGCAGCTTTGGGAACGGCGATGGATAAGATACCATCCTTCAAACTGGCGCGAACTTTATCCTGGTCGACTCGAGAGGAGAAGTTGAACGAGCGATGAAATTCACCGATGGAGCGCTCGGAAAGCCAGTACTTGAATTCCGGTGTCTTCTTCGCTTTGGAATCAGATTTGGCGACTTTCTTCAAAGAAGGAGTGGAGTCGGCGGAGTCGGCAGATACAATTTGGTTTCCGTCCTCATCCTCGACAGTGGCATGAAGTGATTTTGTGGAGGAAGTTTCATCATCATCATCGGCTTGTTGGGAGGACTCGTCTTGGATGTTGAAGTTGGTGGAGGAATATTCACGCTTGGAGTGGCCCTTGATGGAGATTGTTTGGTCGTCAATGAATTCGATTTCGATGTCCTTTTGGCTAATGCCTGGCACTTCGCCGTCAAGCTGGTAATAATCCGCATGTTCTCTCACATCGAACTTTGGTGAGAATGAGCGGGAGCGCTTGGTGGTGGTTGAGCATGGCGAGCGGCGTGTATCAAGGTCGTCCACGAGGGTAAAGAAAGGGGCAAAATTGCCGTTGACAAGTTGTGGAAATAGGGCCATTGTATTGAGCTTCTTTGGTTGTTTGTGGATCTTGAAAGTAGGCACTTTGGAGGCTTTGAAGAGTGAGGCTGGAGATCGGGTTATGTTCAAAGTAGATGGAGCTCGTTTGATATAGTTGTAGATAGCTTGCTTTGGAGGCTGTTGTAGTTGATTCTGATGAAAGAAGGATAAAATCCAACGAGCGCAACTTGAGCCCTTATATAGACAAAAGCCATGGTATCTGAGTCACACCCGGAGGAGCTTGATTTCAAATACAAACTGCTGCTCGCTGCTTCTCGTGGATGTTTGTCGATGCTCGCCTCTTCCGGCTGCTTCACGGAGCCTCCAGCGGCTTCCAGGTTGTTCCACCCCGAATCTTCCAGAACTTTTGCGAACTTTCTACACGTGACGCGACATTTTGGTATACGATCACGTGACGAATCTGCTCTGTCGCAAACAGCGAAAAGTGCCAGGCAAAGAGGCACCATATGATAACTGCCAGCCTGGCTTGCCTGGACGTATCTTTCTCCCTATTCCTATGGGTATAATCGTCGCCTCCATGGCTACATCACCAGTTGATACTCCGAATGCCGGGAGAAGCGTACATCTCAATCTGACGATGCCCTTTCCTCAGCAAATATTCGATGGCGGAAAAGTCCTTTTTGCTTAGATCCATATTCTTTCGGAATTCTCGCCTAAAGGCAGTTAGACCAAAGTAATTAGTTTGGAAGAGCTGGTAACGAGTTCACAAAGCTCCCTCGTACGACGAGGTTGACCTGACGACAGACTGCAATTCGAAATGAGATCTCACATACCTGGCAAATTGCTTGAAATTTGCCTGCGCGTTCTATTGGCTCCGGCAGAAAGATATTAACATCACAACAGGCTGAATATTTTCATATGTTGGCGACTTACAACAGGCTTCTTTCTAATTTCCCGAAAGCATCGACGGTAAAGAGACAGTACTTCCCGCTGAATACCTGAATGTTTCGCCATTGCCGTTGCTATGAGGATACCATACACTCAATCCCTCATCCACTACTTCCTGCGTCGGACAAACAAAACAAATCATCAAATCCTGTGAGCTTGGTGTTACTGTCAACCTGGTCCTGGTCTGTTGCTGAGGTCGACGGCTAAGGAATTTCAATACTCCGTCCCGGCCGAGTCCCGGCCCAAAGAAGGTTTGTTAGCAAAGCTGCTAAAGTCCGGCGCTTGTGACGTTAAGCTGTGGCTCTCCGCCCTTCGACGAGATGCGCTCCGGGGCAGCATGCCAATCATGCCGCGGGTTAACAACCGAGATAAACATAGAGAATAGCCGTGATCTTGAGATTGAATGTAGTGGCGCTCATATAACCAGATCTTCTTCTCACCCTCAACAGTTCCGAAGTAGAGACGTGGAAAACCAGCTACCCACCTATATCTCCCTTCCATTTGATAACTATCATATCGAATCACACCATCGACTGGACACAATGCCTGCATTTTCCGTAAGGCATATTTCCATCACCCTGAAAATAAGATGCAGAACAATATCTAACCCCCTAATCTCAGCGCCTCATCCGCTTCCTAGCCAAAGACGGCCATGTATACCATGGAGACGCCATCCTCCCCCCAGGCATCACCGATATCGCCAAAAGCACCCGAGCTCGTGTCATAAAAGGAAATATTTTCGGCGAGCACCACGTAACGGAACAGATCGCCGATGTCCGTATGCTTCTGTCCCCTCTCGCCCGTCGAGATATCAAAACAGTCCGATGTCTAGGTCTCAACTACGCCCAACACGCAAAGGAGACAAACATGGCCATCCCCAAATACCCCATCGTCTTCTTCAAGCCCATTACATCCATCGCTGGACCCACGGATGAGATCCCGGTGCCATTGATTGCACAGGAGGCTGAAGGTGTCGACTACGAGTGCGAGCTGGTCATCGTTATTGGGAAGGAAGCGCACAATGTCCCCGAGTCTAGAGCATTGGAATATGTCCTTGGATACGCTGTTGGGAACGATGTGTCGCATCGCGACTGGCAGCTGAAGCGAGGTGGGGGACAATGGGGTCTAGGCAAGGGGTTCGATGCATGGGCTCCCTTTGGACCCGGCATTGTTACAACGAAGCTAATTCCCGATCCTAACGCGCTGAGGATCTCGACTAAACTGAACGGTCAGGTTGTGCAGGATTCAAGCACAAAGGATATGATATTCAATGTTGCGAAGACTGTTTCGTTCTTATCCCAGGGTACTACTCTGCTACCGGGTGATTTGATCTTTACTGGAACGTGAGTATATTTCGTCTTTTTCGATTGTGGGTCGAATTTTGCAAATATTGTCTGGCTAACTCTCCATTTCTCTACAGACCAGAAGGTGTTGGTATGGGAAGGAAGCCTCAGCTTTGGCTGAAGAATGGAGACCAGGTGGAGGTGTCACTCGAGGGAGTTGGAAGCTGTACCAACCAGGTTGTGTTCAGCAGTCCTACTCCAAAACTGTAAATGATATTCCTGCACCTGTAGCATTGTCCATGTAAGGCCATATTGATATACCCAATCCTATAGAAGTATGTAGGGAATCTCAATTACCAAATTGCAACGTTCCAGCCTAGTAATTTCATCATTTAAATTCATCTCGAGGGTAAACGATCCATGTAAATAAAAGCGTAGAAAAACATCAAAGTCCATTATCAATATAACCAAACTAGTTTACTTGTGTGCCATAACCGCGGATTCTATCAGCAAATGCCCAACTCTGGTTCTCCAACTGCTCATCCTCCTTGAGGTCTACGCCATCTTGCGTCACCACCGCGATAGAGTACTTATCGCTACTCCGCGCATCACGGTAAAACAGCACCTTCATACACTGCTTCAGTCCATCTACAGCCTGTTCCTTAGTAATCTGCTCGAGCGGCATATCGTCAGGGAATAAACGACGCAAGATAGGTACGGCAAGATGAGCTCCGAATCCAGTCGCCAAAGCGGGTGCAGAGTAAGTGGTTCCCAACAAATCCGCAGAGCTAAGGAATGGCTTTCCTTCACCGTCAAATCCACCGACGAGGAGATGGTTCCAGAGCGGGTTGAAGTCGGATCGTCGCTTATAGAGCATCTTGGAAAGATATGTGTGGAGGTTCTTTGCGTTGAGCGTGTGGTCACCGTAGGTGGAGTAGTTCTCCCGTATGTCTACGGATTGTAGGACACGGTCGATATATTGCATGTCAGAGACATCACCGCCGAAGCCAACGACGGCGGCTTTTCCGAAGGTTCGGAGACGCTTCACGTCGTTGAATCGGGCGAGGGAGCCATAGGATGCTATTCGTTGGGAATCGATAGTTAGCTTTCGAATCATTTCGCGGTTATATTGTAGAGTCTAGCACAATGAACTGATCACTTGGATATGTATGATGCAGGCTACTAACCTAAGTTGTCTGCAGCGATTACGATTCCGTCCTTGAACTTGACGGCAACGACGGACGTTCCTGTGACTATCGGCTGCTGGGTGTGGGTTTGAGGGCCAGTTGTTTGAAGGTATGATTGATCGTAGGCACCGTAGACGTCATCTCTAGGCTGTAAGGAGAGCGCTTGTTAGTCTGAGAAGCTCGGTGAAGGGCTCAGGTCTGCCACGCTTACCCGTCCCCAAGCTTCAGGAAAGTGGTTCATATTGCAGGCTGGGAAGTGTGTCGTGAAAATTGAAGTGTAGCGTAACTTATGGACAAATCGCAAGGGGTTCTGCCTAGGGGATGAGGTTTGAACGCAGGTCCGTTATCATAAAATCGCGTTTCGTGGTGGTGTTGATGGTGGTGATTGAAGGTCTGAAATGGAGCTTGGGGTGTCGTTGGTAAGCTTGCGTCTTGGAAGTAGCCTAGAGTGGAACGTCAACAACCGCCTCACAACAACACTTTCGATTTGTCAACGTTGATAAATTCCTTGCGGTTTATGTTTAATACTATACAAAATTCTGCATATGTCTACAATTATAAGTCATTAAAAAGGAGGCGACTCTCTCCTAGCCATCCATCCACCAAGTGCGCCCTGTATATTGTAGGCGGTATAGCTGCTTGCTTCCCAAGAAATCCCGTAAACTCCATACCCCAAACTCCCTCAAAGAAGCCGACAGAAGTCATGTGTATAGCGATAAAGGAGAAATAACGCAAAGAGGACATCATCGTGATCTCGATCGTCTCCTCCTCCCGGCAGGTGACCGAGAACGCCGTCTATGCTCCAAATCGGTTCTTCTCGGTCGTTTGTCGTAGTCGCCACGCCTACTCTGATCTGGTTTATGCGGTGATTTCGAATGCTCCCTGCCTAGTCCCGCCATTACCCTCTCAGCTGCACTTGGTTTTGCTTTCCCACTCATAGGCGTGCTACTCCGGTTCAAGTCACCCGACGAGCTAACGAACTCAATAGAGTCTCGCTGACCGGCTGCTTTCTTTTCTTCTATCTTGCGTCGGATTTCCTGTTGGCTCTTCAGCAGCTCTTCCTTGAAGCCCCATGAAGGTAAGGCCGATATTTCCCATAACTCGTCGGGTAGCGTTGTACTGTATTGTGCCCTCTCATCGATTCCAGCATGTTCCATAAGTGTTCGTAAGAGACTTGGGTTTTTCAGAGACGACGATGAGGAGAGTTTCTCATTGAAGTGAACACCATTCTTCTTGAGATCAAGAAAATGTGCAAACTTTTTATTCGATTCTGGGTCGGGCGAGCCTGGAGGAGATGGAGGAATGTCGAGGTTTGGATATGGGGGAAGCGTCATATCTCGAATTATGGCTTGGGTAGAAGTGAATGGTGAGGAGGTTCGACTCTGGGTTAGCTTTCCCTCCTCGACAATGGATGAATTGTATTCTGCGGGAGGAAGTGGGCCAACGATGGGTTGGGTTTCTGCTGGGTTTGGAGGAGCGGTGACTGCCTCCGGCTGTTTTTCTAAAAGCAATTACATCGTTAGCCGACAACGAAGACGAGACAAGGAGGATATATTCCAACGCACCGGAAGACAGACCAGCTTGCTTTTCCTGGGCCTTTGCGGGTGGTTGTGAGAGGTCATTGGGGTAGTTGTCACTCTGCACATCTGTCGGTGGTTCTAGCTTCGCCGGTATAGGCGTCGACGATCTGTCTTCATCTTCGCTACTACTTTCATAGGCGCCTAGCCCGAGCATACCTTAGCCAAGACGAGCTGCGAAGCGTCCGTCACCCGGAGTTGTGAATATGTATCACTTCTAAAGTGCCTCCTCCCAGTGAGAGCTTCTTGTTGCTGCTACTCTCCTTTCCTATTTGGGATTAGTGCCGCCATTGGGCTTAGTCAGAGAGGGTCATCCCAGCTTGAGAGTTTTGTTGTTGACGCGACAAGCGCGAGTCTCCTTAAACCAGAGTTTGATATTAACAGTCATTGAGTCTGCAGGCTTGTTGGTCTAGTTGCCTGAGCCACTGGCCTTGGGATATATGTTTACTCCTGTTGAGATATCTCCCTCTAGCCTCTCATCTATGCGTGAGAGGCTGATCAACCTTTTCAGTGGCCTCCTCATACATCTCTCTACCATATTTCACTAGACTATAAGACCAGGGTTACCAAGATAATCTGTACCGATAAAGAATTTTGCTCGGCTATTCGAGACTCTAGAAGTACTCTCTATGTAAAAAACAGCGGTTTCACGTGATTATTCCTTAACTGATCCAAAGCCACCATTTCTGAGCAATGATTGGCCGGGAAAAGCGCTATTTTTCGAAGCGTACATAGATCAATCACGTTACAATGCTGGGGCCTGCTGTGCCGCCGATGGTTATGGAAGGATGGGCGGCTCATGGGAGCCTTGAATGTTTCTCCGCTTGTGTGCTTCAAAGTGTTTTTGCAAAATAGACATTACCAACAGCTATTCGCCCTCATACAGTAACGGAATAAGCGACCATCCGAGACAGTAGAAAGGAAAGGACGCCTTCTTGCCAGCAATATGTCGTCCTCGATGCCTGCACAAAATTCTTTTGCGATCGTTCCGCAGGAGATCATTCTCATGATTGGGCAGCATCTACTGCCCTCTGACTTAAATTCGCTTATTTTAAGCTCACGGGAATTATACAACATTCTTGACGAAGCGCTTTACGATACTGCTTTGACCTGGAAATATAAAAAGATGTCGATTTTCGAATGGGCTGCAACCGCTGGCCGGCTTCCTGTGGTACAAAAGCTACTTGCACGAGGGGCTGATCCCGATATAACTAATGAGCCTGGTTGGAGTATACTGCATGTTGCAGCGCTTCACGGGCATGCCAATATAGTGCAATTTCTGATCGATGCCGGGCTTCCTATAACTCGAGATCCTTGTGGAGATACACTTCTCCATCAAGCAGTCAATAGTTCATCCAAAGAGACCGTTCAGGCGGTTCTCGACTCTGGACTCGACGTCTCGGCGTCAGGTATATACGGAGCTACAGCACTGCACGACGCCGCATATAACGGAGACATAGAAATAGTTAAAACGCTCCTAGACGCTGGGGCTGATGTGACAAGAGTAAATGAGTATAGTGTCACGGCTCTACACTCTGCTTCTACCCAAGGGCACACGGCCGTTTGCAAGATGCTTCTAGAGGCGGAGGTCCAGTTGTCAGCAAGGGCAGAACCATCAGGGGCCTCCGCACTTCTTCTTGCCTGTGAGTCAGGTCATACTGAAACGGTCCGGTACCTCATTGAAGAGTATAATAAAGCCGGCTTGGATATTGGAGAGATGAATTGGAAGCACGAGACGGGCTTGCACATGGCTGTAAGATGTGATCATGAGCCAGTTGCTAAGATTTTGTTAGAAATCGGCATGGGTCCGACTATTGGTCTTCATGACAATACCCCGCTGTATTTGGCGATATCGAGAGGTTATACATCACACCTTAAACTATTTCTTGATGAAGGTATCGATGTAAACATGGCCGATCGTGGAATTACACTTCTACATCGGGCTGCTAGTAAGGGACAACTGAGCTCTCTTAAATTTTTACTGGAGCATGGCGCGAACCCCCGGAAAGCTTGTGAGAATGGTATGACTCCACTCCACTTAGCAGCGATTGCTAGAAGTGAGCCCGCCGTGAAAATTTTAGTGGAATATGGCGCAGATATAAATATGTGTAATAAGTGGCAGGAAACACCGTTGCACTTAGCTGTTGCTAGTGAAGCCGAGCCAGTATGCGAGTACCTAATATCGGTGGGTGCAGATATTACGATACCAAACAATGTCGGGTGGGCACCATTGCACCAGGCTGTCGTATGCAGAAATGTTTCGCTTGTGAAGTTGCTCTTAGAGGGGTTGAAACGGCAGGGTGGAACTGTTAGCCCACACATCGATATGGAGGGCACACCTCTTCATACCGCTGTGCTAAAATGCCACCCCCGTCTCATCGACCTTCTCTTGTCTTTTGGTGCGGATCCTCTCCAGCTGGATGGCTATGGCCGCAGCAGCATAGATTGGGCATATCTCGAACCGGCCGCCTGGGGCGTGATGAAGAAGTACCACAGCTACCAGCCAACGGACCGTACGTTAACTATAAAGGCACTGAAACGTGCAGTCATGGGCCTTGTGGATTGGCTTAGAAAAATCCTAGGCGGCATGGATACAGACCAGCCATTGTATCTTCTCGGGAGGTGCTTAGTGTATCTCGATGACCTCGATGAAGCCCGTACGGCGTTTGAACAATTTCGTTCATTTCAAAAGTACGCACACTGCTGTGCTCTATGCACGGGGTTTATCCGGACACGCGATCATTACTTGTGTTTAACCTGCGCAGTGGTTGATGTATGTTCTACCTGTGCTGGTGGACTCCGGAATACCAGTGTTCGATCCCATCGTTGTCAGGCGCACCAGCTTCTTTGTGTACCCCCAACTCGAGAGGAGTTCCGATCTCCAGACAAGATTAATGACCGTGGTGAATCGTTAGAAGAATGGGCCACACGGATCAGGGAATCCCACGGCAGCCCCACGGTATAATTATCTGTATGTAGAGTAAATGAATGTGAAGTTCGTTCTTATATCCGACGATCGTTGGGTAACCTCACGTGACCCAAATTACATAATTCAGGCAGCTGGCTTGCGTTGTCTTGATCAAGCTGTGAGAGCTTGGGGAAGCTTCTCAGCTTCATACCACTTCAACCAGCGTTTCCCTTCTCTGTTTACGACATAATAACCCATCCTACCCTACATATTTTGGTCACTTAATCTCCGACATGACTACACTATTAGACCGTCCCAACGAAACTGTTGGCTACTCCTTCAGCCAGCAGGCTGCTCCAGCTGGTGCAAAACAACATCGCTTCAACCCGTAATATCTCCATTTCCTACGCTTCGATGATCAATTTCGCATGTAACTGACAAACTTTGGTCTCCAGTTATACCGATAATGGTGGTACCTCCGTTGGCATATCGGGCGATGACTACGCGATCCTCGCTGGAGACACAAGATCCACATCCGGCTACAATATCAACACGAGATATGCCCCCAAGGTCTTTAAGATTGGCGCAGACGACGTTACAGGAGAAGGCGGACACATTCTTCTTTCCGTTGTCGGCTTTGCCGCAGACGGCCACGCCCTCAAAGATCGATTGGATGCGATTGTGAAGATGTATGAGTACCAACACGGAAAACCCATGTCTGTCAACGCATGTGCCAAACGTCTTTCGACAATCTTATATTCGAAGCGATTTTTCCCTTACTATGCATATGCCATCCTCGCTGGTGTAGATGAGGAAGGAAAGGGTGCGTTGTACAGCTACGACCCGGTTGGATCTTACGAGAGAGAATTCTGCAGAACATCCGGTGCTGGTTCAAGTCTTATAATGCCGTTCTTGGACAGTCAGGTGAACTTCAAGAATCAGTATATCCCTGGAAAGAATGTAGGAACGGAATCAGTCCCTAGACCCCCTGTCCAACCAACACTAGATGGTGCAAAGGAGTTGGTACGGGATGCATTCACCAGCGCGGTCGAACGGCATATCGAGGTTGGAGACGGCTTGCAGATGATGGTTGTTACTCAGGATGGCATACAAGAGTTTTACACTCCACTGAAGCGAGACTGAGGTGATATGTATTGGGATTTTACGATTACAAGGAAAGGTGTCTTGACATGATGGTTAAACAATGCTTTTATTTCATACCAATAGTAAATACGTCTGTCGTCCCGAGTAATTCATAGAGACGTTTCCTTTGGTTTCTATCATAACCCCAGCGCATACGCGGAATCTATCGCTTGTCCCCTAAAAGAGAAATTTATAACTCCGAAGATACTTGAACCATAACGCCAATGCAAATGTCCAAAGAAACACAGGTATCCAGCTTTGCGTTTTTTTAAAATCGTTCCTTCATTCGTGATGCTACTGTGCGTAAATTCCCATATACCTTGCTCTAAAATGCGGGTTATCAGTGATTTGCTCAAGCGTTGATGAACCATGCTGGTGAAAGCTTACCGGAGGGCTTCCCAAAATCAAGCTGACGACAGCTTCTCTAGCGATATGGATATTTCGGAATCCACCTAGAATATGTATCTTCGAATCCGCGAGGACGACTCTCGTCCTGCTAGCATTCTCTATAGCGAACTTCGTCTTCCCATCCTTCCCTGCTATTCGCCCAATAGCTCTGCCCAGATGCTCCCCATTCAGAGTCTTAACGTCTTTGATTTCGAAGGTCTCAATGTAAAGATCGTCCATTCGTAGAAGAGCAATAGCATCATCAACGTCAAATCCAAGCGTGAAGGCCTTGACGAAATCTTCACCCTTCTGTAATGCGCCGGTGTCCGTAGTATGTTTCGACGTCCGTAGCTCAACGGCTCTGTTCTTTATGTTCATCCGCACTTGCAGTTTTAAATGCTCGACGAGCGGAGGGTAGATTTTAGGCCATGCAGCCTTGAGCGGGCTCATGCGATGAGGTGGGACGGGTACTTTGCGGGTTTCCACACGGTATACGGTCTCGTTGGCCGTTACAGGAGTAAAAAGAGGTTTCCCTTCCACGTCCACTCGCATGTCGGTATCTTCATCTTGTACTAGTTGTTGCGTAGGCTCCGTAGGTGGTGCCGCCGCGCTGTCTATTAAAATGTCTTCTTCCTCTGTATACAGATTTTTGTTAGTATGCCCGATAGGCGAAAGATAAGAGAAAATGTTTGAAAGACGCACGCTGTACGGACTGGTCGGTGATGATGGCGTCACCCTCTATCGGGGCCGTTAAACGCGCTGTAGGAGCTGGCATGATTAGTATCTCTGCCTAAGTTAACTGGACAAGAGAGAGAGGGAGATATAGAGATTTTGTCGCTATCAAAAAGTTGAAGATACGAAGATTTGCTGGATCTTTTGATGTGGGAAAAAACACGGTGCAAACCAGACAAACACGCAACTCCACCCAAGAGGCCGTCCAGACTTCAAAAGTTTGCCTTGTTTTTTCCCGTATCTAGAAGAAGAATCTTTCGGACCGGCTCTTCAGTCATTAACACAATAGCATATACGGCCTCTTGACGCTCGAGTACCCCGAGAAGTCCATGATGCCCCGAAAGATATGTCTGGCAATCTAGGACGAAGGCTGTTTTCAACGTTCTTCAACCGCGTCGATGCCCATGTCGTCAACTCCGAACCGTCGAACCTGTTTAACGGCTTTGTCAAGTTTTACAACACCACGAGTCATGCCCGTGGCTTTGTGAGGAACGGATCAATTAGAAATATAACATCGCCGATAAACAACAATGCTAGACAGATTAGCCGGCGGTTTGCCTCTGGGGGGTTGTTGGTACTCGGGACCACGCACACCTCGACGGCCACGGTCGAATCGGGCGCAGCGTGCGCAGTGTCCCCTGAGAAGATAGTATATCACAGCACCAGAAATTATGTGACGAATTCTTCGGTGCAGAGAGTCGCTTGGAATGCCTGGAGGAGGAGCGTACATTCATCTAGCAAAGAAGAGAAACATAAGGAGGTCACCGAGACCAACCGTCCCGAATCGTCTGCCCAAGGGTTATCATCGAAACCGAACGAAAATAATCCCAAATCAACCGTTGAAGCTGAGGCGTCGAAGGCAGCTCGTGAGGAGAAACATACGCCATCGGCAAGCTATAACGCCGGTTTGATGAACAGGCTACCGCACATGCATCGTCCGTCAAAAGAAGAACTATTAGCAGCAGCGACAGGGTTTTGGTCCCGGTTAAAAGTCCGTTTCAAATGGTTTTCTATACGGAGTGTGCGACCTTTTACTTTAGACGAACTTAGTGCTATATTTTCCTGGGTATTACTTGGGCACGTCTTATGGATCATCCTTGGAACGACAACTTTCTTCTCGTTGATTATCCTCTTCATAAACACCGTTTTTGCACAAGGTAAGACTCTGCCTAACTCTGCCATAGAAAATGCGATCCTAACTTATCACAGAAACCCTCGCAAGATGGGTCGGTAATTATCTAACAAAGTCCTCCGGCATCAAAGTTGTATTCGAGTCCGCAATCGTACCCAAATGGAACGACGGAGTCATCACATTCAAGAATGTATTTGTGTCGAGACGCCCTGGGCAAGGTGCTGGGGACGTGAGCAAAGGTTCTTCAAAAACCGCCGCTGCCGCTGCTTTACGAGAAATGAATCAGTCACACGCCAACAGTCCTTCCAAACAGGAAGGAGAGGAAGAGGAGGAAGAAGATACGAATTACACACAGTTCGACGTCTCAATTGACACGGTCAACGTTACGCTCTCCTTTGCGAAATGGTTCAATGGCAGGGGGCTTTTACGAGATGTTGAAGTAAAAGGAATCCGCGGAGTCATTGACAGGACCCACGTTTTTTGGGAAAACTATGAAGACATCGACCCCAAATCATACCGACACGAACATAACACCGGCGACTTCGAACTAGATTCTTTCAAAATGGAAGATCTGCTCGTCACCGTCTACCAACCCAACAATTTCAGGCCATTCTCGGTCAGTATATTCTCATGCCATCTACCCCAGTTACGGCGGCAATGGCTATTCTACGACTTCCTCTCAGCCAACATCATGTCTGGCTCATACGACAACTCACTATTTACCATCCACCCTCGACAAACACACGGGTATACCGGCGCCCAGTTGAATAATGGCGTCGAAGAGAACGGGGAACACAACCCCTGGAAAAAACACAGCCGAATCCGCATTGATGGACTTAACATCGACCATCTCAACAGAGGTGTCCAGGGCCCCTTCTCCTGGATCCATGAAGGAAATGTCGACATTGTTGCCGATATCATGTTTCCAATTGACAATGACGAAAGCCTAGGCAAAGTCATGTCTGATTTCTATGACCGACTAGAAGCCACAGTAACTTCGAACAGATACCAAGCATATCCTGGCGATCTTGCTCCCGAAGGCGAAATGACCGCTGAACGAGATGAGGCGGGTGAGAAGAGATTTCTGGTTACCGACCTTCGGATACACCTGAATAATGTGCGGGCCGTGGTACCGCTTTTCACCCGCGACTTATCTTACATTAACAATGCGTTAATCCGGCCGATTGTCGCATACATCAACTCTAGACGAACATTTATACCGATCCATTGTAGACTTGTGAAACGAGTGGTTGATTTTGACGGGAGCTGGACGATATATGACAGCGGATTAATGGATGACCTATCCGCTGAGGTAAGACCTACACCGTTGATATGACTCTCCACTTCTTACATGGTCCAATTCTAACCTCCCCTTGTTTATTCTTTGCAGACATACGAGGCATTCGCACGAGACGTGGTGGATGAACAAGCACGTAAACGGAGATTCAAAAAAGTCGGGCTCTGGTCACTCCAGCTAGCGGCCCAGGCTATCTTCATGGGAATGGCAGGCAACATAGCCTAAGTCGAGCCCAAAAAAAATCAACTCAAAATACTAAATAAAAGCATAGAACGAATCCGAAGATATAGGGGGAACAGGAAGAACAGGACGAACCAAAGGCGTCTGGCTATATTGGAGTTTTATTTTCATTTGGCTTGGTGTATAAAAGTGGGTGTACGTTTAATCTTCATGGTGTATTTGTTGGCTTGTCTCTGTTCTCTCTTAAGGTACACTCTCCCTCCCCTTCGTTAAACACGGTTCTTTTTCTTGCGGGATATATACGGGCTTGTGGGAGCTATTTTCTGCTTAATTCTTGTTATACTTGTTCTTCTATTCTTTATTTCTCTTATTTTTGGCGAGTGGTTCTTCCCAAGCCTCTCCTCCTTGTATTTTTAGCTTTTCAGTTGCTCTGCAACATATTGACACATTTACATATTCAGTACTCGGTAACATCGGGTGGCTTACCATTTGGGCTAGTTGTGGGGGTATAACGCAGTCGATATATGAGTGCTCCGGCCGGGAGATTCCTGACATCGGGATTGAGCAGCCGTCATCCGAGCGCAAGCTCAGGCTGGTTACACATATCACGGCCTATGTAACGGAGCAGGTGGCTAGCCCTTATTAAAGCTTGTTTCGGGAATGTGTCATGGGGGATAGACGGCTGCGTTTAGAATTGCAGTTACAACCGTGCTGGGATGGGCCAATCACGGCGTGGTGCTAGTCGCATCTGAGCAGAGTTGAGGGGTTATAGGGCTGACAATGAGGAATTGTGAAAGAAAACACAAGCTGGTAATAACACAGCTGTCATTAATCCTCGATATAAGTGAGTGAGCTCAGGCTGAGAGCTCAAGATTGCTGCTGGGGATGTCTTGTTTGCTCCATATTCTTGCCGCGGGTCCCTGATATATGTTAATATCTCTGATATAGAAACGGCGAGCCAGGATGAAAGAATCATCAAGATTTTGAGATGAGATGAGGGTCTCGGTCTGGTGAAGGGAGTGATCCGGCTGTTTTAATATATGAGAACCTAGTCAAGAGGTGGAGGGCGCGGGCCAATGATATGCAGGACGTGCGCCGGTGGAACTAGCTGCAGAAATACGAGGTGAAAGACGAGAAATATTGGTGAAAGAAGCTGAAGCTGAAGAAAGGGATCTCTTCCCTGACTCGATGTATCTGTCCGTCGTTGGTGAAACCAAACGCAGGTTCAGGGGAAGTAGGAAATCCCGTGCATCCAGATATATCACCGGATGGTGATCTTCCACCGTCACATCCCTTCGACATCCGGGCCACGAGGGAAGAGTGTTTGCTGTAGACTGTGAATGGCGTCTCTGATTTCTATGCGTCCCGTCGAGCAGGCATCCGACGCCAGGCATTGCTTCCAAGAAGCTCTAAGAAAAAAAAGCAATGAGAGAACCGAAGGAAGAACAGACCCTCAAGGTTCGTCACCAGCCTAATTCCTCTCCCTTCATCCTGTTTTTCTCAACCGTCTTCACTTGAAGATTGGGGGTTTGCTGCTGTCTGTGTGATGCTGGCGAATGTCTTCGTCCGACGATCACCAACGCACAAGAGCCATCCTTGTCCCCGCCCTTAATATCACCATATCCAGGTCATTTGCTCAGCTGGCGTGAGCGTCGGGCAGTCATTCTTTCAGCTAAAATCCTTCGTCTGCCTGGTGGTGAGTATATATTCATCTTATTCCTTCATCGCCTGCGCCCATCACAGCGTCGTGATTCTTTTGGCCTGTGGGTAACAGTAAGATTAGCCAGTTTAATTAACTACCCCTGAAAAGCGAGGGCAAAAATTAAAATATACAAAAAGCCCACCCTGCTCTCCACTGCTATTCCTTGCTGGCATGTCTTTTGTCTGCAGTTTGTCGGCGTTGTCTTAGAAACAAAAAAGTGGTTTCCCCTTAGTTCTGGGGCTCCTCTTAGCCGGGGGGTGGGTTGGCGATGTCGTATCTTCGGCGGCAAGATCCTGCATTTGCAGACAAACCCCGTCCTTCTGCCTCGCAGCAACATCTTCACGTCTCTGCTCTCGCTTCAAACCACATCTCGGCTTCTGCGACGTCGCGGGCGGCACAAGGCTTTGCTCCTCCACAGACAAACGCGCTTAACGCCCAGTTTGGCGACCTTCAACACCTGCATCAACATCAACACCACCACCAGCACCAGCACCGCCAGCAACACCCGCACCAATCGAACCCAACCTCCTCTCCCTCCTCTCCGATCTCTCCTATTATCCCTAATAATTACTCTCCCAGCCGTTTGAACGGACCGTTGGACTGTTTCCCGAGCCCGCCGTCCTCTCCGACCTTCTCTAACGACATTAATGCAAACCATCGCATCCGTACCGATGTGCGCGCGCCTTCGTCGCAATACCCGCAACAACGTCCGCCTTACTCTCGATCGCCTCAGGGGACTCTGAACCAGCCCTCTCTTGAAAATATCAGGGCTCACAATATCAGTCCTGCTTCGTACTCTAGCCAATCTCGGCATCCATCTTCCAACGAGACCTCCCCTCCTCCTTCAGCCTTTCCGACGCCTTCGACTGCAGGCCCAGATCGCAGAACTGTATCGTTTGTTCCATTCCCTCCAGCCCTTGTACCTGGACAACACATTGCTCCTTTACGGCCCCAGCGATCGAGGGATACAATGTCAAAGGAAACGACGCCGACCGAACTGCGCCGAAGTCCAACCGGGCCCTCTTCGGCGCCTACTACTGCTGCTTCGACAACTACCACTACCCCTGTACGGTCTTCTTCTTCGACTTCTTCGACCCCCGTTCACGATTTAAGCAGCCATTCTAATTCCATTCCGATGCCTGCTTTGGACACAATGGCCGAGGACGAAGGAGTAGCGGCTCTTGCGTCGAAAAGCAAACCGCCTCCGGTCGTACGAGGGACTCTTCCAAGGACATCATCCATTGACTCTGCCATATCCTCCATATCGTCGTTTTCTACCTCGCAAAAGTCCTTGGATACGAGCTCCGTCAGTCCTGCTGACATTGCAAACCTGATCTCCACTGCAGGCTCAGCCGAGGCCGTGATCATGCACTTGCTGAAAGAAAAACGCCAGGCAGACTCCCAGAATGCGCAACTTTGGAAGTTAGTCGATAAGCAACGGAAGATGGTTCTAACATTAAACAAGGATCTAGAACGTGCGGTAAAGGAGAAGGAAAAGTTCAAGAAGCTGGTCAAGGAATTTCAGGATGTGCCACCCCCGCTCCCGGCTGGGCCTGAGCGGACTGACAGTAGACGCCGGGCGGTAGACTCTGCGAGGCAGGAAACTGTCAATAATGGTAACGGGTCTAACGATTCGGCAACAGTGAAAAGCTCTCCTCGTGAGAACGATGGAAACGCCGCCAATTTCCCTCCGTCAAGTGGTCAACAGCACGCTCCTGAACAGCAAACGCCTACGGCACATCCGAAAACGCAGGATTCAGTCCAACAGCCTCCGCCAATGTCTCCGCCCTCTCGAAAGGCGCCCCCTGCCCCTCTACAACTTGCCCAGAGCCAGAAGTTACGGCCGCATATCGAGCTGGAGAACTCACGGGACAGTTCCGGCTCTGATTACGAAGATATTCTTGAAGAACATGAGATTCCAATGTTTGAACGAGGCAGGCGAAAGACAAGGGAAGATGACGACCGCCTACGAGAAAATATGATGATTCAAAAAGAAAAGGAACTTCGAAGTCGCTCAAACAAAAAGATGGCAAAAAATATAGATCCACCGGAGACACTTCAGCGGGAGCAGAGACAAGGAGGGTTCCCCGGCATGGGTTTACCTTCTAGCCCGCGTGATCCTCCTACGTTAAACAAGATACGCCCTCCCCATCTAGGGTCTTTGGCCGAATCACTGGGCCCATCGAACAAAGGCAGTGCCATTCCCGATAGAACTCGTTTAGTTCTTTCACCGCCCCCGATGAGCCCTGGTTTGCCCAATAGTCCGCGCCCTATCGACCGCCCGATAGGCTCTCCGTTACCTCGTATGCCGCGCGATAATAATCTACCAGCCGCCACACCGACCTTCCCCCCCTCGGGGCTATCGTCTTTCCCCCATCCCCGTAGTACCCTTAGCGCTGATCCTGCAGGCAACGATGAACCAGCCGCATCGCAGATAGAGCCCAGTCGCACCATCTACCGCGGCCTGATGTCAGAAGAATACCCAGATCTTTTAATAACTCCACACTCGCTACCTTCCATTGAAGTCAAAGTAGCATCTTCCAGGCTACGACCATCACGACTAAGTTATATGATGCCTAAAGCTTCAGAGGAAGATCCCGTTTTTACCTTGAGTGTATTCTCCCGTGCTCAGCGCGCAGAGCTATGGAGAGTAGAAAAAGTCATTCTTGCACTACCTCAGCTCGATCAACAAATGAAACAAGTTTCAAGTTTCTCGGCGAAGTTACCAGAGCGTTCGGTCTTCAGCGGCCATTCTCCCGCTAAAATCGACGCCAGACGAGCGGCCTTGAATAGTTACTTTGACACACTCCTCGACACCCCCATGGATGATAAGGCTGCCTTAATTATATGCCAATTCCTGACTGCGGATGCCATCGAGCCTCGCGACGATGAAACTAATTTAGTGACGCCTGAAAACAACGCAAAACCAAGTATACCACTCGGCCCCGATGGGAAACCGATGATGGAAGGATATCTCACAAAGCGAGGAAAGAACTTCGGTGGATGGAAATCGCGGTATTTTGTTCTCCATGGGCCAGAATTGAAATATTTTGAGTCACCAGGAGGCCCGCATCTAGGGACCATCAAGATTCAGCATGCGCAGATCGGAACCCAGTCGGCTTCCAACAAAAATCAATCACCATCGGGTAATGGAGATGAGGCTGATAGCCAGTACCGCCATGCCTTTTTGATATTGGAGCCGAAGAAGAAAGATTCAACCGCATTCGTTCGCCACGTTCTGTGTGCGGAGAGTGACGACGAGCGAGATTCTTGGGTCGAAGCGTTGCTGAGCTATGTGGAGCGCACTTCCGAAGATGAAGAAAACAACAATTTCTCACCAAAGACAGACGCATCCAAATCTAATCCTAATTCAGCGACCAAACCTCGCAGCGACAATAGAAAGGGTAGTAAAGACATTGAAAGCCCGGATTCAGAGAAACTTCGGGGCCTCAATTATGATGATATGGTTGCTGCTGAAGCCCCGGTTCGGGGTGGGACTGTGGGAGGAAAGTCTTCTCCTGTTTCCAGATCTGGGTCCGGAAATGAGCTTGCCAATGATGCATTTTACCAAGTTGAGCAGACCGGTCGTCTGTCTCCTGCTCATAAGAACATTTCCGCGCCTACAAATGGAGTCAGGATTCAAGACCCAGGCGCATGGGGCAACAGGTCTCAACCTACTCCTCTAAAGGAGAAGAAGCGAAGCATTTGGGGCTTCCGTGCTGTAACCGACCCCGGCAGCCCAGTTCAGAGGCAAGATTCTGTGGTATCAGGGCAAAATTCTTCCTTGGAAAGAAAGGAAGCTGTCCGGCCAGTCTTTGGACTGCCTCTTGCAGAAGCTGTGGAATTTTGCAGCCCTCGGGACGACCCCGATTGCGGACTCCCTGCAGTTGTTTATCGCTGTCTAACGTATCTTCGTGCTCGAGGAGCAGAGTCAGAGGAGGGTCTGTTCCGACTTAGCGGATCAAATGTTGTAATCAAAGCTCTGAAAGAACGATTCAATACCGAGGGAGATCTAGACTTTTTGGACGGCGATCATTACTACGACGTTCATGCCGTTGCTTCTCTATTCAAACAATACCTGCGCGAACTACCCACTACGGTACTCACTAAAGAACTCCATCTCGACTTCATCCGTGTCCTTGATCTTGATGACAAACCGAAGAAAATTGCGGCTTTCCATAACCTTGTCCGCAGACTCCCTCCGCCAAACTACAAACTGCTTGTCGCTCTGTCTCAATTCCTAATTATCGTCGTTGAGAACTCCGGTGTGAACAAGATGACTGTTCGAAACGTCGGAATTGTCTTTGCACCAACCCTCAACATTCCCGCTCCAGTCTTCGCGATGTTCTTGACTGATTACGATGCTATATTTGGCGACGTCACACCTCCCGACGTGGATCATCCCAGCGTCACTGAACTGACTTCTGGTAATACGTTGAGTGCAGAAGATATCCGGTCTCCTCGCCATCAGATGTTTACTGATCTACCCACCACTCCGGCTTATGATCAAACAGTGTTTCGTCCCCGTGGGGTACCCGATGGCAACGACCCCAGTGGTGGTGGCTATCGCGACCCAAGGGAGAATTATGATACGGGATTTGTCCCGATGCAATCAACTTTCGATCAGCCGCAACCACAGTACCATAGTGCGGATGGCCTGTTGGCACCTGGCGGTGGCCAGCCGACTAGTAAAAGTAAGCGAAGGGAGAGCTCTTTGCTCTTCATGTCGATGGGGAATCGAAAGGGTTCCATGGCGAAATTGCGAGATGATCAAGGTATGTACACCCATCTACTACTGATAACTCAACTTTCAACATTTCATTTTGATCTAATACCTCCTAAAGCCATCTCAGAAGACCGCCAGTGGGGCTGATTTCATTCACCCCTTGATTAAGCCAAACATCCATTTCCCATCTCACGACCATTCTAACGATTCGACCTCTGCGTCGTCTCTCGATCATACGATCCAGAGAATAAAGAATAAACGAAAGCCAAGATCCGATATCTCCATCTCTCTAATAATGCCGCGAACATGCAACTGTACATGAAAATGACTCGCTTTAGCCGTGTTAAAGTCTGCCTCCCAGTTTGTCAGAATTATACCCCTTCCCGCCAGGAGCAGAGACCTTTCCTCTTGACTCTCGTATATTTGCCTCTTTTCATCCTCTTTATTGTTTGCTTCTAATTCGAAACCGATCTTACCCCTTCTCGTCTTGATCAAAGTATCCTATTTACCACTTCTCTCCCCTCTTCACTTCTTTGCTCTTCTTTGACTTTAAGATATTCCTTCACATTTTACTTTTTAACTATTCTTCTTCGGCTATTCAATGCCGGTTTACCCTTCTACCTTTCACCCTCGTCACTCGACCCATCTTTCTACCAATTATATCTAGATGGTGTTGAAAAGATGATGTGTTGAGATAAACACGTTTATTATACCCCTATTTTACAGTCTGCTGAGTACTTAACTCTTTCTTAAACTAATTCTGCCACTAGCCTACTTACTTTATGCTCATCCCTTTGTATTGTCTTATTCTAATTGTTCGAGTATGTACACCTAATGGCATGAGTGCTTGTTAGTTTAGTCCTATCCAAGAACGTCTATGTATCAATACGATTGCTGTAGGGGTCAGAGGCTAAACGGCACTCTCCGCTTCTGTTCTCGACTAGCGATGGAATATAGTTTAATTCCCAACACTCGCCCAGGCGCTGAAATCTTCCATCTAGATCTGTTTCGAGTGACGAAGGGGAAGGTTGTCCTGTCCGGGATATCTTCCAAACTCTTACGTGGTTCTGACAGGCTATATACCCTTCACAGGGGTCCGCGCATCGAGGAAATTAATCTCCCAGAAACTTCCGTAACCTGAAAAATGTGCTACTCTGTATTAAATAGGGTTATTATTGACAAAAAGACGGTCTGCAAAATCGAGGGAGTAATTCCGCAGGCTCTCTAAATCTTGGACCCCATCTGATATTGGTGGGGAGATGGTGGTGAATGAAAAAAACTTGTTCACTTGTAGATTAACAATCTGAAAACTTCTTTATTCTTCCATGAAAGTTCAATATTACTTAACTTCCGCGCCAAACTATAGATGCATTTCTCGTAAAGCAGCCTCCAGATCATTGGCACGGGTCACACCGGTGGTTGTTTGATGATGTTGACCGCCAACAGTCGCACCGCATTCCGGACACCGAGAAAGCTCCACCGCACCACCACACTCCCCGATCGTGAACGGATGCCCATTTTCGCAATAGTACCAGTGTCCAGTTCCCCGAAACTCCCCTGCCATGGCAGCCAACACCGCCATGCGCTCCTCGTTCGTCACTGGGGCATAAAACTCTGACCCACGAAGCATTGCCCTTGTTCCTTCGATTTCTTCTAGAAAGCCGCGGGTCTGCCCAGCGTGAAGCTTGCAGAGCCTCTCGGCCTCGTCAGCTGTAGCAGCACCCTCTTGCAGCAGACCTTCTGCTTCGGATGGATCAGCCAAGTTCTGCCGCTCAAGTGCACAGAATTGGGCTAGGAAGATGTTTCCCTCCACTTGCTGTGGGATGCGCGAGGAAGCTGCTGCATTGGAGATGAGGCGATTGCTTTCTTCTCTATACCCTGCCAAGTTGACATACAGGTTGGCATGTCGTCCCTTTTTGCACAGGGAGAGGAAGTCCGCGAGGAGGCATGCGTCTAGGCGCAGCAAGAGGGCCGCCGCTTGGAGATAGCCCTTCGTTTGAAGCGCATTGGCGTCAAACTCGAATTGACCAGGGCTTCTTTTTCGCCGACGTGCATCTTCTACCATGTTGCGGACTCGATCGAACGGCTGCTCCTGCACTTGCACCTTATTTTTATAACAGCTGATCTTCTCCCGCAGAGCTATGAGCTCCTTCCACCGTTCCTTGTCATGCTTGGCGACATGTTGTCCCATCAATTTCGCCTGATGCTCCGGGGCGCCCTCGAGCCGAATCTTGGTATCAGCGCCGAAGACTTGTTTTGTGAATTTCTTCGGAGCTCGTGATTCATAATCTTGCAACCTCGATATGCACCCCGGCAGGCTCTGCGCCATGGGGACATACTCCTGGTTCAAATACAGTATGAATTTCTTCGTTGCCTCATCCAACAATGCACGTCTCACCAGTCTTCCGTAACGGGCCACCTGGCGCAATGAACCCCGACAGATCGCACATGTGCGTATATCATCAATTGAGAACGGCAGTGAAGATGAAGCAATCGAAACAGGTCGCCCATTTTCGTCCAAGATATAGTGCTTCTGGATATCCATCTGCGCATCCATGCCTTCGATGGTCAAAAAATGCCCACACGGAGGGAAGATGCAAGGGTTCGCGGCCAAATCAACTTCGCCATACTGCTCACCCATGATAAAGTCCACCATGTTCTCTTTTATGCTGTCCGATGCACAGGTCTGGCAAAAGTCGCTCACAGGGCACAGTTCACCACATACAGACGGGCACTGGTGGCCACACGAGAGTATTTTCTCGCAGCGCAGCGAGCATGGAACATGATCGCAGGGCGCGGCGCAGGGCATCGAGCATGAGCTATGCGGACATGAAGACAGGCATTCCGAAACCGCGCACGGAGCACATGGTTCAGAGCATTTGCACGGACACCTGGAATGGCCGCACTGGACATCGCAGGGGGATGTGCATGGCGGACATGGAGTATCCCCATGACATTCAGCATTGCAAGCATGCGCGCACGTAGAATACAAGCGCCCGCATTTCTGCGTGCATTTGCCATGACTAAACTTTGGTTCTTCCGCGGTGCGCTTCACGCACGACAAGCACTGCCGTTTGCACTTGTGGCCGCATGGCAGCACTTTCCGACATTGGTACCTGCACTGATAGTCCGCGTTATGAATGTCGATGTGGCATTCTAATCGCGTGGTGTGGTGGCAGTGGGGGATCTCTCGTTCAACCAAGGTTGGACATTTCACTAGGCTCAGATCTTGCGCTTGCCAACAAGGGAGATTCGCCATCGTATGTCCGCATGGGAGACGGCGACGTGGATCGGGAACGTTTATAGTGCATCTCTTCGGGCAGGGGTCTCCGCAAAGCTTCGGGCATGGATGCGTGCACCCTTTCTGCGGACGCTTGCACTGATCCGGGCAATAAACAGCGGCGTGGAGGATCTCTGAATGGCATTTTTGCTTGCACGGATGGCCGCACTGAAGACGTTTACCGCACTGTAGGCTGCAGCCTCCCTCAGGTGAGTACTGGATAAAATGCTCCGGTTCTGAAACGGTAATAGGAGTGTTTGGGTGCCGGGGGCATGTCAGATCCAGAGCATCCCCGATATTCCCATCCCTCTCCAGCATATCAATCACTTTCCCCCACATGGTAACCCCTTTGGAAGTTGCCGAATTGCCGATGATGTACATGCCGTGTCTAGCACGGGAGAGAAGCACGTTGATTCGGTTTGGTGTGCGGAGGAAACCGCACCGATTCTGGTTGTTACTTCGGACCAGAGATATCACTACCACTTTAGCTTCCTCCCCCTGGAAATTGTCAATTGTGGCGACCCTTAGAGCATGAAGAAGCGTTGATCTGGCAATTGTTGTCCTATCCGAAGAGGCTACCCCTGCCTCGTCCTCGATGAAACCAGCGTTGTCCAGGTTGTTCTGGTCTCGTTCACCCACCGTGATAGTGAAGGACTGGCTGAGCTTCCGACGCATCAGATGCAGCTGGCCAAGGTAAGGAGTAAGAACAGCAATGTCACCACTTTGGTACGTCCCCTGCCGGAGAAGGTGATTCACCAGTGCAATCGTCAGCTGTATCTCGTGATCGTTCCAATGGGATGTTGCCATCGCGTCTTCGCTGGAGGCATGGCCTTCTGGTACACGGTGATCAAGCCAGAAAAGCCGCTTGCGGACTCCTACAACCTGCGGATGCGTCAACACGGATGGCGCATCTTGCAGGCGTGGATACAGCGTGTCGCGGATGAGTTGAGAAATCGAGGGATGCATCCGCCGCTGCGTTTCTAGGGTGCAGAACGGAATCTGGACGCCGACCCCATCATCTGGCTCCACTAGGCGCTCAAAGAGCGACCTATCTAACGCGTACTGGGCTCCCGCTTTGCTCTCTCGGGATAGGCCGTAGTTTTGGATTTGGGGCCGTAGCTGTTGATGGTCGCCGATGAGTATTACCTGTTCGAGAGACGGCAGCAGCGACGTGAGCAGGTGCGCTTCCAGCACCTCCCCAGCTTCTTCGCACACAAGCACCTTGGATGGTAGTCTACGGAGCATCTCGAGGTTTCGGGCCAAGCCTGTTGAGGTCACTCCAATCACATCTGCGGTTTTGAGACACCGCAAGTCTAGTTCGTCTCGGATCCTGTCCCAGGAAGCTTTGGTCTCTAGATGGTCATGCAAGGCTGCTTGCGCCCGAATATGGGTTTTCTGCCTGTAGTCATCTATCCAGTGAGCGTGGAGAGCTTTGCGTTCTGCGGCCGTCATTGCATCGACGTGAACCTTCGCGAGATCCTGAATGTTGATGGGCTGCGTTCTGCTATATCTGCCAGCCTTTAGCCACGACTGGATCGTGCGAGCGGGTTTTCCCTTTGTCTGCCTCTGGAAACCATCCGCATCCTGGGAAAATAGCTGGGCATAATGGTATGGTTGGTGCTGTTCGAGGTACGACTTCAGACCATGATCCAAGCCGATCGAGTTCAACTTGAGCTTGCGGAATTCATCTTCATGGTCGTCAAGAGCCGTATGTAGATGCCATTGCTTGGTTTTTTCCATGCGTGTCTTTTCAACGCCGCGGACAATGTTACGAAGATTCAGTGGCTGCAAGCGCTCGGATTTGGATTGCGAGCCGATTCTGATGATCTGCGAAGTGATTTTGTTATCCAGAAGGTCCTCCAGGAGCTGGTCAAGGGCGTGATTTGTATAGCACACGCATACAACCGGCCCAAGCTGCCCTTTGACCCTCGCTTTGTTGGCCAACAGTACCTTTATCAATGCGACGCCCGTGAAGCTCTTTCCAGTCCCTGGCGGGCCTTGAATTAGACCTATCTTACGCTGAAGAGTGTTAGCCAGCGCCGAAGCCTGGGCATTGTCGAGTATGGATCCATCCTGAAGCTTTCTTAAATCAAAAGGCTGAGATCTGTGCAGCTGCAGGCTGGAATGATCCTTCATGAGACATTTCAGGTCGAAGCTGAAGCTTTGCGAGGCCGCATAGACAGGCGGGGGCACGTCATCCAAGATTGACAAGGTGTTCTGATCCTGGGGCGCGAGGAACTCCGCCATGGGAACATCTCCAGCTTTCTGCATTTTCTGAAGAGCAAGTAGAGTGGGCAGGAATGATGGCAAGAGAATACCAGGGAATTCCACGATCGAGACGGAAAACGGATCATGCTGGGATGCATGGCAGTCGAGGATGTACTGCCAGCTGCTCTCGCCAGGCTCAACCAACTTCAAAAGCACAGAGGCCACATTAGGATCATCCGAGAGCGAACCAGCTAGGCTCTCTTGTTGCTGCTGGGCGGTATCGGGTCTCGGCCTCGGGCGATCAGGTGCAGCGACAGTGCAAAAAATTGCAGACCCACGGGGGTCAACAAGGCACACGAGTGCATCTGGCTGTAAACGTTTGGACAGCTGCCACCATTCCTGTAACTTCTTCTTCGCTGCCCCGCGGACAGTTGTCGGCTGAGAAAAGTGCACGAGGAACTGTAATCCATTGAACCGATGAAAGTCTACTCCTTGCACGACTACCTGTCTGTACACATGCGTCCTGGTTTCACCTTTCTGACGCGACCGTTGCCTGTGATCAACCGGTTGCATCTCGGCATGTATTGCATCTCTGAGCTGGCCGATGGTATCTTCGCGTAATAGTCGGAAGTTCCTGTCCAATAGTCCGGCGAGTCCACACATATGCCACTTGCGCGGGTCCTTGGGAGGGAGATACTCAGAGCGCGGAGACAAAATCTCCTGGAAGGTCGGCATGACTTTGATCTTGCAAATATCGACGTCGTCATTGTCGTGACGTCCCCCAGGGGGTTCTCTCTGTGTCACAAATGCAACGGGCTGATGATTAACATGCTGCTTTGCGGTCTTTGTTATGGCTGGCAAAGAAAGCCCGATATCAAGTCGATGCTGCAGCTTGTCCAGGTAATCTCGCGACTGATGGAGGGCGTCCGAGCCGTCCAAGGCATGGAGAACAAGAAATAGGTCTGCGAATTGTAGAGCCACGATCTTCAGAGGTTCCTGGACAAATGCAGTCGAGTTCAGCTCGACTATCTTCCAAAACACTAGGAGCGACTGTTCGAGGTATGCGGTGGCTGCTTTGCCCCCAGTCTCAACCTCCAGCTGTATGGTGCCCGCCAGGAACCTCAAAAAAGGTTCACCCCGACGCCCACCAACCCCGTAGAGACAGTTGTATATAGTGCCCACTGCCTGCTCCATCACCAGAGAGGCGAGCACGTTCGGATGCGTGATAATCTCCATGAAGGGCAGCATCTGCTTGACAAATAGATCACGTTTCGTAGATGGCGGGATAGAATCGAAGTTACGCTGCACCAATTCCTGAATTCGTCTCAGCCCGCCCTCCTTGGAGAGGCACTGGATTACATCCTGGAGTGTACTTTCGTCAAGCTCGATGAGCTCTCTGGCTTTGACGAACACGGAGCCTAGCTGCCCGCTTGGCGGGGGATTATATTGATGACTGCCGACTTGTCGCTTCCAGATCGCTAGCTCTTTGGAATTATCAAGACTATGACTCCTATGGCTTTTGCTGTGGGTCGAATTACGGGTCTTGTTCTCATTTCGTCGGACATGGGCGTATTTGCAGGGGTTGAAGCGACAAGATCCACGCCTCGCGAAGTCATGGCAAATCTCCATGTTGTTGTTTGTGCTCCCGGTCACTTTTCTTCAGTCGGAATAATATGCGTCTTTTATTAGCAATCATGTCACGGTTTGTTGAGAAGGGTGAAAAAGAATGAATAAGGAAGAAACCAACAGGGTCTAACTGGTGGTTATAAACAAAGTCGTCGCAGGATCAATTGGAGATTACTCGCCGTGTTGTGCAACAAATCTAAGAGACCAAGGCATGGTGAGGGCCCTCGAGGCTTTAGAAGCAAAATCTTCCTTTTTGGTCATTTAGGTGCTGCTGCGACTGCAAGGATTCATGACTGAATCGTATTGATCTCGCCCCGCTGGGAAGATTGAATTCTGGCCAATAATGATTATTGTAGATGCTGTAGTATGCGTCCATGCCCAAGCAGATTGCCCATCAGTATTGAGTTAAGATGCCTCCAATAAAATTCACTCGATCATCAAAAGGCCTGAACCTGGTGTAACGATGGGGGGTTCAGCTACTTGTCTTTCTCTCATTGTCAAGCGGGAGGTTTGCTGCCCCTCCCGGGGGCATTACTGCCTGACCCTTCTCAACTCCTATGGTCACTCTCCATGATCCCAGTTTGCCGACTGCTTTGCCCGGTCGACTATCTGTATCCTCTGATTAGCAATAAAATATCTCCGATAACCTTGTTTACTAGCTTTATTCTTAACTTTAGGCCCGGCCCGCTGCCCACTTTTAATGGGTTACCCCACAGAATCGTTATAGATACGACCCACTGAGTTCCAGTACAACGGAGATCTGTGTTCATATAAAAGTCCAAACATAAGATTATTAATAGTAGTCAAGTCATGTCCTCAAGGCAATGGGTATCACAGGGGTTCGATCCCAGAGCCTGGCGGGGTAAGTACTTCGTATCGAGTAATGCAGTGTTGGATCAATGATTCTCCACGGTAACATTCTTTTTGGCTGTTGTTAAGCTTAGATTCAAGTCCAGCACTTCCAATTGGAGCAAAGAATTAAGAGTTGTAACACGACTTATTTGACCGCTTTTAAACGCTGGCTTAAATAACGAAAGACTCGATGGCGCTCCTCAGTGCATGTGCAGCAGGCTTGTATTAATCTGCATCCATCTACAAATATGTGGCACGGTCCGCCTCGATATCATCCAAGACGATATCATGTTCACCTGGGTAGGAAACCTACAACCCCCATTCTACATCGACATCGAAGATGAGCAAGTCAGCCGACACGGAAAAATATTTCTCATGACTCTGCTCGTCTATCCCTCGGAGTTTCTCTTCCGTCCCCGTATTATTGACATTCATTTGCTTGGTTCTACAGCCGGGGAACTGGCAAGACTTCTAAGGATATCTTAGAGTCCACCGCGTATCTTAAAAGTTTTTGTTGATGTCAGAAATGACTCGGATGCGCTTTATGCGCATTATGAAATAAAACTACAGGATGTCCGGGATATCCGGCTGTTGGGGAGCGCTCGTCGGTTATATACCCATAGGCGAAGATATCTCTCCGGGCTTTCAAAATGCATCGAGAAAGCTCCTCGACAAGGGGGAAAAGAACCGGTGGAGGCTCTGTAAGCGACTGGCGAAACCTCAATGAATAGAATGCGCGGCCACCGTCAACAGACTATTTTTCGTATGATTCGGGTCGCGACTACCCCTATGATGGCAATAGCCTTGAGGATTGAATGGGGGCAGACTGGCAGGGCCCTCCATCTTAATTTGTTAGAAAGGGCATCCTGGCAATAGGGTCAATATGTTTTCGGGTTTCAGTTCAATCATTGTGCGCCGTCAGGATTCACGGAGTGCTTGTGGACTTGGCAGGGAACCAGGTAGAGGCACCACTGGTGTGTATTTTAAGAACCATTCCAGTACAATACAGCTTAGTCGGGTTCCTTCTCATCCAGTTCACGACAAAGGGGAACGCTGTCGCATTGCATAGCCAAGGAGCGGTCCTAGAAATCGGGGCACGTCTTAAGCCGATCGAAACCTGCTTCTTCAGGTGCCAAGAGCGAAGTACATTTACAAATGTGAGATACATATTGTCCAAGAGACTGACGTGTCCAGGAAATGTAACGGGAGCTGTCACATTAAATCTGCTGCTAAAAAAAGTGCACGAGGTACGGTATAAACCACGAAGGGCCATTATTATTTCCATGAACTTTCTCAAAGGGGTCAACTTGTGCTCTGCCAAAAAAGTTGGAATTGCTTCTCAATACTTCCCTTCAGTTTTCCAAACCTCTTTTGCTAGAATGGCCTGCACACTTGAACGAAGGATCGATCAAGCCACACTCGATGTGATCATTCAGCTGCAACGCGAAGACGCAGCCCTTTATTTTGGATCTTCCAAAGGGAAATCACGCGATCCTACCGATGAAGAGCTCGCTTTTCAGTTACATATCGCGGAATTAGGAGTTGTTTCTCAGCTTCTAGAGGATAAGCGAATGGCCATGAGCATCGCAGCTGCGGTGCAAGCTGATGGACATGTTCTGACTGCGTCCCAGGAGGAAGAAGAAAACGTCTTGAGAGACCGGGATATCGCTCGCCGATGGACGGGCGATGAATGCACAGCTTCAGATGATTTTGAGCTGGAATCAACAACTCTTGATGACGAGACTGTAGCTAAACTTCGAATCTTATATGTAGAAGATCGAGGCGATATAGAAGGGTTCGACCTAGCTAGCACTGAGAATGAGCCGGCCGAATCATCCGCTCAGGCTGCCCGACGAGCCGGTCGCGCCCACCGACGAGCCCGTTCATGTATAGCATGCATGGAACAAACCGATTTTGTGAATGTAGTCCGCGCTCCCTGTCAGCACGAGTATTGCCGTTCCTGTTTGGCGGATCTCTTCAAGGCTTCCATGACAGACGAGTCGTTATTCCCGCCGCGATGCTGTCGACAGCCCATAAATTTGACCATCGCTCACATATTTTTGGAGTCTAGTTTGGTGGCACAGTACGAGAAGAAGAAGGTTGAATTTGAAACCCCAAACAGAACGTACTGCTACGCTTCCGGTTGCGGTGCATTCATAAGCACATCTTGTATAGATGGTGATGTAGCTTCATGCTCTGTTTGTGCGCACACAACTTGTACAAACTGCAAAAAGCGAGCACATACCGGTGATTGTCCCGATGACGCCGACTTACAGCAGCTGTTAGCAACTGCGCAAGATAATGGATGGCAACGCTGCTATTCATGCTGGCGAATAGTAGAACTAGATCATGGTTGCAATCATATGGTGTTTGTGCCCCCCCTCTTTCATAACTCCACAGCTTCAAGTCTGATATGAAAATGATAATAGGTGTCGATGTCGTGCCGAATTTTGCTACAACTGCGGAATACAGTGGAAAAACTGTCGGTGCGAACAATGGGACGAGCGTCGTCTGCTGGCACGTGCCTATCAGATAATTGACCGAGAAGCAGATCAGCCAGCCGCCCCGGAAGGTCAGCTTGTACGAGAATCTCAAGAACTCCCTTTGCGAACTCAAGAGACGCGACCGGAAAATACAGACGAGGAATCATCTACGTTGATTGAAAGAACTGTTCAGGAGCTTCGAGAAAACCATGAGTGCAGGCACATTTTATGGAATCATGTAGCTGGACCCCACCGATGCGAAGAATGCTACTGCGATCTACGCCAATATATATTCGAATGTCGTCAATGCAGGGTCCAGGTATGCAATCGCTGTAGGAGGAATAGATTTTAGTTGGGGTGAACGCAATCTCATATATGTCGGTGTTAGAGGAAGCTATATGATCGTTTTATAACTAGCAACGCTGAAAGATCATCATGTGGGCTTTGGAATACCGTGGATGGTAATTATTAATATATATGGTCAAGAGTTTCTAGATTCAAGTATTTCTCTGGCGCCAACTTACTAGAATTCTGCTTATTTCTATCTTGATGGTTTTTTAGCCCGCTTGCAGGAGTGATGGATATTCGGTTTGGGATTGTCATCTGTCGACTCTTTCCTACCGGGTGTAGCAGAATATCCGCCTAGCTAGTCCTGATCAAGCTCGACAATCTGACCGACACCAGGTGGTCAGATACTAGGACGCCGCCATGGGGATCATCTACGGCGCATCTACGGAATTGCTTCTATTCGACCCAGGCTGGCATCATTAAAGACGTTGCGCAAAATGCTGTGTCCCCCGCCAACAATCAAATACCTGTTGTCTGTGATGCATCTTTACAGCTATAAGTCTGCCGACTATTGGTACAATAACATCGGCCAAGCATATAAATTTGTGCTATAAAGTGAAATACTGCAGCGTGGAATCTCACGGGCTGAAATGTTTTTTCGATCCCATTCGCTCTTCTAGAAATAGCTTGGTTATCTTCGCTGCTCGGCAGATATCAAGTAGGCCATTTTTTTGCCCTCCAATGCTCCTCTACTAGACCTCCAGTCCTAACAGGGGAGATAATATGTATAAGGATTAAAAAAAGCCAAACAAGAACTCTTAGGTTTTATCCAATGGCAAGGGCAGTAACCATGCAGTTAAGCTGGGTATGTATCCTTCTTTTGCCCTTCATAATCACCATATCTGCAGATACCCTTAACCAAGGCGAGGATGGCGAAATCCTTATCCGTGACATCTGTATCGTTGGCGGTGGCGCTTCTGGAACATATGCAGCTATTCGGCTTCGAGATTTGGGCAAATCTATTGTCGTGATCGAGCAGGATGAACTGCTAGGAGGTCATGTCAACACCTACTTGGATCCGACCGAGAACAAACTGGTTGATTACGGGGTGTTAAACTTCCACAATCTTGATATTGTGAAAAAATATTTCAATCGACTTAACGTGCCATTTCAGGTCGGCGAAATGTCCGAACCAAAGAATGCCTCCTACGTTGACATCAAGAGAGGAGCGTTGGTGACAAACTATACAGCTTCTCCGATAATGGATGGCCTAGCGACTTTGGCTCCCCATATAGATAAATACCCTGGCCTTGATGGCGGCTTCTACTTGCCCAAACCCGTTCCGGAGGACTTTCTTATGCCAATTAGTGAATTTGGCCAGAAATACAATCTCAAAGATATTCTGGACTTCACTTTCCAGGGGTCAGGTGATATTCTCCATCTACCTTCATTGTACCTACTTAAGGACTGGGGACCTGGAATTATGCATACCTTCCGGGCTGGGTTTATCACAGTAGCAAGTGGGAGAAACCAGGATATCTATGATAAGGCGCTCGAAATACTCAAGCCAAACGTATTGCTGAGTAGCAAAGTTGCATCAGTCGATAGGAGTGTGCCTAATAACGTAACCATCCGCGTCCAAACACCCCAAGGCATAAAGTTGATCAGGTCTAAAAAAATCTTGCTTGCTATTCCACAACAACTTGAAAATCTGGCTGGCTTCGATCTAACTGATATGGAAAAGGAGCTTTTCGGGACATTTGTCAACGCTGGATACTACACAGCATTGATGCGTAACACGGGGCTTAAAACAGGTGTTCGGAACATCGACCAGTCCAATCCATATAACCTACCAGATCTCCCTGCTGTCTATGATATTGAGGCCACCTCGGTTCGCGGGCTATTTAAAGTGCTTTCCGGGAGCAAATCGACACTTTCTACTGATATTGTTCAATCCAACATGATATCCTCAGTAAAGCGAGCGGCAGCAGTACTTTCTCCAAATTCAAACTCCAACCCGGAATTTGTTGTCTTTCAAAGCCATTCGCCATATATGATAACGGTTCCATCCGAGGCTATCAAGTCAGGCTTTTACGAGAGGCTATATGCCCTTCAGGGGTTGAAGGATACGTTTCATACCGGGTCTGCATTTCAAGCTCCATGGTCAGGCCTTGTTTGGCATTTCACGGAAAACCTCCTGACGAATATTACGAAAAGCTTATCTTAGAATATACCTCGCCCCCGGCCTCAAGTCTAGGCACTATGAAGGAAATCTTGCTATGTAGGCCCTGATCCCTTCCCAGCCGGCCCCGAGCACGGTCACCGGAAATGCAATGATTTCTTTTGTTATGGTGCCTCAGTCTAGACGAATACGATTGCATCCGATGACTGGTAGCCGCTAGGAGTAAGCTGAGTATGAGTATGTAGCACTGAGAGATTATAATGCGTATATAATATGAAGACTAAATGACAAAGTATTTGTTATTTCCCCTTCTGAAGTATAGCATTATAAATACACGAGCTGGATGATTCCAATAACCAGTCGCCCGCAACCGTTATGCATTCGTGGTTAATATATAAGTCAAGAGAATATGAATGGAAAAAGAAAAACGTAACAGAGATTATTCGTACAATATACCTGCGTCAAAATGTCCTTGATTTCTGCCCACCCCAGAAACCCATCAGCTGCCCCGTCTCACCAACCCATTCTCTGACACCCTCAACTAACGCCTTAGCCATTCCTCTGCTTCGGCCCTTGCCGTCTTTCCCACTGACAAACCCTCCAATCGACGACGAGGATGCCTGCTCACTTAGTGTGGCCGCACTGGTCGCCGAAGGGTTCACACCAGTCGCATACTCAGACCCCATACTGGGCAAAACATTTTCACTCGCGCTTAGACTAACAAACAGCGAGAACGGGACAAGCCACACGCACAGTCCAAAGTATGACGCTATTTCCGCAAAGGAAGGTAAATCCACCGTTGCTCCGTAATAGTAGGATTGCTGTTTTCCTGCATTTCTCCATCCGGACGGGGAGCGGCTGGTAAAATCGGTGTTGGAGAAATACTGGAACCACAACCAATGGTTTAATCCGACGAGAAGACAGGATAGAATGAAGAGTGGGTCGGTGAGCTTGACGATGGGGAAGCGCCGAAGGTTACTGGCGTAGATTATGTGGGAGAAGACGCTGAGTGCCGTTAAGGTGAAGGGGAGACCATCTATCAGCCAGAGAAGGACCTGGATGGCCACAACGGCGTAGATCAAGCGGTATAGGGCGCGACGGGCTATAACGGTGTGCTCTTCGACTAGTTCAGAGAGGTAATAGAGGCCTGAGGCTAGAGGGTTGTTAGCGGGACGGAGAACCGAGAATAGGATATGCGAAGGCAGGATCTTACCTATTGCGAGAGTAAGAAAACAGAACCCTACTATCACGCCGAGATACCCAACAAGCGGTAGAATCCACATGGCAAATAGCTGTTGGGAGTATAGTGAATTCGTCAGTATTTAGAAGCTCTCGCGTTAAGTCTATCTAGACGCTGGTCGCCGAATGTCGAACGATGAGACAGTTAGGATAAATTGGGGTATAGAGAGGTAAAGTCGTCCGTAAACATCATTCAGTCGTTAAGTGCGCGTGAAATAGATCGTACAATTGCGTGTTTAACTGCATCGCAAAAGAATTCGACTTCGTCACCAAAAACAGCCACATAGGTCACTTCTAAAGGCGGCACCAGATATAGCTTGCATTTCGGGTGTTTTACACGCCGCCTTAAGGCTCCCCACATCTGATAAAAACGAACCGATAAAATAAATATTTTTGCATGAAGAACGCATCGCAAGAAGCACACGGCGCATACTCAGTCAAGGGCACACTAAGACGCGCAGAAGTTGTAATAGCTTTCATATCTGAAGTCCTTTAGTTTAAAATAGCACTACGACTTTGGAAATCGCCAAATTCCTCACATCTCAACCACCAGAAAGCACTCGAAAATGTCCCGCCCAGAAGACAGTCTGTATGTTGGATCTTATTCTCCCAGCTATAAAGAAACTAGCTAACTCTCACTGCAGTCCACCGGATCTTTTCTACAATGACTCCGAATCCCGCAAATATACATCCTCCTCCCGAATAAAGAACATCCAATCTGACATGACCCACCGCGCCCTCGAACTTCTAGAGCTCCGTTCCCCATCTCTCATTCTAGACGTAGGCTGCGGCTCCGGGCTATCTGGCGAAATTCTCTCTTCAATCCCACCCGAAGAAGGTGGTCCGCATACATGGGTTGGCATGGACATATCTCCCAGCATGCTTGACGTTGCCCTCCAACGAGACGTGGAAGGTGACCTCCTCCTCGCAGATATAGGCCAGGGCATTCCATTCCGCGCTGGCTCATTCGACGCAGCTATAAGCATTAGTGCGATCCAGTGGCTTTGCAATGCAGAGACCGCCGGCGTCAGTCCTGAGGGCCGACTGAAAAGATTTTTCGAAGGATTATACGCCAGTCTCCGAAGAGGCGCAAGAGCGGTATGTCAGTTTTATCCCAAGAACGATAAGCAGCGAGGCATGATAAGCGGTGCCGCCATCAAGGCCGGTTTTGGAGCCGGTATATTGGAGGATGATCCTGGCACGAAAAACGCGAAGCTTTACCTTGTCTTGACGGTTGGTGGTGGTGGGTTACAGGGAGATATTACGGGAGTTGTCAAAGGCATGGACGATGTTGATATTCTCGACGCCAGGAAGAAAGCGAGAGAAGCGCAATCTTCTAGCCGTCGTGGCGTTGACTCCGCTTTTGTTAAAGGCACCAAAGCCTATATTAACAGGAAGAAGGACCAGATGGCCAAAAAGGGCAAAGTGGTCAAGGCAAGTTCGAAATACACCGGACGAAAGAGACGGATTGCTTTTTGATCTTGTCTCTTCTCTTGTCAAGCACCATTTATCCATCTTCGCCAGGAAAGGGGGAATACACCCTTCCAGCAAAACTTCCCTCTCCCACACCACTGACGCCAATCCCACTTGGCCGTTTTGCAGTCCAGATTTTGGGCAGCAACACGGGTGTTCTCCCACAAACTTTGCGGTTAAGGCCTGCTAGCTCTCGTACTAGTCTAGCCCACATCATAATTTTCGACAGTTAAGCGCACCAGAAGCCCACAACCCCGCAATTATAACACTTAGCCAACCACAAAATATACCGACAGTAAATTGATGTGCAGATTATGGTCTAGCAAACTCTGACCGCGGTTCGGAGGACGGTGGATTCAGCCCAGATCTTCTGATCTTCTCGGGGTGGGTGCACGTACAAACGTTCTGGTTCAGCCCATGAAATGTACCACATGAAAGGATACCAAAACAAACCCAAACAAGAAGCGTTACACAAGCCTGGTCCTCCGCTGCATGGTCCGATTGCAGTTCCAACCCTCTGGGGTTGTCGTCTCTGCATTCTAGAACGAAATGAAAGCACAAGATCGACTGGTTACACTGCATGAAAGGCTCCTAAACCCATATCTCCGAGTTAACTAAAGGGCCCGAGTTTTATCCGTACATACATCGAGCGCTTTCTTTCGGCTTGGGTTAGTGGTGGCAGATCAACAATCCTTTCAAGGACGCGTCTGTATTTATCTGCAGCAATTATTTGCTATCTAAAGATGATAGATATATAGTAAATAATATGCAAATCAAAATATATAATCGTAAATATCTGATTCTGATTTTCTTCTTTTCTAATACAACCACACCATAAAACATAAGACGTATCTACAACAAGGCCGAACAAACAAGGGGGAGAGAGAAAATGCATGAGAAAGGGGGACATGTACATGACTCCTAGCCTGAGGGTGTGCCTCGGCAAATCGATTGCAGGCGAGGAGGGAAAGGGGGAGGGATAAAGAGCCAGCCGACGCATCTCTATGGTTAAACGACGCAATGCAGTTTTAGGAATAATACACGGGATTCTTTTTTGTTTTGGAGCAGCAAAATGATATTATTTCCGATATTGAGACATGACAGATGATGAACTTATCCTGTTGTTAATTTAGAGGGATAATTCCATCTTATCCAAGACGGCGCGGGTGAATTCGTTGGTGGTAGCCTGACCACCCATATCACGGGTTCGAACGACACTAGATGTATATGTTAGCAGAGTGTTCATGATATTGACGATATGAGGTTGGGATTCAGCTTACCCTTCTCCGATGACGTCGTAGACAGCCTTGGAGATACGGTTGGCGTGGTCGTCCAATCCGAGGTGACGGAGGAGCATGGAGCCAGAGAGAATCAAGGCAGTTGGGTTGGCCTGGTCCTTGCCCTTGATGTCGAGACCGACGTGTCGGCAGCCGGGCTCGAAGACAGCAACATCTCTGCCCATGTTGCATCCTGGGACGATACCGGGTCCTCCAACAAGAGCAGCACCGACGTTGGAAAGGATACCTCCGTACAAGTTAGGCATGACCATGACGTCGAATTGCTGGGGTCTAGCGACAGCCTGCATGGAGGCGTTGTCGACAATCATGTCGTTGGTCTCGAGAGTGGGGTAGTTCTCAGCAACCTTCTTGAAGGTGCTTCGGAACAAACCATCGGCAAGCTTCATGATGTTGGCCTTGTGGATACAGGTGACCTTCTTACGGTTGTTGGCAAGAGCAAAGCTGAAGGCGAATTTGGCAATGCGCTCAGATTTGGCCCGGGTAATGATCTTGAGGGATTCGACGACACCGTCAACTGGCTGGTGCTCCAATCCTGAATATTCACCCTCGGTGTTCTCTCGGATAATGCACAAGTCGACATTGTCGTGTCGGGTCGTATAGCCGGGAATGTTCTTGATCAAAACGATCGAAGCATAGATATCCAATTCCTGACGGAGGGCAACGTTGAACGATTGGTGGCCTGATCGCTCAATTGGAGTGTGGAGGATACCCTTTAGTCCGAGCTTGTTGCGTTTTAGGGAGGCGATTGATTCTTTGAAGAGATCTTCAGAGTGCTTGTTTCCAGCGTTGAGGCCGCTAACGTCGACCTGTTCCCACTCAATGGGAACATTGTCGGCCTTGAAGATAGTCTTGACGGACTCTGCGACTTCCAAACCGATACCATCACCTATAATTCAAACCCACGTGTTAACGCCGGGACGAGACAAAAAGTTGTATATACGGATTCTGGCAATCAAAATATGCCTGAAATGCGTATCACTGGCGAAAGCCTAGATGTTCCATACCTGGAATTAAAGTCACGGTGTATTTGCCGCCATACTTGGTGGGTTTGAAGATGTCCGATTGCACGGTGGCCATGCCTGCGCACGAATTGAAGTTAGCGGGAGCCTCGGAATAGCAGCAGAACACATATTTTCGCTTACATCTCGTCGCAGTAGAGGGTCCAGAGAAAGCAGAGGAGTTGCCGATGCCGCGTAGCATGGACTGTTCAGAGACGGAGCGACAGTGTTAGTGGTGGGGTATGGAAGAGGCGCCGGGGGATTATAGGGCACATACCTGCGCAGGACGCGCAGTCCTGAGAGAGAACATCTTGGGTAGGCTCTAAAAAGGAATTGTGTAGAAAGCCGGAGGAGAGAGAAGCAGTTTGCTGGTGTGAAGAGCTGGGAAAAAAATCGTCCGCAAAACTGCAACTTTAATAATATGAAGACAAGGTATGATTTTCACTGGCGGCTGGTTGCAACGCTGGGTCCATTATGTAACGCCGGATCATCTGTCGGGCCGACCATCTCAACAAAATTTCAACGACACTTCAACGTCATCTTTAGTACGGAGTACAGAGGATGCTAGAGCTCGGGGTTGAGGTCAGGACCTGAAAGCAGTTTCGAATTCCTTCGTGGTGATTTGAAGGTTCAGCAACTATGAATGCTCGTCGCTGACCCTGTGTGTTCCCCTCACAGAAAATGATGTGTCGCGTAGCTTTCCGCTATGCCGGCTTCTGGAACGGTTGATGCATATCTCGGTGCATGCATCTTCACAATTCCCACCATCTGGCGTCTTGCAAGCCTCTTGTCCAACCCGAGGCCCTACGGGTTCTTAAGCAGTCACTTCACTTTGAGGTGCATATTCGGAATTTGAGGTCGAACTTGAGTGGCGACTACGAGGGCAAGCCGTTGCAATTGCATGTGGTTTCGCCCACACGAGGTCCCAAAAACAAATATGAATCTCATACCCAACCACAAGGCTCTCTAGACTCGCAGAACAGTCCAATGGATGGCGCAGAGGCTGTTGGTATCGTTGCCGTGGTGTTGCTGGCGTTTAGATGTCGTCGACTTTCTTTTGTTCTCTGAGCCGCAGCGTTGCCTAAACAGGACTAGTGCTGCGGTTAACCTTACTCTATTGACACCCAAATGCGGTGAACGCTATCAATAAGACAAGCTTCTCACGAGCTTCAGATGCTAGATCGATGCATCTTCGTCTTCTTTCTTCGTCGTTTTCTTTCTTTGCAAACTCCAAACTCTCCTCGATACCTTTGTTTGTGCCTTCTAGATCATGACGAATGGCGTCGAACTTGGTTGGCGAACGTGGAGAACACTGCTAGCGTTCCCAAGGGGTCAGGTCGTTCAAGCGTGGTGAACCATGTTCGCTTCCTCTTCCGGCCTCAAGGCTCTCTGCCGTCTCCAGGGGTTCGTCTAGTCTAGATGGCATGGGACTCACTTTTTCTCATCTCCTGAACTCTCAAACCTGATCCTATGATGAGGTATTTCTTGTATTAAGCCTAGGGCGAACACGCTAGGGGATCCCATTACGTGCCAATAACGCATCATCCCTATATCTCTGAATTGGATGAGCCAATTCCTATCAATCGCTATTGTCTTATTGGTTTCCCCGGACCTCGACACGAACACTTCAAGGTTCATCTTTACGGTTCAGTCATCACTGTTCTTTATTGACAGAGCGTATGTTTTCTTAGTCTCGAGCAGGGGAATCTTCCCTCCTGTTCTCAGAATAGCCCCAATGTCCTGCATGTCTATAAATCAAAGACACTCCTTCGCATGAGATGCTGGTTTTCTTTCTTGCAGACCACTGTCTTTCTCCCTTTCCACTTTCTCGCATACTTTCCGAAAGCAACCGTTGAGAAACGCTCTCATCAGTCTGTTATAACTGTTCTTGTCCCTCTTGTCTCTTGTATCTGTCAACCAGGCAAGCACTTTCAAAATGAAGGTCGTCAGTTTCCTCTTCGCTCTGGCACTAGCCTCCTTTGCAGTTATTGCAGCACCAACCCCTGGTGAGGGATTTGCTGCTGAAGTCGGAAGTCCCGTCGAAGCCATGAATCTGGAGGCCCGCAATCCGGAGCCTGAACCTGAACCTGAGCCAGGTAAAACCTCTTACTGATCCTGTAATGCTCTATCTACCAATACCTAACCTGCCCTACAGCTCGCAAGAGGTGGTGCCAACGCCCCGGCCAGCCATGCTAAATTCACCAGCTATCTCCTTGGCCGCCTTCCAAGTTAACATGCACCCTCACCTCAGGCCAGGGAGCATGCTGGCAGGCCAGCGGGGTTTCCCCGAGGCGGGTACACGTATACCGCCAACAATGTTCTATTCTTGAGTTGCTGCTTAATCTGTATATGTTTCGCACATTCCACTTTTCGAACGGATTGATTCACGTCGACCACTCATTTAATCGTTTCGTCCTTTCCCCGTCCTGATTCGACACCGCGGACAATCCGACTACCCAAGCCCAGCCCAATACCTTTGGACTTGATATCAACACTATCCAAGTCGATTTGGCTCCCTTTATATCGACTTGGCGTCACATCTCGGGTATCGACAATTATCAACCACCGCCCCCATTCCACCTTCAGCAGTTGATCTTAGAAGGAGGAACATACCACCACAATCCGTGACCGGAAAACCGACCCCCTATTCGCGTATATATGTGTTTTTGGAATATTATGAAAGGCCATAAAGGGGGGGTAGAATGGAAGACAAGGGGGGGTAACAAACTGGCTCCTTTTCTCCTTCCAACTTCTCCTTTCACTTCAGCTGCAATATCATTGCAAAGGAGAACTGAATAATACCATTCTTTGCCTTCTTTTTGTCTCAATTTTCTCTTTCTTCCACCCCTTTAAGGATCCCTTTCATCCACTCTGCTTTACCGATGTATAAACTGAAATCCTCTGGGCGAAACAGCAAAGAAAGGGCTCTCAAATAGCCCTCTCTTTGCTGTGTCCCGTATATATGGCTGCCCTGTACTGCCACCCCATGTCGTTCATTTTTCTTTTTTTTCAAATGTTGCTATTTACCTTGGATATTTCAAACTATATGTATACATGTTAGTGAATGTAGTTTAGGATGTGAATCTACAGGCCACGTTCGAATAAAATCCAATCTCCTCTCAATAAAACTGCTCAATTGTTGTTATTTAGCTGTATATATGCCCTTTGTTTGGTCTTTTTGGCAGGTTAAGCCAAGGGGGAATAATGGGACGTGTTATTGTATGAAGCGAGGTGCATACAGTAAGGCTAACTACTTCTTCCATTCTAGGTGTTTGGGCATATCATATCTGAACATGTAACAAACACTATTAAAAAAAGACAGGTAATGTAAAGTTGTTGGCAATACAATTGTAGAATGGAATAAAAGGATGTGTATCCATGGGTTTAAGCTAACGAAAGCAGACGATAAACGTAAAATATCATAAGTAAGATAAACGTGAAATAAAACCCCAAAATATACGACAAAGCTCGGATGCTAACAATCCTAGAAAAGTAATATAAGAATGAAGGGAGGGATATCAAAAACGAGGAACAATCAGGGGTATATAAAGTAGTCAGCCATCCACTTCTATATATGATCCTGTCCTATTATGCCGCCAAGGGTCCATCCAACTCGCACATCCATTAAAACATTCGCTCGTCATCTAACCAATGCGCCCTTGATATTCCGCAACCGATATAGAATCTCTTGGCTTCGTAGGCGCCGTACTGATCCGCCATTGTTTGCTGCTGGTTCCAAGCACCCTTGTATGCCGGGTCTGTGGCCTGGGTATAGGTGTGATTGGAGGTCATACCATTTCCATTCGAAGCAGTAGGCTGATTCGCTGAGTGCTCATAATCCCGCTGCGCTAGGGATTCATAACCTGAGACAACGTAGGGTTCCGCGTGACTCGGCTCATAGTCAGTCATCATGTCTTCATCCATAGCCACAGCGCCTCCGCCGCTTGCACTATGCTGATTTTGAGACGCCGTCATCTGTGGGGATATGCGCCAGAGCTCCACTAGGCGTTTTCTCTGGTCTGAATCGGCTTGTCTAAACAATTCCAGCTGTGAAGCGAATAGGGTAGCCGGATCGATACCACGCTTCATTAGCACTTCTTCTGTCGACATACCCGATTCGTCGTCGTTCATGAAGGTGCCATTCATCTCCTCTCCCATGGACTGGTCGGTACGTGAGCCTGAGAGCAACAGGTGAGAAGAGTGATGGTAGTGTTGGGTAATACTATGCGTGATCGGGGCAGGCTGTGACGAAGGCACAGTAGCAGGAGGGGAGTTTGATAAGCTAGGGGTCTGGGGTGTGGGTATTTGGGCGATAGAAGGAGCCCCCATGGCCATTTTACTAGCAAAGAGAGCAGCGAGCTCATCGGTCACCTTCGTGTCACCTTCTGAGGCAGATAGCCCGCACTAGACCGATCGCTTGTTAGACAGTCGCCCAATGAAGGGGCAACCTTAAAAATAGAAGGCGACTTACTCTTTGACAGTGAGGGTTCTCCGTAAAGACGGGAAGAGTATTAGCGAAGTCCGTTTCGTACGCACAGTACGGACACCTATGTAACACAGAAGCCATTTCGTTCAGTATATATCTCTCTTTTCTCTCCTTTCCTTGTCGTGATAAAAAGAGGCACGGATTCGTATCAGAAAAGCAGTTTGGAGAAAAAGAAGTAAAATAACTCGTTTCTTTTTATAACCACTATGCTATCCTGACATATAAAGTAGTAGAGAGTCACTACTCTGAGGTCCTGGGGTCCTGGTCCAAATAGACGGTCGCCTGGAATGTTAATGAAGATGGCCCTTTGAGGGTTCCTGGTTAGTGGCTCCAAAGATAGATACGATGCACTGGATGCAGTTCTTCCAACAGGGATAAATGCCGAAGGAACCGGCAGTAGATAGATCGGTAAACCTGAGTCCGAAAGGCCTGAAGCTGCAAAAAAATTCTCAGCGAAAGAAGTTGGTGAGCGTATGACGCTGTATAATCGCGGGGCAGAGATGGAGTGTGGGGAACAATCCGGTAGAGTCAGTGTCAAAAGGCGCGGACTGATAGATGGAAAGCGATGCTCCAACCAAGAGGCTTCAGCAAGGAGAGAAGAGAGAAAAGGCTGCGAGGATGTGAGTGTAAAGAGATGAGGAAAAATTCGAAGAAGATGAAGAAGAAGATCAGGCAAGCAAGTGGTGCACAGCGGAGTATTGCTGCCCAATCTAAGCCCTAGTGTTAGTTGATATCGTTATTTTCAGAGGCGATCAACAGGCCAGAGTCATTCTTGGGAGTCTTGGAGTAGCCAACAACTCGGATCTCATCTTCAGCATGAAGGAGTCAGTAAGATGTTCAAGTTCTCATCATCAAGGACGAGGTCATTCGTGTAGATACTTGAAGAACGAGAAAAGCCAGAAAGAGAAAGGCTGGGTCAGGTGCTCGGCACGTGACAGCTAGAGGCAGCAATCCCGTGACGCAGCTTGGAGCTCCAAACGCCAAAACATCCAGCAAGCTAGATAGAACTAAGAAGCACGACGACAATTGATGATTAACGAGTCTATTTGCTGATCTGTTTATTGTATCTATTTCTTCTATCTTCCTGCTCATAGCTACCGCCCAAGTCTCCCTCTCCTACATACCTATCAGACTACACGATGGTCCGTATTTGGCTTCCTGCATCGGACGGTGTGTTCATGCCGCTGACACCTCACCTGCGCAGACCTCTATAGGAACAGGATACGATCTTTCAAACTCTGTCTTCTCTCCAGATGGACGTAATTTCCAAGTATGCCCACCCACCTCTAATTATCCCATACTCTATCTTGGACTTTTGCACGGTGCTAATCCCTTCGTGGCTGGTAGGTAGAATATGCCAACAAGGCAGTCGAGAACGGCGGCACAGCGATCGGAATAAAGTGTAAAGACGGTGTGGTCCTAGCGGTAGAGAAGCTCGTTTCAAGCAAGCTGCTTAAACCAGGTGCCAATCACAGAATAGCAACTGTCGACCGACACGTTGGAGTTGTTAGTCCCCCCCAAGACAGCCTGGGTTGTATATACAGAACGATACTTACCATCTCCTTAGGTCTGCTCCGGCCTTGTCCCTGACGGACGTCACTTTATTTCACGAGCGCGCGATGAGGCTTCGTCATGGAGAGAAACGTATAAAGGACCCATCACCACAGCCGTCCTCGCTAACCGACTAGGCGGGTATGTTCAGGCCTATACTTTGTATTCCAGCGTTCGGCCATTCGGCGTCACCTCCATCGTTGGCGGATGGGATTCAGAGATTGAACTACCAGTCGACGGACAGGTTGGATCCGGTCCCGCATCCGGAGCAGGTGGGAAGGTTGAAGGAGCCCAGACCGGTGGTCCAGGATTATACATGATTGACCCAAGTGGGGTTTACTGGGTGAGCGGACACCCTACCTACAATACGAAAAGAAGTGCTAGTCTAGAGCTCCTGCTAACAGGGTTTAGGGATACTATGGCGCCGCGACCGGAAAGGGAAGACAAGCAGCCAAGGCTGAATTAGAGAAACTAGAACTCCCCGAGGGAAAACTGACTCTGATGGAAGGCATCAAGGAGGCCGCGCGGATTATTCACATTGCACATGAAGACAGCAAGGATAAAGATTTCGAGCTGGAGATGTCCTGGGTTAGCTCGCTGGATGGTCCAACCAAGGGCAGACACGAGCAGGTACCCAAGGAAATCCTCGAAGAGGCTGAGAAGGCAGCGAAGAAGGCCCTGGAAGAGGATGAAGACGATGAGCCCAAGGATGATAAAATGGAGGAGTAGAAATACTATATGTTTAATTTAGTGTTGAGCGATGATATTTAACCAAAGTTCCCATTCTAAGAGTTACATTTATCTCATATTTCTATTCATACCAGACCGGACCAATCCAAAAAATAACATAACATACATCAAACATAAAAACATAATACACCCTCCAAGGCTGGAACTACAAAATCTTCCCATCCGCCCACCCTCTCCTCTTCACCCCCAACTCAACCGCAGCAGCACCCCAGTCCTCTCCATGATTATGCCTCTTCTCACTCTCCCCCAGCCCCGCCCTAGCCATTCCCTGCTCATCATTAAGCACAGTCAACAGCCCAAAGATGACAGGAACACCTGTATCGAGCTGCACGCGCATCAAGCCATGACTCACTGCGTCAGCGATGTATTCGAAATGCATCGTTTCACCCTTGATAAGCACGCCGATTGCGATGATGGCGTCAAATGGCTGGGATGCGGCGGAAGTTGAGGCGGATGGAAGCTTCGTCAAGTCCGGGTTCGAGGAGAGGAGGTCTGTTGAGCCGGTTGTGGAAGAGGTGGATGCTGCGCTTACGTGGGAGGCAGAGTAGATTCTGACCAGGGTTAGTGGTTGGTATACATAAATAACCAATGTATGTCATTTGGTGGAGGGTGGTTACCTCTGCACGGCATAGGGCAATTCATAGCTGCCCGGGACACTTTGAAGGGTGATATTCTCTTCCTTCACTCCTAGGGCGTGGAGCTGCTTCTTTGCGCCGGCGATTAAGGCGTCGATTATCACTGTGTTCCAGCGTGCGTGGACGATAGCAACGCGGAGATCGGAGCCTGGGGATTACGGCGGTGTTAGAGTGTGAGGGGAATACTAAGCATTGGATGATGGATGGCTTACCATCGTATGATTGGGCTTCGCCTGGTCCTTTGATTCCTGACATTGTGTAGTCTCTGTGCTTTTGAATGTGTTGCTATGGATGATAGTTGTGTTGATATGCGATTCCAGCTGCACCCCGCCATTTGCCTGGGTCGGGTCAACTTACCTCGGCCGGTTAGACTTGCTGCCGCAGCAGCATCACCAAAAAAAGGGTTGAAGACAGAATGCAAATTGATAATGAGATAAGGATATCATATTTGCTATGTAGCGTATCATAATGGCTCATACTAGGTCCTGCTCGAACTATTAAACTCCTAGAAACCGAACAGGCACGAATAACAAACACCACACAGAAAGAAAAAAACAAATAAGAGATATTCTCGAAGCTCCAACGCTGACAAACACCCTGTTTACCATTGTGCTTCCATTTAATGTAGGGAAAAGAGACGCTTCAATATTTTTCGCTGTTGAGAAAGAGTAAACTTCAAATGATTTGTGCCGCATCATTTACTCGACGGTAACGGATTTGGCAAGGTTGCGGGGGAAGTCGACATTGAGACCCTCTGCAACGGCGAGCCAGTAGGCAATCAATTGCAATGGGATGACGTTTAGCAGACCTTGAAGGCAGTCGACAGTGAGTGGGACCTGGATACGCTCGGTCTCGGAGGCGGGGAATTCCTCATCATCGGTGTTGCAAATGACAATGGGTCTGCCAGAACGAGCAATAACTACAACAAATGTTAGTAACAATTGGTTAAAAAGGGGGAGTTTAAGAGATAGAAGGGTACTACATACCTTGTTGATAGGCATTCAACGATTTGGCAAAGATGTTATCACGAGTAAGGATCATGATGATGGGGAGGTTCTCGTCCACCAAAGCGAGCACACCGTGCTTGAGCTCTCCAGACATGACAGCCTCGCAGTGCAAGTAAGAAATTTCCTTAATCTTCAGGGCACCTTCAAGGGCGGTGGAGTGCTGGCTGCCTCGGCCAAGCAATAGCAAACTCTTTTGGTTCTTGAAGAACTTAGCACACATCTCCTTAATTGGGTCGTTGAGCTTGAGGACTTCACGGATCTGCTCCGAGATCTTGGACAGGCCCTCCATGATGTCTTCACGTCGCTTCTGCTTGGAGGCACGGTCCTCACTCAAAGACAGAGCAAACATGACCATGGCGACAAACTGTGAGGTGTATGCCTTGGTAGAGGCAACGCCGATTTCGGGGCCAGCGTTAATATGGACACCACAGTGGGTGAGAAGGGAGATGGATGAGCCGACGACATTGACGATACCAACGGTCAAAGCGCCACGCTCCAAGCAGTATCGGAGAGCCATCAAAGAATCAGCAGTTTCACCAGACTGAGAAACGAAAACACAAGTATCATCACGGAATACAGGTGCCTCTCGGTCCAAAAAGTCGGATGCCAATTCAACGGCAATTGGGATCTCGGTCAACTCCTCGAATATGCCGCGAACAGCCATGCAAGAATGGTAGCTGGTGCCGCAGGCAATGAAAATGATACGACGGCAGCGGCGGATGGTGGAGATGTACTGGCGAAGACCACCGAGGGTTACCTTCTTGTTTGCAATATCCAAACGACCACGCATGGTATTGACAACGGATTCGGGCTGCTCAAAGATTTCCTTTTGCATGAAGTGGTCGAATTTACCCTTCATGATTTGTTGGAGCTCAAGCTCAATGGTCTGGATGGCACGAACATTGGAGGTTCCATCGTTCTTGGTTACACGGTGGATGTTCAGCTGGCCTTCGTGAATGTGAGCGATATCGTCATCCTCCAAGTATAGAACCTTCTTGGTGTGCTCAACGATGGCAGATGGGTCAGATGAGAGGAAGAACTCAGCAGGCTGTGGGACACCGTCATCGGACAAGAAAGCTCGGGATTGAGAGCGGTGCAAGAGGGACTTGTCTGGTGGAGCGAGCAAACCAGTAGCCGACTTCTTGATTGCTACATTCTGGGAGGCTTCCTCTGCGGACAAGACACCTTCCTCGGAGTATTCCACGTCGACAAAGTCAACCTTCATCTTCATGCTGGTGCGGACACCAATGACCAACGGAGAACCTTTGCGGGCGGCGATAACTTCATGTGGGTAGTGTACGGACTTCATCAACAGACCAAAAGCACCCTGAAGCTCCTTTACGAGGGCCTTTGCGAGAACGGTGAATTCGATGTCTGGGTGGAGGTCATAGAGGTACTTGGCCAATTTGGCGATACATTCGGTGTCGGTCTCAGTCTCGAAGCGGAAACCCTTTTTCTCGAGAAGGGACTTTAGTTCTTTATAGTTGGTGATGATACCATTGTGGACAATGGAGAACTCCCACTTGGGGTCAGATCTAGAGAAGTGATACTGTCAGGACATGTCTGACGCGAAGAAGAGAAGTGTAGAGTAGCATACCGGTGAGGATGGCAGTTGAGTCTGGAGGGAGAGCCGTGGGTAGCCCATCGAGTGTGAGAGATACCAGCATGAGAGTCAAAGGTCTTGGTGAGGTCTGGCTCAGAAGAATCGATCAATTCTTTCAACTTGGCAACTTTTCCAACCTCCTTGAAGGCGAAAACCTCGTTCTTCTTATCACCATCGATGGCAAGACCGGCGGAGTCATATCCTCGGTATTCGAGTCGGGACAATCCTAGTAGAGGTGAGTATTTCTGTATCAACTGCGGGATAGCAGAACAGCCAGAGCTTATACATACCATTGATCAAAGTCTTGATGATATAGCCTCGATCCTTCTCGACGAGATAGTTGATGTATCCGAAAATACCACTGTTGGTTGTCAGTAAATAGACGGTTTGAGCCTGGAGTAGATACAACGCACCACATGGTTGCTGATAGACTGGATGTATTCAGAGAATGAAGATGAAGATGTAGAACGAAGGGTGAGAGAGAGAAAAGAAAGATATTCTAGCGAGTGAAGAGAAAGGAAGAAAAGCGTCAAAGGCGGGTTGTTTGCGGTGGAAGAAGAAGATATGCGGTGGGTTGGGCAGGAAGCGGTTCAGGTGGTTCAGGTGGGGAGGCAGGCACAAAGACTTTATATAAGAGAATGAGAAAAGAAAAGAAACAAGAGATGATCTTGGTATATATATATATTTATTTATGGAGCAATAACAAGTGATGAGAGAGTCAGTCAGTCAGCTTTATATATTTATCACCGTCATCTGTGAGACCAACTCACGCCTCCACCGCTTCTCTTGGTCCACGTCTGCCGCAGCACAAGCAGCCCGTGATGCTATCTATAAACCGCCGTTATTTGAACTATTGAACTTTTCTCCAGACTACTGACGATCATATCGCATTGACTATACATTTAGGCTGATAAATATAGCTCCCTGTCAATAATCTGAACATCTATAATTCGAACTATCCCTCCACATGCTCGCTCTGTTCCTCCACATGGGATCTCAGCTATGAGCTCTTCCTGTCTCACCGCGGTGGAGCTAGCAAAGCCACAGTGTCCACCTTATGTTGAAGGCGGGAAGATACAGACAAGGAGAAAAACATCGAGGATAAAGGAATATATCTGCATAGCCCGTTGTTTCACTCCACTCGCCTTCTTGACTCTTTGCTCTGATATTTCGATTGAGTAAATAAATCTACCTCTTTCGCCCCTCTCGCCTCTCAGGAACCAAACATGTGCTGGACCAAACATGTGCTGGTACGCGGTTATGTTCGCACAGTCGGCTAGCCTGGGATGAATTTCGGCTCAAAAGTTCTAGCCGCACGAGAACCGAAAGACCCAGATTTATTTTTAGGCCGACTCTAGTTCGGGTTCTCCTTTTTTCCCTCATGTCAGCCGCAATAAAACGCCGCGTGCCGTGTGGATGGCCAGCTGTTATAATTAGATGTCATTCTCTAGGAAGAGATGTCTACGCCCTTGTTTCGATGGTTGCACAATAACATCACGACATGACGGGATCTCCAAGTTTGCCGACCGTTTACCAGCCTGATCTACGACGAGTTTACCTGCTCTGTTGGACGATGCAATTGGTGGAAATAGGTGGAAATACAATGGATAGAAACTACCGAACGGAGTCAGTTCCAGAGGTGTAATGTACGGTCGCATGGTGACCGTAAGGACCGTAAGGACGACGCTTGGGTTCAAGGCAATTGCAATTTCTCCAGCCTCCATACCGTAGTGTAGCGACTGATTTCAGGGTACGTGGTCGCGCGTAGGGGATATGAGAGCCATCTCTTGCGTGGTGCTGGTAACTAAGCTTTCCAACCTGCTAGAATATGGCGATACTTGCGTCTGCTTCGATGAACGGGTGTTAGTACGAGATAAAAGAACAGGTGGTCGATTTGATAGCAATAGCAGAACAACAGCACTCCAACCATCCAGTATTTCGCCTGTTGGATGTCTCTGCGCAGTGAAAACGACGAATGATTAAACCGCCGTCGGACGCCACAGCCATCCATCTGTATCCGTAGAGCTGATGACGGCCTTGTATCTGTTGGCCATTCGCGGTGTAGATGTAGCGCGAAATTAGTTCATTGATATATCGCTGACGACAAGTTTGACATCGCCATCTCTTGCTGGCCGATGGAGATAGCTGGCGAAGGCGACGTCAACCGGAACATGCACAAAGGCCTCTTCTCTTCGAAATCGAGTTCAGTCGCCGTGTACCCCATGTATAACCTCTCCAAACATATCCACGACGAGGCTCCCGTTGCTCTGGATGATGAAACAGTGAATGGCGGGTTGACGGTGAAAGGGATGAAAAAGCAGAAACTGGTTGGTTGCTGCGGGCCCAGAGATTTAATCCTCTTTAGTGAACGTCAGCTTTTTTTTCCCCGTCACGAAAAAAAAGAATCAAACCAAAAAAAAACCACCAACACCAAGCTATCTCTCTCTGTTGAAGCAGTTCATCCTCAACCTGACATCCTGAGGTCTTCTTTTCCTTTACTCTCTCTCCGCCTGGTGCTCTCGTGAGGTGTTCGCGTAAGTTCCGACTGTCGGCTTCCTCTCTCTCTCCCCCAAGAAACATCATCGCGTCGGGCCTCACACCGCAACGCCTGAACTGCCAGGCCTCAACACGACAAGCCAACATTGCGCTGCTAGCACAATCTCATGACTGGATGAGACTCGGTTGTCTGGCAGGCTGCGGTCAAGGATGGTGTTTGCACGCTGCGTTCTCTCCGTAACAGGCTCGTAGCCCTCTCCCATCATGTCACGCGCCTCTGCCGGCTTTGCAGATTTCTTTCCCACCGCTCCGTCAGTTCTACAGAGGAAGCGCAGCAAGATCGGTCAGGACAGACAAAAGGCAAAGATAAAACCAGATGATCCTGCGTCCGCTGTCGAATCTGTGCCAGCCACCACAACCACCACCACCGCAGACGGTGATGGTGGGGCGTCGTCAACTCCTAATGGACTCGACCGCATCGTTACCACTGGAGTTCCTCCCGTCGCTCATGGAGATGAGAGTCTGACGCCAGGCGATCCCAATAGGGTCGGTTCGTCAAGCTCTATTGGCACTGTATCTTCAGTTTCTAGCTCTACGTCGGGTCCGTCCGCCGCTACCACTCTGAACGGAACGAACAACTACGCCTTAACTCCCCTAACCAATACTGACTCCTCACCTCCCTGTAAAAATGACAGTCCATCAATCGCTAAGCTTGGCCTGGATACTGCCTTGGCTTCTGCGACTTCTCATCAAAATCTTGGAAACGTGAAAAATGTTGTCACCCCAATTCACACTCCACCTACACCTCGCGTGTACCCTCACCCGTCCGGAGCTGCACCCAAAGGTTATAAAATGGTTTATGATCCTGATCTGGATAGAAAGACACCGTCTAAAGATAAGAAAAGGAAACCTCAATACGCCGTTTTCGGCGAGGGTGATGCTGCCGAGGAAGCCCCCCCAGCTGACCCGCGACTTGCAATTGCAAATTACACTCGTGGTGCAGCTACTAAGCAAAAGACAAAGTATCGCCTTGCACCATATATCTTGCGACCATGGCCATACGACCCTGCGACATCAATTGGGCCTGGTCCTCCCACCCAGATTGCCGTCACCGGCTACGACCCGTTGACCACCGTCACCCCGATCAACGCCCTGTTCTCAAGTTTTGGAGATATTGCTGAAATCAACAATAGGACCGATCCCATCACCGGTCGGTTTCTCGGTGTTTGTTCTATAAGGTATAAGGATAGCCGGTCGTTTCGCGGAGGTCCGCCATTGGGCGCAGCGCAAGCTGCAAGGAGGGCATATATCGAGTGTAAAAAAGAACAACGAATTGGCACACGGCGGATAAGAGTTGAGCTGGACCGAGATGGTCTCGTCAGCGAACGTCTTGTTTCTAAAATAATTGCCTCACAGAAACCCGACCTACCGATGATAGATGCGAATAAACCCGAGAAAGAAAAGCCAGCACCACTTGGCCCAAAAGCCGAAATGGAGCCCGTCCGACAGCAAGACAATGCTCCTCCGCCTACCGCACCCAAGGGGCCCTCGGGCAGGTCCTCTTTACACCCTTCCTTACTCCCTCCCGAAGGTCCGCGAGCGGCCCTTAAACCCCCACCCTCTAGAGTCGAAGAAACTCCCATCCTAGACCAAATCAAACGAGACCCATACATTTTCATCGCCCATTGTTACGTCCCCGTCCTAAGTACGACCGTCCCCCATCTTGAAAGGCGACTAAAGCTATACGATTGGAAATCTGTTCGCTGTGACAGCACCGGATACTACGTCCTTTTCGAGAATTCAAGACGGGGTGAATTGGAAGCGGAACGGTGTTTCAAGATGTGCCATATGACAGCACTTTTCACCTACGTCATGAACATGGAGTGCGAACAGTACGGAAACCCCAATTATGAAAGAAGCCCGAGTCCCGAACGCGTCAAGGCAGAACAAAAGGCGAAGTCCGAAAAGTCGAGGCTGAAGCGTGAAACCGAGTTGGATATTGAAGAAGAGAAGAAAATGCGTGCCGAAAACGTAGATCCCGCCCGAGAGGTCCTTACCCTTGTTGTTCGAGAGTTGAGGGACAAATTGCTTGAGGATATCAAATCCCGCATCGCCGCTCCTGCGCTCTATGATTACCTAGATCCCGACCGACACGCCGCAAAACGACAAAAGCTTGGTATATCGGCTCCCGAAGGTGCGAAACAACAACGGTTTAGGGTGGATGTCACTGGTGAAGGAGATGCTCGAGATGCGCACAGACGGAACTACGCTGATAGCCCCGGCCCTCTCGGCGCATCACCTATGAACATTCTCTCGCTTCCGCGTATCAGAAAGGCTCGAGGCCTGGAACAGAATAACGCCGCTTTCGTGGATGAACGAAGACGCCGGCCAGTCCGGCGACGGGAGTTTAGACCACTATACCACCGACTCCAGGAGCTGCAAAGCGATGAGGATTCTGACGATGAGGAGCAAAATGCTTTCGCTCGAGACACAGAAGACCAAGAGAGCCGGCCTCTTAGCCGGATGAGCATGAAGTCTGCTGACGAAGATATGCTTGTGGATTCGACAGCTCCTAGTGTATCTAGGTTTGGTGATACTAGGCACGGTTCAGAGGATATCAAGGAGGAGCTGGATGATCTGGACCGAGCAGTACTGGGAGAAACGGATGAGCAACTACCAGAGACAAAGTCACTGAAGAGGAAGCGGCTTGAGGAAGAGCTCGCGGCCGAAAAGCGACGAAAGGAGAGCGATGATCTCTTTGGAGTTGATACTTCGCAGCCTTTGGTCAACGACCTGGTATTGCCTGATGCCGATACTGAAGCGTCTGTCCAACCCGCACAATCCAAGACAAAGAAGGGCAAAGTAAAGAAGAAATCCAAGAAGCAGCTGGCCGAAGAGAGGAGGGCCTTGAAGCTCAAGGAGCTTGAGACAAGCGCGCCACCTTCTGTGAAGGAGGATATCTCTCTGGAAGCAACGCCCGCAGCTGAGGAGATTGAACCACCCGAGGTGGAAGAAGAGGAAGCTCCTCAAACAGAAGTCGAATGGGGTCTTTCCACAACAGAACCCAGACCTACAGTCACCGATGACCCTACCATCGTGTTCGATCTCGATGGCTGGCAAAACCTCATCAAAGACGATGAAGATCTTCGATTCCTTCGTGAAGCTTTGGCTGACTACACCGCCTCTAATATACCCAACGTAGCAGCATGGGCATGGAACCAGAAACAAATCAAAACCATGAACCTCCGTGGCCAACAAGGCCCCATCCACTCCGAACTCAAGATCGAAGGCTACTACCTCCCAAATTCCTCCGGCTCAGCTCGAACAGAAGGACGAAAGAGGATCTTCAATTCCGAAAAATCCAAATACCTACCGCATCGAATCAAGGTCCAGAAAGCGCGTGAGGAGCGCGAAGCAAAGGCCAAGATTGACCCTCAAGGCGCCGCCGCAGAAGCCGCAAGGGTTATGGCCGCAAAGACCATATCAAAGTCAACATCTCGATCTACCCGAGTCAACAACCGTCGTCTGATCGCCGATATCAACGCTCAAAAGCAAGCCCTCCCCACCCAAAATGGAGAGGGTGACGTGCTGAGATTCAACCAGCTCAAGAAGCGCAAGAAGCCCGTGCGATTTGCCCGTTCTGCGATCCACAACTGGGGTCTGTACGCTGAAGAAAACATCGCCGCCAATGATATGATTATCGAATATGTGGGCGAGAAGGTCCGGCAACAGGTTGCAGATATGCGTGAGAGACGGTATCTGAAGAGTGGGATTGGCAGCAGTTATCTCTTCCGTATTGATGAGAATACCGTCATTGATGCTACGAAACGTGGTGGCATTGCACGATTCATCAACCACAGCTGCACACCTAATTGTACAGCGAAGATTATCAAGGTTGATGGCAGTAAGCGGATTGTCATCTATGCGTTAAGAGATATCGAGCGAGGTATGTTCTTCTCACCCTCCCTCACATCAGCAGAAATATCAACATACTAACACTTTGCGACAGACGAAGAATTGACTTATGACTATAAATTCGAGCGCGAATGGGACAGTGATGATCGTATACCCTGTCTTTGCGGTTCAACCGGCTGTAAAGGATTCCTCAACTAAATTTCCTTAATCCTCCTTTCTTACCTCCGCTATTGTTCGGCTACTGGATAGATTTTTTTTCTCCCTCTTCTTTCAACATCACTTTCTTATACAAGAAATCCTCCAGTAGGATCGAACTGCGTCTCTTTCTTCCACATTACCCACCCTCTTGTACCCAATTATACCTCTGTATGTTCCTATGTCATATATTCCGCCCATCGAACTGTTACAATCATCCTCAAACACTACCAACCCGTGCCCTGCATTGCGAGCATATGAAACCAACCATGAAAAAAAAAATGGGAAATTCAGACATATACTACTTTTGCTTTCCACTACTATTACTACTACAGGAGACGGGGAAAGGGGCGTTCTTATTCCATTTCATCCTTCAATCTTCCTATTTATCTGCCTGTCTGTACCCCCTGGTCAAAAATGAAATGTTCTACGGAAAGGAAAGGATTTGGCGTTTGACCTGTATTTTCCTATATCGTTCTCACTTATTTCCCCTTGCCATTCATCGCGAGTTTGATTTCCGTCTCTGTGTGATAGGATATGGAACCTATATTATACTAAAGCTCTCGATGCCTTGCTTGTTCTGTTTTTGTTTAAACCCCTGTATTAATACTAGCTGGCGCTGGTTCGCGTCTGGGAAAGAAAGGAGAGAGCTGAGATTAATATCAATCGATTACGATGGATCGATCCTCGAGACGAACAAGTAAGCGTGTAGAAGTCACCAGATAAACGAATTAAGCTGGGAGAGTATTATGAGAAATTCGTTTATATTAGTTTCTATGATTCGTCTTCCCAGTTGGCCCTTTCCTTCTATATATTTTTAAATCGTGTGTTGTGTAGCTGTGCATCGTAGCGCAGCTAGAGCCGAGTCATAAATCATATCGCGGCAGCGTGTTTGGTCCAGCCGGTCATCCAAGAATTGCACGATCGTTCGTCCTTGTGAAAGGTAGATGGTTCACAGTATTCTCGACCCTGAAAATCCACCGCCGTTGCTGGAGTAATCCTAAGCTGCTCGCTCCCATTCCTCGTCCCGTACAATTTCACCATCCACTCGTATAACTCATTCATCATACTATCCAATGCATTAGCAAAACTCCACTATCAAGTAACAGGTAGATGTTTATGTAGACACCCACCAAGATGGCTCGGGAGTAAAAAGTTCGCAATCCCTTCCTTAATGGTATATTCGTGTTCGCAATTCCCACAAACAAGCTGTCCCTCCATTACGTGTGTCTCAAGCAGAAATCGATGCAGTTCTCGCAGTAGTGCGTCGTCGTTTAACTCTTCGCCTTCAGGTTTCGTTTCTTTTAAATTTGTGAATCCGAGCTGTACACACCGAGATATAACACATTAGCATTTTATTTCTGATTTTCATCATCACCACCATTCCCTTCTCTAATCGTCTTGACAAAGGGTAAGTAATATTTGGTTGAAGAGTGTGTGATACCTCATTAGCAGTAATCCTCAGCGCATCCCAATCAATCCGCGGCAGCACATTCCGGACAAAATCAGGCTGAAAGTCCAGTTCCTGCTGCTCTAGCTCGGCGTTGCGAATGTGTAATGGGAACGAGGCGGATGTGGACTTGCAGGCTTTGACGGCGCAACTGACGAAGTTTATCGTGAGGACTTTCATGTTGGTGGAGTGGGAGGAGATAGAGGTGGGATTTGAGATGGGCGGTTCAGTGGTATATGTCTAGTTCGAATAATAGCTATATATGTATTGTCATGGCCTGTTAGGAAGAAGAAGAGCTGGAGTGGAAGTTGGAAGCTGTTTGCGCGGTGAGAGTTTGGTGGGGAAAGAATTTTTGTTATCGCGGGCTTATCGGGCTGACACTACGAGGGGGGTGAGAGTAGAGTATATGAAGAATCATAACATATCATGGGAATAAGTATTCGAGAATAGTGAATGTCATATAGAATTGTATTCAAAGGGTGTATTATCAAAAGGAGTATTAATCTATCCTTTCTACTACTTAATCAAAACGTCAATACAATCCATATCATCCAGCTCTGCATCTTCAACCAAGGAATTTATATCAAGCCGGTCGCCATCAAAGAGCAGTATAACCGTCTTCTCAGGCGCTATACGGCGCATCTTACGAAAGTGCGATACCACCCGGCTCAATTCAGTCGTTGGCTTAACCTTGACCTGAAAGTCACCCATATCAGGACACTTCAATATAAGTTGTAGTGTTGGCTCAGGCTTTTTAACTTCTTCTATCTCCTCATCCGCCTCATCTTCCTCCCGGGATAAGGTCACTGCAGCGCGTCGCTTTTGTTCCTCATATGCTTCGGCCGTGACGGCTACCATGAGTATACCTGACACCCCCTCCATAGCAAAGAAACCCTGCGTAGATGAGAAGAGCGATTCCTCAACATCGCCAATACCTAGGCTGCGGCATGTAGTTACGTCGAAAACCCGTCTTCCTCTCCAGGTCAAAAAGACGGAGGCCGTTGTTTCCTCTGAAAACTTCTGTCGCTGACACCATGTTTTCCGAACCTCTCCTAGGTTTTGACCTAGCTTTCGGTGGACAATAAGAGGTGTGGTATTCTCCAATTCAGAGGTTATCAAGATACTCATGACTGGATCGTCGATGGTTTGAGTAGGTTTGTTGCCGTTCTCGTTTGTAGTGCTCGAGGATCTGTGCCGAGAGGAAGATGGGCTTTTATGGATGTCTTTGGAAGGGGATGTGGCATTGGGCGTGGATCGGTGCTGGGTTGGTTGCGAACGATTCTGTGCTCTCGCGCGAGCTTGTCTCGCAAGTTCTGCGATTTCTTGGTCTGATTCGTTGTCACCATCATTTTCTGATTCTTCGAGAGTAATGGGTTTAGAACTGGATGGCGACTGGGCGGGTGGTGACGCTGAATCGATTCGTATAGTTTTGGGTGAGCTTCTTCGTTTGGTAGGGGACTTGCTCTGGGTGTGTTTAGTTCTTGGGGACTGCTTCACTCCTCTCCCTCGTCGTGATGGAGTTACTGGTGTTCCTCCTGCTGCCCGGCGGGTGGGTTTGACCTCGCATACATCTGATTCAGAGGAGGGTTGCGCAGGTTCTATCGGCGCTTCTTTTGGCTGAGGCTTCGCTTCTGGTGAGGATTTCTCCTTGTCATCGTCGTCTTGGGAAATGCGCCGTCTCTTCCCTTTCTTCACATCGCTATCCTTGTAGACGACGGCAGGTTTCTTATCCGTCTCGCTGTTACTGCTGGATTCATCTGACTCGATGGCAATGATATCCGAGCGCATATGCGTGGAACGGCGGTAGAACTCAGGCTGAGTCGTTGGTTTGCGGGCTTGCGCCCATGACGGTTTGTTGAAAAAGGGCATTGCCTGTGGGAGATCCGATATGAAGAACTGCTGTGTAGAAGAGAGGACTGGATAGCGGATTAAAGGGAATGGCACTGTTGTCTGTCAGCTCTGCGATTAAAATATGAGTTGTTGATGAGGGCAGCAGCTGCGGTCTGAGTGAACGAATAACACTCGAGTCCAACACTCTGCGGGCACCATGATGAAGAGTTGTCAGAACACCGTGGAAAATAAGATCTAGTTTTCTTCTTGAATACCAGGCACAATAGGTGAGTCACTTTATTGTTATGAATAGTCTTGATGACGGCATTGAATGTTGAATAGTCTACAATGTGAACCATCAAAAACCCGCGGGTTTGCCTGGCATCGCCAGAGTCGCTTGATAAGCGCATTTCTGGAGTTTCTCCACGACACTTCAATCTACGCCAGTTATACTAGAGACTTGAATAAGACCATGATAATATCTCCATGAATATACCCTGCTCGTATCTATGCCACTGCGGCCCGTAGTGTTGAGAATAGTGTGTCAAAGGATTACTCTCTATCTGATGGGCTTTCGACAGTTGGCTTGGCTAGAAGAAAGCATTCAATCGTGCACGCAAGTCAAGGATCTCTTTACGTCTGATTGTTTTGGGAGTGCATTTATTCTCCCAATTCGGCTGAGCCGTACATATAAGTCGGTGTTGGCTCGACGTACCCTGTATGGATATCGTGATATCACGACCATAAATTCTTCAACAAGATGGTGTTGTCTGCTCAGAATTTCCCGGCACGGGAGGCATCTAATCGCAGCTATTCCGACCTGCGCTGGCAGCTGATAGTTCTCGGTAACACGCAGAGCGATTTCCTCTCGATATGCTTTCGAATATGTCTAATAGGATAGCTTACAGGACTGTTTCGCTTTAGCGAGGCCATTGCTTGGACTACTGTCTTCCCCTATGCGTATTTTATGATGCAGTCTTTATTACCAGATGGTCCTTCTCAAGAGGCAAATGCCGCTGCACTATTCTCATTGACAGTTTCCCTTTTCACCCTCGGGGAATTTTTGATGAGCATATGTTGGGCTAGAATTAGTGATCGAATCGGGCGGAAACCAACTATCCTCATTGGAGTCCTTGGAAGCATTATATCTGCTCTGGCTTTTAGACTGTCGTCGAGCCGGCAGATGGCACTTGTGGCGAGAGTATATGGCGGACTGATTAACCCAAATTCTGTATTTTCTGGTTATTGAGTTCTTTTAGAGGGTTCATTGCCGCCGGTAGTTGGCTACTTATCTGAGCAGAACAACTACAACCTAGCTTCAAAGTACGAATTTTATGAAGACCATAACAGCAGAAGCTGAGGCTTGATGTGCCACCAGCACTAATCACGTGCCAACTTCCAGACGCCTGTGGGCCGAATCTGGCGAATAGGATCAGGAGCGGGAACTCCGACACTCATCCCCGCCATCAGCCGCATGACCTGGAAATCTGCCCCCTCAATCGCGAGGTTCAAAACGCCAGGACACCGCATACCTCGAGAATGCTGCGGACTCACCAACATTGTATTCTTTCACAATGGCTGAACCGATATCAACCGCGTCAGGTATTTTAACCATAGCTGGGTTTGTGCTTGCTTCCTCCAATGCTCTTTACAGGACGGTGGAAAGTTTTCGAACTACCAAGAGAACTATCCGCGAACTTAAAGATGAACTCGATGCCCTCGTTGCGACCCTAGGTTCCCTTCAACTGCTTGCTCAGGAGGATGATTCGGATTTTACACCCCTTAAGCTTCCTCTGATCCGATGTGGGGAAGCTTGTAAGGACTTTAACGAGATCATAAATAAATGCACGGCGAATTCGAACGGGCCAAGGACCAGTTTCCGTGACTGGGCCAGGCTTCAGTATATGGGGGAGGATATAACGCAATTCAAGATAATGATCTCCGGATATAAATCAACCATCAGTATCGCCATCGGAGGTGCTACACTGTAAGCTCCCCAATAGCGAATTGTTATTATATTTTCAACTGAAGTCAAGTCATTGTAGTCGTAAGGCTGCTGCCACGGCCAGCACCCTTGATGAATATAAAATTCTGATCGCCAATACAAAATCCGACCTTGAAGAATTTCTTCAGGACATGGATCGCAGGCTTCAAGCCCCTCCAACAAAGTACGAAGCGCCGTTGCCTGATGAGAGGAGCGCAGAATTATCGAAAATCCAAGAGCAAAAAGACAGTGCTTTACAATGTCTTCAAATATGTAATCGGGTCGACAATTTCCTCAATGAAGTTCAAAACCGCGACATCGATCGCATCTCACCCTCATCCGACGCCAGGCGGGGCGTCGCTGGAACTCTAAGGGGGTTCAGTGATCGCCTGATAAACCTCCGCACCGAAATTGAACAACAATGCATAGATCTTGACTCAGAATCAAAGCGTATCTTGGGGGAAGGAGCTCCGGATGATGGTGATCAGAAGCTGCAGCAGATACAAGCGCAAAGAGAGAGCCTGAAAAGGTGTCTCGAAATCTGTGACGAAGCCACTCAACAGGTAGACCCAATGCGGATGAACATGTTTGAGGATGTCACCTCTTCAGACGATGCCCATCAGGTAATAGTTTCCACTATAGGCGACCTCGTCTCCGCCAAGCGGATAGTCACTGGATGCAGGTCTGCTCAATGGATGGGCCAGGTATCCGACGACACGTTGCAACACCTTTCTCGAGACCGCGCACAGACTTTCTCAAGAAATATGGCAGAATCAGGATCCTTAGACACTTTCCACAGCCGCTATGGAGCCGGTCATGCCCTTAGGGATGACATACGGTCTCAGTCTCCCGTGTAAGGGTACAAAGCCTATAAACGGTCTGCGATTGGTGATGTCAAGAACAAGAGATCAAAGCCCCTTTACCCGTTTTACAGCGCTGTTTTAGGCCTGGAGCCTGCGTTAGTGAAAATTTTATTGACCGATGATAGCGCTAAATGGCCTACAAGGAGAGGTTTTAGCGATATCAACTTAACTTAGAACAGCAGCAAGATGTCAATATCTTGCAGTTCTAGGTTTGTATTTGCCAGCATATATTGTCAGAGAGCCGGACCTAACAAAGTTGGATAATACGCTTATCCGCTGTTCTCGAGCTCATAACCACGTTTATGACCCTCGTTACACACCTACTTAAGATATTTCGTCATATAAATAGTTCAAAGTTTAGGATACATTTTCATAGCTCAATTTAGGGTATCAATCAAATGGAAGTTATGATTGTACAATGAAATGAGTTTGCGGGCACCAACAACACACATAAACTACAAGGACTGGAAATAATGTGTTGAAAGTACCAATGCACTATCTCAATGTTGAGAAGGAGGGAAACAATCCCCATGCTGTTTCTCTAGTTGGACAAAGTGTAGAAGACAAGCTGCTTTAAAGGTGAGTAAAGGACGAGGCCTCCAAAATCAAGAGCGGAATTACCCAGTTTCTCTGGTTCTAATATTTGTGGTGGTTTGTACATTTGAGTCTTGAGGAGTCTTGAGTTTAACTAAACAAAAACACTGTGATGTGCTAACAAAACTTGATAATCTTGGAGTACTACAAGCCATCAAGCCTGAAACCCCGATACTGGAAACTAGTGAAATAGTGGCGATGGTGCAGAGAGGGATTTCATTGGGAAGATAAACAAATTTTGTACAATATCAAAAGATTTAGTACAGGTAGTTAGCTACTCCCGATTTGGACTTTGCCTCACTTGAAAAGGGTACACATTAAAACTGCATTGGAGTTGCTTATGTACTGTTCAAAGGAGTATATGGGGGTATCATGATGTGAAAACGGCTACACTTTGCAAGCTAACCTTCAACAAAGACTTGTTTGACCCACATCCATTCTCAATCATGGTTCTACTGCTTGATCTTCGGATTAACGGGATGCTGTTTAATGTGGGACATGTTACTTCAGCTATATCGTCAGGCACCTAATTCAGCTTTGTGAAAGTTCTCTCAACTTTTACTTAGGCTGACAAACATGACTCCATCCCCCGTTTTCTTACAACAGTGCACAGCGCGGCTGCACCTTTTGGGTCGTTTAGCAAAGTCAGTAAGGCCTGGTCCCCCTGGGGTCCGAATAGGTCTCCAGTATAGCTATATTGGAATGCCGTTTTGGACCGGGAGAATTAGCGGTGGCAGGAGCTATCGTTTCATTGTGTAAGAGACGAGCTGTGATGAATTATGGAAGAAACCAAGACCAAACCACTGAATTATCTCATAATCCCTTAGCTTCTTCAACTATATAAATCAGGATATTACATAGACCATCCATACACGCCTAGCAGCTAACCCAAATGCCTCCCATAAGAATCATGACTGCAAACCATACCAGCTGGAGACGAAAAGTATTAGCTACTCTTGGTGTTCGTCGACCATTAGCTGTGAGGTTGGCCTGTTACTCATCAAAAATATGCCGACATCTGTCTCTCTTTCAATTATTGCAAATTTACCTATAATGTCCCTCGCACATAGCATACTTCTCTTCTGTCCCCCTTTTTCTTGTTCAGTTTTCTCCCCTGTTACAGGTCCAATCGGGTTGAGTATTTTCGTGGAACTCCTCGGCGAAAGTAGCGCTACATAGTTCATGTCTTTGAGCACCCTGTGTTGCGTTAATAACTCTTTCTTCCTTTTAGTGAAATCTAAGGAATCGTGACCTACACTTCACGCTGATTGCACCCAGGTACTATAAGCTCTGTACCAAGGTTAAAACGCAAGGCAATAAAGTATGTTCCTATAGTTCCAGTCCTCCACTGGTTATAGTAAATACAGTTAGCTGCAAGGAATGTCAGCACACTCTGACTTGTTGGTCAATATACCTGGTTCAAACTTCTCAAAAACTTCCAAGTGCTTGCTCGTGTAACCCGGCTTGCTTAGGCGATGACGAGGGGCTCTCCAATTTCCAATCTCATACTCGTTATGCCCATAAAAAGAGCCCGCATCAAATATAGACGGTTCTCCCGTCTCTGCATCGGTCGCAGTATTTTCATCCCAGCAATCTCCATGGAGAAGACAGGGTTTAATGTTTCTACCATCACTTTGTAAGGGCTCTAGGAGCCTTGGGGTTACTTTGTTCAAAGTGAGCTCAGTCAATTTCTCCAGTTCTATATCAGAATATCCCCTTTTGTGATCCTGGGCGGAGAGCTGGTCAAACATGTGGGGCAGTTGTTTTCAGTACAGTACTGCCCAAGACTCCTCCCATACGTTTGTGTGTTGCGTGGTGGTGTCATGGCATGTAGTTAGCGTGGAAACCAAACTTCCCCGTTGGAGACTTAGACTTCATGTGTAGTTCGGCCAGCTGTTTTGGCAGTGTCAGGGCACTAGCAGGTTACTCGCCAACTCCTCCATATTCTGTTAACATGAAGTAGGAATCTTGAGATTTATACTTTCCCCACACCGATGGGCGCGGCACCATGGACGGAGAGACATTATACAATGCTTTCATCGATTCAAATTCGCCTTCACATATGGTGCGTGCCATCGGACCCGAAGCCACCTAGTCGGATTCAAATGGTAAACAAATTATCCCACATAATGAAGCAAAAAACCAGCCATCAGTTTACCTTGAGGAAATAAATTTGTTCAACACCGCCTGGTAGTTGGGTGACTATCTTAGCACAGTTTCCCCATAGTGACATGCCATACGCGTTGGCTTTCAAGACCTTTGTTCCTATTATAGGAAAACCTTGATGGGAATTAGCATGCACGTATTTTGGAACAACAGCCTGATAAGAACAATCTCACTTTCAAGTACTTCCTCGTCTAAATCGAATGGACCAAAAGTTGCTGGCCGTTCGATGGTAACGTCCGGCATGGCATCATTTGCCCTATTGATATGTGGATGCTCTTTTTGCATGATACGTCTGTTATGGTGTGTCGTGAGATTGTCGATACCACAATGGTACGAGGCTGTCCGGTCACTCATTGTATACTTGACAGCGGGCTGAGCCAATGATATCCAATCAACTTACGGGTAACCCCACTTTTTAGCCGCCCGTCTGCCGCTCACCCAACGTTAATTTTCACCGCACCCCTGAACTTCTCCCTTCATGTCCTTCGGCCTAACCGAAAGGATAAAAGAAGAGGGTGGTGAGTGAGAGAACTCAAGTGATGACTTGAATAGAAGACATTATGGTAAAACACCCTGAACAATATACCAAAGTTAGTTGACTAAAAGATAAATAGAGTAAAAAGCTTCAGCGCTATCAGACAGATCAACAAGCATGCTCGGGCGAATAAAGCATATAGACCTAGCTCAGATGGGTTAGCTGCTCATAATAATGATTCAAAAGAAGGTGGCACATCTACATCTTTTAGTTCTCGAAAGTCGTCCACTTTGGTATCGTCTCTCAAGACCCGCTTACAGCCCTATCGGAAACGTAGCAGGGAGGTGTTTCCAGTCTCCGACCCTCGAGGCCTGACTCTAGTCCATTAGTCCAAAGAGCCCCTCGCAGATCTGATTTTCGTCCATGGACTTGCAGGGTCTTCTCTCAAGACCTGGTCATATAACCGAGATGTCGAGAATTTATGGTTGCCATGGCTCGGCTCTGAGCCAGAGTTGCCCAGTATGCGAATATTTATATTTGGTTATAGCTCAAAAATTACACCGGGAACCGAGGATATGGACATCAGCCAATTCGCAAGAGATCTTTTGGCCCGGATGATCACTTTCTCTAAGGGAAATAGTCCATTAATTGGTGAAGTATGCAAGTTCTCCGCATTCATATAGCTATGATCTAACATTTAACCTGGGATAGCTTCCACTAGATTTTGTTGCACACTCGTTGGGTGGGCTTGTAGTCAAAAAAGTAAGCTCATTCCAACCCCACACAATAATCATAACTTCGACTGACGGGTTTGATACAGGCCTATATACTAGGTAAAAACGACATTAGGTATTATAACATGATGACTCAAACTCATGGGATGGTGTTTCTTGCCACACCCCATGGCGGGTCGAGTCACATAAGCACGCTCAAATTTTTTCTGAAGGCTTCGTTCAATGCTGCACAGCGGCCGTATATCAATGAGCTAGAGAAGGGGTCAGCGTCACTATGCCACATTAATGAAATGTTTGGGATTATGCGTGGTGATTTGCCGTTGGTTTCATTCTATGAAACGTTAAAAACAACTATTGCTCCCGGCTTGAAATTAATGGTACGCGGCCATACATTACAATTAGACGTCCGACATCAAGCTCTAATCGAACCTTCAGATCGCTGGCAAGGAGACAGCTATTCTTGGGTACCCCACAGAGACCACCATAGCTTCGCCTGCAGATCATCATAGCATAGCAAAGTTTGCGGACTGCAACGATGAAACCTACCGTTACATGACACAAATGCTTGCATTGATATTGAGGAAGGTCAAGGAGCTAGGTATAGCTGGGTTTGATCGAGATTTGGGTTGCAAAGCTGATGTGTTTTGGACTACAGGCAATCACCGAAAGGAGCAGCCCGTCTCCGAGTTGGTTCATTCTTCAACTGCAAGTCATATCCTCGGTATAGAAGAAATCGGCGATGATCTAGAGACCCTCAGCCGAAACTTGCTCCCGGGGACTTGCAAATGGGTTTTACAGAAAGAAAAATTCCATGATTGGATTGAGAACACAGATGCTCCACCTATACTTTGGCTTACTGGACCGCCAGCGATCGGGAAAACGATGCTCTCCACTTTCATTATAAATCACCTCAACCAGGATTTTATTCCCGGTGCCTGCTATTACCATTTTTTTCAAGACCACCTCCTCGGGACGCGCACTATATCATTTTTTCTTCGGTCACTCGCATTTCAAATTGCTGAGAACAATGAAGCATTTCGTACAATGCTTCTGGGCATGCACCGGGAAACCGGCATTACTTTTGCATCCCACAATTATGATTTCATTTGGAAACGAGTTTTCAAAGGCCTACCGTTCAGGTGCAATCTAGAAGGACCGTTATTCTGGGTTGTGGATGGGTTAGACGAGGCTGAATCTCCAGCAAGCCTTTTCAGCCTTATTTCGGAGATTAATTCCTTGGTCCCAATAAAGATTTTAATTGTCAGTCGACACATCAACATCTTGTCCGAGGCTTTGAAACGAGGAGACGGATTAGTATGCCATGAGGAGATTCAGAGAGACGATACGGCAGCAGATATCGGGGCCTATGTCTCAAAGGTCGTGAGCTGTATCTTACCTGATAACCAGGAGCGAGCGATTGTTGAGGATGATATCCTTATGAAAGCCTCCGGTTCCTTCCTATGGGTAAAACTAGCATTGGAACAAATTAGGGGGTGCTGCCACACGAGTGAAGATATTGACAGAGTGCTGTCAGAAATTCCTGAGGGTATGGAACTCATGTATGAAAGGATGATTCGACTTGTGGCAAACCAGCAACATAAAAATCGTACATTGGCATCTAAAATACTTACTTGGGCCTGCTGTTCTTTTAGGCCCCTATCCTTAGAAGAACTGGCCACGGCGCTAAAACCTGAAGTTGGAAATTTCATTGACTTGGAAAACACTATTGCTCAGGTTTGCGGTAATTTTATCGTGGTCACGAAGTCAAAAGCTACCTTGATACACCAAACTGCGAGGCAATTCCTAATATCGACTAAGGGAGATCTTCCAGCATTCATCAGCTTGCGTGCAGGTCACGGAGAACTTGCCCTTACATGCATCAAATTTCTTTCTAATAACGGACTTAGAGCGAAACCTGAAATGACACAAGCATTTACTCACTCCACTGGCAGCTCCAGAGGGTCTCAAGAATTCACAAACGAGGCACCTTTATTATGGTATGCTATAAGCCACTGGGCTTATCATGTTAGCCACGCGTCGGCAGACTCGCCGAATCTCCAACCTGCGCTGCTGCAATTCCTGGAGACGTTTGCGTTGAATTGGATACACGCAGTAGCACAAACAAACAACCTTCGAGCTGTCACCCAGTCGGCCTACTATTTGAGATCCTACGCGAAACGAAAGGGCCAGCAGCAAAGCCCCGATGAACAGGTTCTACAGTGGGCAGATGACTTTATCCGCCTGGTTGGTAGATTTGGAGTATATATTACACAGAACCCTTCATCTATCTACGAGCACGTTCTCCCATTTTGCCCAGCAGAGTCGATGATCAATCGAACCTATAGTCAGCTCAATCACGGCCCGATGCTAGTTAAAGGTATCTCTCCTGGGAGTTGGGGCGATTGTCTGGCGAGGCTAACAATGGGAGGGCATGAGGCCGCCTCCAATGCCATTTGCAAAGATGACTATTTTATTACACTGCTGGATGGAAGTGGCACTCTCATTGTCTGGTATGCCGAAACTTGTGGGGAATATAGGAGGCTCCACCATGACGAATGGGTTAGGGTTATAAAAGCAGCCAACAGCAAAAGCCTAGTCGCCTCAGCAGGCTTCAAAACTATCCGTGTCTGGGATATATATCTCGGCCAGGAGATTTGTAGACTACCGAAAATTAGTCGGCGCTTAATGGCGCTCGCATTCTCTCCAAATGATACCCGTCTCTTATGCGCCTACGATGACTGTACCGTTCGGTGCTTCGACATTGACTCTTCCTCCGAAATATGGTGCTTTTATGCTCAGGAATTGTCGGAGCCCCAGCAGAGTTGCCCAAGACTTATGGCATTTGACCTGCACGCAAAAAGAATAGCCATAGCGCGTCGTGGTCGCCCAGTCTATGTGTGGGATATCAAGCGCGACCGACAACCGCCACTACGCTGTATCCGACATGTAGATAGGAATAAGCAGGAAGGAATTGCACTGAATTCCCCAGAAATAGCACTGTGGCAGCCGAATTCATCAAGATTATTGATCTTATATCAGGATACCACCTTGGTTGATTGGAATATTGAGACCAATAAACAGACCGAATTCACGCATATTATGGCCCGAGAAATTGCTGTGAGCCCCGGTGGGAGTTTGCTTGCCTCCAGTGACTACCGTGGTACCCTAAGTGTATGGTCAACAGTGCAATTTCGTCTGATATATCGAGTCGAATTTGACGGTGCTGTTACGGATCTTGCGTTTTCTCCTGACTGTCAGCGAATTTATGATGTGCGCGATTCATGTTGCAATGTTTGGGAACCCCAAGCGCTCATTCGCTCAGACGATACAATGCGGGATGAACTGAGCTCGCAAAGCGCATCGTACGTTGACCCGCTGATATCTTCGGACGATAACTCCCGCGCTGAGATATCTGCATTGGTATGCGATGGCAATGATGAGTATTACTGCGCCGGAAAAGAAAACGGTAGCGTGGTAATATATGAGGTCGAGACGGGACAGAAACTTCGGCGACTATACGGTCATTCGCGCACATGGGCCGTTACCGTGATTGCCTGGTCAGAGTCCCAAAAATACATCGCATCTTCAGACAGACTAGGACACATTGTGGCGAAGAGACTTAAAAGACCAACTTCGCACGAACCCAAACGATGGGCTGTGTTCCCATTAATTGATTTTCACAGCGGAACTACCGTGAAACAGCTACTTTTTAGCAGCTCAGAGGAATTTCTTCTTATTTCCAGCGCCAGAGTAGATCATGTGTGGAGCGTTGAGCTGCGAAAGGAGCTTTTCCAGGTGGAATACGAAGAGAGAAGTTCAAAACTATGGATTCAGCACCCGACGGAACCATCACTACTCATTTGCGTCAACGGGGATGAGCAGAGCGTACATAGATGGAGTACCCTTGAAAAAGTGTACTTGGATGCACCAACGGACACCCCTCCTGGCGAGGCCATCTCAGAAGTCATCGACCGCTTGAATGTTCAAGACGAGGATGAAACAGCCCTTGTAGATCTGGCCCCCAGGGTGCCAAAACTACTCAAAAAATTAGAGGGTGGCTTCCTAATCGGCAAACAGTACATAATTCTCCAGTTCCTATCAAGCGGATTTAGCCAGAACGGAATACATACAGGAGAAACTCGCCGGCTTGAAATTATGAACCTCACGAACGATCCGAAGTCTGATGGTGAAATACAACGGAGACATCTGTCTGAACTTTCTAATAATGTGAGTCGAGTGATTGGCGGCTATAAGGGACAATTGGTCTTCCTTGACCATCATTTCTGGCTGTGTACATGGAAGATGAAAGACAGCGAAAGCGAGTATAAGCGACACTTCTTCTTGCCGAAAGATTGGTTGTCCTATGAAGCCCTGAGCCTGTTTACGATTAATGAACACGGCACATTCCTGTGCCCAAAGAACGGTGAGGTTGGGGTTGTGCGATACGGAATAGATATTTGATTCCGATTACCCATATAGGGTATGTCCAGTAGACAGCGAAGGCTGTGCTGTTGCAGAGTCATGTTTCGATTATAGATCTCGTCTATATCCTTTCTGAGCTCTCTCAGTCCTTTTGAACGACTTATATCTTCCACTCGAGGGCTGCTATTTTCACCCACTTTCTATTTCCTTCTTTGCTCCTCTAGTAGCTCATATAAGCTCAGCCCGGCGAGCAAGACCGGAGATCCCTTGTTGGCGTCCCCGGGCTTGCCCAAAAGCAGAGGTTTCGGAAGTCAAAAGAGATCACACAGAATGTCCTTGTGAGCCATTAAGGATTCGAGATTCCTAGAAATTCTTTAATAACTAAAAGATTCTTCCATGTCGTAAGGTAACTGGATGTTGATGCCTTCAACCGCCAATGAAGCCTGAGGCTGAAGAGAACAAACTCGCCAAGACTTGGATCCCATCAACCTCCATCTCTATCATAATCAGCTACACGACCAACGCCTGACATTATTCCACGGCCGCAACTCAAGCCACCCAACTATAATGGACTCATCAGCTGCTTCCGAGGGCAAAGACCCTTCCGCGTTTCTCAGCGAAATTACCGGTGCTCCTGTTACTGTTAAACTGAACTCCGGCGTTGTTTACAAAGGTACGCCCACCATTGCCTTTCTACCCAAGCTCAACCATACTTACCGGGATGATAGGAGAACTTCAATCCGTCGATGGCTATATGAATATTGCGCTGGAGAAAACCGAAGAGTACGTCAATGGAAAGCTCCGACGAAGCTATGGAGACGCTTTTGTGCGAGGGAATAATGGTGAGCATAGCATTCTAGTCCGAGCTGCTGTGAGATATTTCTCAGGCATGAGAGCTCTTGCTGATGGGGCCATCATGATTAGTGCTTTACATCTCCGCCGATTCGTAAACTGCTGCTCGCCAGTGCGAAATGACGACCGCTTTTGCGCAGATCCCACTGTGCCGTGCTGAACCGACCTGCACCCACTGGCTTCCAGTCTCCTAATCTACAATACACCTTTCTCCGACATATACACGTTAATCATGCGTATACGCACACGCGCCATTGTTTACGCTAGTCATGGCTGGGAGATACACGGGGTACGGCACGAGCGACCGCATGGAATGGAGGTATTACACGATATCCGAGGGAGGGTCGACGACAGCCTGTTCCGTACTACACACATATAAATCCCACCGAAACGCTGTCTGAATCCCAAAGTACATCATACCTGCGGCGTTTTACTTCTGGAGTTCTTCGTTGGGTTTACCTGTTTTGGAGTGCTGGCTGGTGTATTTAGGGTGGAGGATGTGCCTCTTTCTCAATTATTCCATTTTTCCTTACAATTTACAGCCCAAATGCAATTGATCTTCTAAATGGGTTTATCTCTTCTCCTGGTGCTGCAATTCTTTAGTATGGTCAGCCAGCAAAGGAAGAAAGGCGGCTGATAATCCACATATGCGCTCACAGCACCGCAGAACGGTGCAGCTCAGCACTGAACAAACAAAGTCACTAACATGCACCACACTGTCCATTTGTATTTAAAAAGCAAAGAACGTGCTCTCAGTGCGACTGAAAATCAGCCTGTCGGCATGGCGACATCAAGCATGAGAAACTTTTTGCCCCTCCCCCACCCAACGCCCGTAGATCCTGCCGCACGAAGCGCGCATCGAGCTACGACACATATAAAACTCCCCAGCGTTCGCGACAAGATAGCCAGCTTCTCTATATCAGTTTCTCTAGTACCAAATTCATCTACCTATTAACTCTCACCGTGCTAGATCATGTCCCTCCAATCCATCCGTTACAAGAGAGGCACTCTCCGGGTCCTCGACCAGCTTCAGGTCCCCCATGTCGAGAAATACATCCCCATCTTGTCCGCCGCAGATGGATGGCATGTAATCAAGGAGATGCATGTGCGTGGCGCCCCTGCCATTGCCATCGTAGCCATGCTCTCGCTCTCCGTCGAACTTACCGATCTCATTGACCGCGAGAAACTATCCACCGAAGCAGACGAGGTGGAGACTTTTATAATTGAGAAACTAAACTACTTGATCACCAGCCGACCGACGGCGGTCAATTTGAGTGATGCTGCTGGGAAGTTGAAGGCGGTTGTACAGTCGAGGAAGCGGATTGGGCATGCTACGGGGAAGGATCTGGCGGAGGCGTATATCGAGTCTGCGGAGAAATTGTTGGTTGATGATGCGCTGGATAATCATAGTTTAGGGGATCATGGGGCGAAGTGGATTATGAAGAATACTGTTGCTGGGAAGGAGGGGAGGCAGGTCGGGGTTTTGACGCATTGTAATACTGGGTAAGTTGGAGAATTGGGCCCTTTGCAGCTACGATGGATTATTCTAATTCGGTTGCATGATGTATAGATCTCTTGCGACGGCTGGCTATGGAACCGCGCTCGGGATCATCCGTTCGCTCAACGCTGGAGAGCAACTTAAACATGCCTATTGTACAGAAACCCGCCCTTATAATCAGGGCTCAAGACTCACGGCCTTTGAACTCGTCTACGACAAAATCCCAGCAACTTTGATCACAGATTCCATGGCAGCCGCCCTCCTTGCTGAAAAGGGGAGCGATCTCGCAGCAATTGTTGTCGGGGCAGACAGAGTGGCGGCGAATGGAGACACAGCGAACAAGATCGGAACCTATTCTTTGGCCGTTCTCGCGAGATTTCACGGAGTAAAGTTCATTGTGGCCGCACCAAGAACCACCATCGACATGTATACCAAAGAAGGCCAGGATATCGTCATTGAGGAACGTGCGAAATCCGAAGTCACAAAGGTCACCGGGCCACGTCTTAGTGATGTCGGCAGCGGCGCTGTTGTTGATAACCTCCCCATGGAAACCATCAGCATCGCTGCGCCTGGGATCGATGTTTGGAATCCATCATTCGACGTCACCCCTTTCGATCTGATCGATGCAATCGTAACCGAAGTTGGTGTCGCAGAGAAGAATGCAAACGGTCTATTCCAATTACGCGACTTATTCCGCGCCTAATCGTTCTATTGTTTTTCTGCCTTCTCCTGCTGTTCGTCGGAGGATTTCTGGGAGGTGTCATTGGACGATGACGCTTCATTTTTCTCGACCATTCCGAGAAGGGCGTCTATTTGCTTCTCGAGCTGGGTAAGGTGGTCTTCGAGTGCAGAAGCGGTTCTTTCACCCCTGTTATGCGATTATGAATTGTTAGAAAAAAGATAGCCACTCGTTTGTTTTCAGTTTGATCCAAGGCGAAATGCGAGGGATACCATCGGGGGTTTAATATAGATAGGAATTAAAATTAAATCAGTTCAACGCACTTTGACAGGTCCTGGAGAGTCTGGGTAGGAGATTGTATGTTAGTCGCTGGTTGCAGTTGCGGCGGGGGTGGGATAGAGAGCTAGGTAACGAGGATCACACTCACCTTGGCCATTTGTGACTCTGCACTTTCATTCTCGTTGACTTCGCCCATTGTAGCTGTGTAGGATTGAATTTATCTATATTTCTAATGTACGCTGCTGTGATGATGAACAGAAGCAGCTTGTTGCGGGGAGAAAAGCGCCTCGAGTCACATGACACAGCCCCTTCACCACATTCTACAAGCATTCATCAAACTGCTCCAGAGCATTTGCCAACAGCAGCTCATGTCAATCATCTCACCAGTGGAATGCCCTCCCGCTGATCCTTGCATCGGGGCTGGTATCTGCATTTCACACTCCGGGTCGATACGAGATAGAATAATGATGCCTAATTTCCGACCCCCAAGCACTTGGCAGGAGGAGAACTCCGTGATAATTCAGCCTAGCTGAGAGAATGCAGACGTCATGAGCTCGACGGTTTCTGGAGAGGACTGCGGAATTTATCTTCCCGTCGCTTTTCTGCCGTCATACTTCAACTCATCACCATATAGCTTCTACTCAGCCTCCTGCAGTCTTTGAGTCAGAGCCAAGCTGAATATACCCTGAGAAGATATAAGAAGGCAGTCGGCTGTACAACAGTTCCAGTAAAATATACCCATCTTACATTCTCAGCCGTTTATATATCACTCTTACTCCCCTTACTCTCTAAAGACAAGATCAGAAAATACATTATTTTCCAATCTGGGCAATCCCTCTTCACGCCCCATTAACAGCGACCCTTACCATACACAACAATGGCCTTGGGATTATTCTCCAGAACATTTGGACGTCGCGTTTTGCCATGGGGCCTCGCAGTCGGCGCAGGCTCAGGTGTAACCTATTACCTTACGGGACCGGATAGCACTTTTGATAAGGCTCACACCATAGCTGAGGCTGTGAATCGTTCTCTGGACGTAGTGCAGGAAGTGAGGGAAAAGAAGCAAATTGCCGACACAGCGAGGGCAGAGAAGAAAGCCGAGAAGGAAGCGAAGAAAGCTGAAAAGGTTGAAAGGGCTGAACGAGCGAGAGAAGAGAAAGAGGCGAGGAAAGCGGCGAAGGAGGAAGGGAAGAGGTTAAAGCGGAATCCGGAGGCGGATATGGATACTGCGAGTTAAAGGTTGGTTTTATAGCTGTTTACTTTCTTTGGTACATATGGGGTGTTGTGTAGTGGCTAATTGTTGTCTAGTTTTAATCATGTAATAATGGGTTGTAAGATAATTGGGTTGGAAAAATTCTCCATTCTTATACATAAGTTAAATCGTTAAGGGATATGAGGGTTCAAAAATATGTATTGTTAGGTATCAAAACATGTTCGTCGTTATGTACAGAGAATTTTAACCTATCAACTAACATAACCAGCGATGTTCCTCGGATTCCAGTCCTGGGCAATCGAGTAGAGACAGTTTTCTTCTCGTTGTGTTAATCTATCCCATTCCTTGTGTCTCCCGGACACCTCGGGTTCGTATCATTTGATTGATCTAGCACTGGGGGAAGACAGGGGAGCCTTGTTGAACTCCATCCCAGATGACATCGTCACCGGGGTTGGCGAAGACAGTGTGCTTGCCCTCAACGGTCGAGCAGCCGTTTCCGATGTTGGCAGTGAAGATGTTGGGGCGAGCCCGGGGAGCAAGGGACTTCTTGGCCATCTTGGCGGAGCTGCCGCCGATTTCAACCATAGCACAGTTCATGTACATCTCACGGTTACCCTCGAGGTTGAACCAAGACCAGGCAAGGAGAGCCTTTCCGCTAGGGGCGTCGGAGGGGACGTTGAAGTTATAGCTCTTGGTGAGAGGGCAGCCACCAATCATCGATTTGACGACCTGGAATGAACTACCGCCGTCGAAGGAGAAAGAGATTTGGCAGGAGCCTCCCTTGTGGGTAGCGCCGTCGCTGAGGGTGATGCTGCCGCTGCCACCGGGTTGGTAGGTCTCGACGGTGAGCCACTTAGAGTTGTGGTGGCCTCGGCATGGGTAGTTGCCGCCTAATTTGTCAGGTTAGTTATCTAGCCCTAGACAGACAAGTTTGTTAGAGGAGCATTCATACCGTTGCTGTCAAGTGGGCTAGTGTTGTCGTAGTCAATGTTGGACCAGTCGTTGGCTGGGTTGTATTGGGACATGATGGCATAGGGCTTGATCAATTCGATATGAGCCATGGCGGTGCCTGCAGCGCAGAGGGCGCCAGCAACCATAGTGTTCAAACGCATGATGAGAGATTGGTATTGGGTTCTTTTTGGAGAAAAACTTTAGATGTGAGGATATTTGTTTGTTGGATGATCTCTTCTGTAGTTAGAAAGGGCGAACAGAGGGTCACTTATATACCTCTGCCTTCGACATGGGGTACCATTGAAGATGTGACCTTTTCAGGCAAACATGGATGAGGGTTGTATCTCAACCATCCCATCATGGTGGAAGGGATCGGGAAGAAAGTCGACTCCAATGCGCCGCAAATTAATCATGTTTCGCAGATCGAGCATGCCCATGCTAGCTTCCGTGACCGCGTGGGGGAGTTTGGATATGCCTTCGCCGGTGATTCATGCCGGCAAGTGATACCCCGAAAGTTGTTGGGATATGGGGAATGACTTTCAGCCATCATCCAGACTCAGCTACCCATGCCTCATGCTTTTCCAATGGTAAAACCCAGGTTACTGATCGGGCCAGAGGTAAAACATCCTGTTCCACATTTGACACAGGGCCGAAACGGTGGTCGCGCTTTGGGTACGCGAGTACAAGTGTAGAGCATGCTGCCTTATTTACCATATATAGATTTCTTGGCCGGACACCATATAATTAGTAGAGAGACGATTCATGGGATGGCAATCCGATTGTGATGCCGAACATTCGATCTGGGGGAAAAGTGCTCTCGGAAACCGGTCAAGCAGGGATAAAAGCAGGCACAGCAAACAAGAAGTTTTAGCGCCCCTTTCGGCCCTCACCTTTCAAGTGGATCGGCGTTTGAGAGACCAGGGTCATGAGAAATGGTTCCTGCAACACAAATATGCTACCTAACAGAGCGAGTAAGCCGGGTAGATTGCTTCACTGCTTTAGTCTCGATTGTTATTGGTGAGACCGTTTAACAAGGGCCACTGAATGCTGTTGCTTTGCATCATATATTTTTAGTGCAGAACCTGGGGAACGCACGGTCAAAGCCGCTGTGCCGGAGTCTTATCTTCAACCTGACAGACGGCTATATAAGCTATTCCACCGAGCATTCGGCATGACTGCTCAGTCGGCATCCAGGTATATACAGTGGAGCGAAGATCATTCATTCAACTCCACGCTTGGCCTGCTTGCTTGGACGAAAAAGGATCAACACTGCGACGGAATCGTGAGAGGAAGATCATAAGGATGAGACTTCCCCCTGGGGATGTCACACTCTTTCTGGGGCTTCAGATGACTTAAGCATTAGATCCCTGAAATAATTGTTGCGATATCTGCGAGTAACAAGCCGATCTTCGCCCATTTAACAAGCGACATGAACAATAAACCCCAAGGGTCAAGGTGGGAACTTTCACGGAGAAGGTTTTAGTGAAACCACAACAACGCCTTAACTCGGCACATAAGCCTCGACCGGCCCAGGAACAGAAGAAAGAAGCCTTCGGGGACAAGGAAATGGCGGGATGTTTGAAGGACACGAAGGGGAGAAAGGAGCAAACCCGAACGATGTGCCTTTTGGCCGAAGGTCAGCTGATCGGGACGTCAGACGAGGTTGAACAACGTCTCTGCTTGCTTCTTCACAAAACGACCCTAATTCAAGAGACGATAAGATCGTCATCCCAAACTGCAGGACATCAACGTGAATGCGTTGGGATGGCTCACGTTATCTAGCATGTCCTCTGCCTCTTGCTATCCGCTCACCCCTTTCGAGGTGTACAACTTGCCTTGTCTTCATGGATGGTTGACCCCGTGAATTGTTCAGGCGACAACGGCGTTCCTCAGGGTAGCTGTTCATTATGCACGCGCGAACTTATCCTGTCGGTTGAACCAGCGGCTGGGGATGCCCTCACAGACTTAGCGTATCCATCAAGCAAGACCACATGCGACCCGATGACTGACAACCTACCAAGTCTGATATCTCGACCTTCCTACAACTTATGCTTCATCTTACTCTCTGAGGAGTGAGAACTGGGCCACCGCCCCCAAGAAGTCGTGAAATGCTTTAAACAAATTACCATGAGTGTCAGGCCTACTCAAAGACCCATCTGCTCTAATTGTCGCCTGCTTCCCGTATGCTGTTGGGTAACTATCCAGCAAGGGTTCAAAAGTGACTTGTCGGAATGTAATCCCTCATGGGCGTATTGACTCAGCTCCGTAGGATCCTTCAAGCCGATATACTGTGGTGTGGAAGGCGTTACTTATCAGCTGTGATAATGGTGTTCCCCGGGGCTACCGCCGCCACATACCATACGATCTATAATATGAGGAGAATTGCTTATGCTTGTATCACCATATCAGACTTCGGCCTGCTGATCCTCTGCCGACCTACTGAGAGTGAAGTTCCACCAGCCCGGAACGGCAGGGGGATGAGAAAAGCCCTTGGGTGAGCTCGATGTCGGGCCGATTTGGTGACACTATACCTCCATCTTTAGAAGAGCCTGAAAGTTCCTCGAAGTACATGAAGCCGAGAGGCCCATTTTCAAAGGTCAGCTGAGGGTGCCTCGAAATATCAACACTCGACAAGCTCGAACCCTAGTTGAACCCTGGATTATTCGGACGCGCCGTTAACTTGTAAGACTCGAGCATTGATAGCCAAAAAGTGATCGGTATCTCGCTGTTTAATATGCCCCATTTTCGATAGTTCTTTTCGGCCAGGTTAAGGGGCTTAGCATTTATGGTGAGACCGGTGACCCAGACCACTACTTACCATTTTCTAGGGATACTTGGTTATACCGGTTTACCCGGAACCTCTGTCGGGCTCGGAGTAATCCGGGGCTGGGTTTCATTGATATTCGAAACACCCGAGTTTATGCACTACTGAGAGTGCTCTTCCAGATTGATTGAAGAAACCAGACGACATCTGATAAATAAGCTACAATTGTGAACGTCATCTTGTGGCTGGGACTCGTTGTCCCCAGAGAGCTCTGGGAGGCTATGGCCCCGCAACGTGCCCGCCCCAGCATTTCGACCTATGTATAATCTGCCATAGCTTGGCTCGGGGCTTGAAACCGTTCTGAGTAGTTCGTCAGCAAATCCCAATATAGATTTCTGGGTCGCTATGTGAATAACACCTCCCGCCGTCCTGCTCTTTGCCATAAGTCAACGCGAGTCAGGCCACTCCCAGTTCGATGAGTAACCGAAAAGCAGTGATAGAACAAATACCACAACTTCCCGTGATAGGGACGCAGAGAGATGAAAGATGGGGAAAGCCTCAGCTCCACGTATCTGGGGCTGTGCAATGTGACGCTCAATAAACTAATTTATGACGAACTTTTTAGGCATTAAGGTGATGATCGCACAAGCCAGCCATGCAATGTCGAAGCCTATCTAGCCATATACGCCTATATACATACAAGATGAAGGCTAGTCTTCTCCAGGTTCCAGAAACTCGAGGTAAGTATCATGCTGGGGCTGAGGTGTTTCCAGTATATTGCGGGTCTGACTCCAGACGGAGGATTTGGAGATAAGTCACAGGCAACAACGTTTCTCGGTCCCGAATCCACGTGTCATGCATATGCATCGTCAGGGTCCACGCTTGAATTCGGCTCAGCCCTACAGCCCTCAGGTGCAATTGAAAGTAATTTATCATCATGAATTGGTAGAGTGTCGTTCATTGTGGGAGCGGCTATCAACATGAATAGGCTTTGCGCCAGTAACAAAAAAAAAGAGAAGTTGACGGACAGATTTCGAGATTGGGCCAGGCATACTCCTTAGATGGAGGATGACATCTGTCAGTCCCTTATTCGAAGTTCATCAGCAGCTCCTATCGATAGCAAGCCAAGGTAGGGAGTGTAAGTACGTTGGCAATGCCTTTATACGTGTAAATGCAGTATCCCTACCAGCTGATTCAATGGTCAAACCATCGCAAGGGGTTGTAAGTCCCGATGTGCCCCTTGGGCCAGGCTCTATATTTTCGGAGAGACTAACCGGCTTTGCTCATAGACAGAGGCCAGCTCTCGAGGGGTTGATAATTTCCGTGGGCGGGAGAAGAAAGACAGTTGCATGGGTATATAAGTATGCAGCCTGGCCACAAAAGCTCGACTTGCCCATTTCGGTCAGCGCCAGCCGCATAGCCTGCCAAAGAGCAAGGTAGAGCTGAAGAGTCGACAGCGCCAACATACCATGCGCCAACAGCCTTGGAAGCGTCGGGTCGGAGTTCATCCCACAGCATTCCTTCGTGCCTGAGCGAATGGGAGTGTGCATCCTGAGGCACAATCCCTGTCAACAGTATAAGCTCTAGCCAAGCGAGCTTCGTTGAAGCCACAGCCTTGGCATATGCGGACCTTGAAACAATGCCACGAGTCTTGTCAGACTATCGCGCCCCAAGCCTCATCGTCCATCAGCCTATTTTTAGATCCACAGACAACTTTTCACGGCACGGCCAATCAAAATCCGCAAAGCTCCAGTAGCGGAGATAACTCAGGGCCTCTCTGCATGCTGGCGGAGGAGGAATTTCAGGCTCCATCATTAATTCGATGTCATATCGACTCATTCAGAGGGCTGAAGAGGATCGGATCGGACATAATGTCAAAGGCTTGACATGCCTACACCCTTTTTGGCATGGTGGTCCGCTTGTATCATCAAGACCGAACTTCGCCCAAAGCCAATTCAGCATTGAGCTGATCTGATGTTGACGAAATTAGGACCATGCTTGGGCATGAGAGATCTATAAATCTCTGCTGAACTCCCGCCCCGATCCGACTGTTTATTCTATCAAACGACATCAGCATCACTATACAGTATCTGTTCAGGAGTCGGTGAACCTCTTCCTTCAACACCCCTAATCATGGATCCTCTAAACGCTACTCTGGTCGCGAACCCTGAGCTCTGCACCATCGACACTTGTCCATTAGAGCTCGCCAATATGCTATACATCCCCTCCTTTTGGGGCAACCTCCTTTTCATCGGGGTTTTCGGTCTTTGCGTGCTCTTGCAGGCCGGTCTCGGAATCTACTACAAAACATGGACATACATGATTGCTATGGTCTGCGGTATTGCCCTTGAAATTATAGGATACGTCGCCCGTGTACAAATGCACAATGATCCCTTTGCTGGAGACCCCTTCTTGATGTGAGTATCTTCACCTTCAATTCTTTCCCACAGATGTGAACCCCGTCTGACCCATGCTCTTCTAGGTACCTCGTCTGCCTCACAATTGGCCCTGCGTTCCTATCAGCGGCAATCTACCTCTGCCTCTCACGCATAGTAATTGCCTATGGGGAAAAGATACCATATTTCCGCCCTCGCACCTATACGATTTTGTTCATCACCTGCGACTTCATTGCTCTCCTTCTCCAAGCTGCCGGCGGTGCAATCGCTTCTACAGCCGATGATAAGAAAACGACGGATGTCGGAATCAACATCATGATCGCTGGTGTATCGTGGCAAGTGTTCAGTCTCGCTTTGTTCGGCGTCCTATGTGCCCAGTTCGCTTGGAAGGTCCGAAAGGCGCCAGCCTTCCATTTCAACCATGACTTCGCCGGGCTGAGAGAAGCCAGGTCTTTCCAGCTGTTTTTGTGGGCCTTGGGTATCGCCACTCTCACCATCTTTGTTCGATCGGTATTCAGATGTGCGGAACTCTCGGAAGGTTTTGATGGACCTCTGGCCAATGATGAAATCACCTTCATGATCTTAGAGGGTGCAATGATTTGCATTGCTGTTATCTCAATGACAGTATTCCACCCAGGATGGGTGTGGAAGGGACAATGGCACGATGCAGTGTGGCACGTCCGATCCAAGGGAGCAGCAGTGGGAGATTATAAGACAGTGAACTTGGGGGAACCCAACTATCCTATGCAAACCAGGAATGATTCGGAGACTCGTATGCTGCCGGCTTAACGGGCGTCATTGAGCAGGATTGGTTGAGACTGTGGTGTGATTTGCTTTAGCGTTCTCATGCATTATCGGGTCGGACTTGCGATGGCGTTCAGGCTGTTGTCAGATATATCCGACTTCCTTTTCTTTGTTTCTTGTTTGGCGGATAGACTGGTTTTTGTTTGGTTGTGATTCCTCCTAAAAGATGTTCTGTATATATAAAGACTATAGAAGTGATACCATATTTTTTCCCCAGATTATCTCTTGCCCCTCTCGCATCTCATCAATACGATTTATCGATTAAACACAATGCATAATAGTCTCCAAAAATGCGAATATTTTAAAACGTACACCGAAGAATGTTTTCCATCAAGGTCCTTCAAATGTTTGTATTGGTTTTTTCCATATTTCGTTTGATGAAGCGGTTGGTTGGTTCCTGCGGCCGGTTCAGCCTTCTGTAGTAGAGGAGGTTATCGATCCAGTATTCCATTGAGCACTTCCCCCCGCATCCAAAGGCACCTTATTTGGTTACCAAACCACTGAGGCAGTGAAGATGGTGTTATGGCGGAATGTTACGTAGATTGTATTCGGTCATGTTTTTAAGCCACGGCGCAAGGAGGAAAGAAGGCTCTTGCCGATTCAAATCCCAAAAACTCATGGTTCCGATATCACTTTACTTGGGGAGCCTCCGCGTGTCCTCTCCCATTATGCACGGTATTCCCAACTACAGATCGAGGAATTTAGAAGTGGAACACGCCATTGAGGTGATTGTACCATAAAGGAGTATGTAATGTCGAGCAGTCGCGAATCCGCTTGACGAAGAAATTAAGCCGTTTTTGCGCTTCGATGAGTGGTGTCTTCTTTTTCCAATCCGTTCCACGCCCAGTAAATGGCCTGATAGCAAATAAGCGACCCCGTGAAGACTTTTAGAAATGGCCTTCCAAAGTTTCTGTAAAACACTGCCTAAACCACTGTTAGTGATTGATAATGAGAGAGCAGGAAATGTACGTACATGTTGCGATGGCTGGACAGGACCTCCCGCGCTGCTATACCATCGACGGCCCATCTGTTGTCGCATTGTGAGACTGTTTATATTACTTCCTTGTGCTGAAATAGTCGACCCAGCTTGTGCACCAGTAGTTGTGATAACAGTTCATGACGGCGCATGAGTGGAAAAGGACTAAATGGGACTGGTGCTGACATAAGCTGACATCATGAAAGCTGCTTCGGTGTCCAGAAAGATCGCAAGAAAGTCGACGACGGAGCGAGTTGCAGCAGTTCAAGGTATGGAAGACAATTTCAGGTCTGGATATCAAAGGATGTTAACTAATTGACTATATATAACAGTATTTCGCTGTTAGATTTCTCAAAGCAGACCGAATTCCTCATTTCGCGATCGCGACAAGCATTATTTACCCCAGACAATCCATAGAAGGACAGCTGTCCGTTTCGCTGCATCCTCGCGACATCTTAACTATTACTACTATAATCTCGCCCGGCTTGACTGATTTCAATCCAAACCACTTCGCCTTATACCTCATTTTCTGAATACCTCCTCTCCATACAATTGCGAAAAGCGCATCGCCTTCAACCCATCCCTCCCAAAACCCTTAACCAACCGTCAAAATGGTACGCATTATACTCCTTGAAGTCCAATTGGGCTTATACCTACGGTCCTCTACTAACACGGCCCTCTTCTCAACCAGGTTCAAACACCCACACAACGAAGAGCAAATGATCGATTTGCCAAACATGAAGCTGCGAAGCGCGGAAAGCCAGAGCCAGTAGCCAAACCAAAGCCAAAGTCAAAGCCTTCGATCTCAACTGGTTGGGTCGGTACGTTTGTTCTTTCATTCTATACATCTTGACATCAGAGGCAATGAGGGTGGATGCAATAAAACCACCAGGCCTATTTTCCTACTCAGCGCATAGGATCTCAGCTAACAGGTTACTTTCCCCTCTTAGTACTCCTTGCTTTCGTCGTATGCGGCGGTGTCATCTTTGAACTGTTAAGAATCATCCCAGAGCTATGGGGATTGATCTCGTCGTTTATCAACAGGTGGACGAGCTGAGCTGGGGCTAGAAGGGGGAGAAGAAGAAATCTGTTTCTCGAACTTATACAATTCTTACTATTTTTCATCGTCCATATTGCCATTTCCTTTATTTTTTATTTTGTTTTTTATCTTTTATGTCGTTTACAGCGTCTCGTCCCCGAGCAGGCTATTCATGTATAATAAGCTAATTGACCGGTTTTGACCCCCTTTTTTTCTCGCGCCATCGCTGGAGTTTGACGTGGTTGGCATCACAATTCGAGTAAGAAAATTTTGAAGAAAAAAAGTGTACGAGGAGGTATAAACAGTATATATATGTCGCTATGTGCTCCTGTGAAAGGATATCAAATAAACACCATCCTATGCAGGCAGAGGCGAGGAGCGCCGATTTCAACATACCCAATGCCCACATCATTCGTCTCCTACCAATTCTGGCTTCTCTTTCTTCTTCTTGGAAACTTTCTTCTTCTTTTTCTTGACGACCGTGGAGCCTTCTCCGTTGTCATCGCCGCCGCCGCCGGCTTCTACCTTCTCCTCGCCCGATTTTGGAGCACTCACTTTCTTTTTCTTCTTTCGTTTCACAAGTTTGCCTTCAGCCGGAACTCCCTGATCGGTATGGACCCGCTCCGAGTTCCTTTGCATTTCAAGCCGAAGCCTTTCTACCTCCGCCATAGCCTTAGCCATCTCAGCTTCCTCGGCCTCTCGCCTCTCCAAGTCACCGGCACTAACAGGAAAGCCAGACTCTTCTTCCAGCGACAAATGGCCAAGCCCACTTGAATCGACTTCAAGCAGGGACTTCTTTGTCCTTGTAGGCTTAGGCGCGGTACCTGGTTTGCCACTAGCTGATGACTCGTCCGTGAACTCGAGCGTTTCGTCACCTATGATTTCAACTTTCTTGGGTTTCGGTCGGCGCTTCGGTTTCTTCGATAGGGTGCTGGGGGGCAAAGATTGATCATTGTTCTTTTCGATTGCTAGGTCAATGATTGGGATTGAGTCTAGGTCTAGCTCTTCGTTGTTTGCACCGCGAAGGGCATGATTGAAGGGCGTAGATGACCCTGAAGAGCCTTCTCCCTGTCCAATATAGAATGGGTCGTCCTTGTTGCGTTCTCTTCGCTCTGCTCTTCTTCGAGCAGCTATTTCACCTGCATCACTGAGGTCATCGGACAGATTTTGGTATGAAGCCGGTTGCAATGGCGTGGGTGTTAGGAGTTCTTTTTGTGATGGTTGTTTGTTTGCTACATATGTATCTGGAACATAGTAGAAGTGCTGGTATTCGTCTAGCTCGGAAGGGCTCACCCATCCATTCATTGATTCGCGTTGTATATAGACAAAGCGTGGATTCAATGGCTCATCAAGATCGAGGTCGCTAGGAATTGGAACTTTCTGTTGTGCTCCCTGAGCAACGGGGTTGAGATCAAGACCCGTGAATAAACTGGGAATCGCCGAGGTGATAAGAAGTGGCATGTCCCCATCATCTACATCTGCAGAAGACACTGCCTCTGCAGTCAGGCGCAGTAACTCCAGGAATTCGATGGCTCGCTCCTGAACATCCAGGTCCGGATGAGAAGACAGTTTTTCCAAAAAATCGGTTATCCGCGCAAGAAGCAGTGATACCTCGCTCTGCCTTGAGACATCCCAGGTATAGTAGCCATTTGTTAAGCGAACGAAAAGTTTAGGAATGGCTTGTAGATATGATGATAGGATCTTTGGCGGGAGAGATAGGTTGGAAGAGTGTACCAAAGATGATAGGGTTTGGTCGGGCAGGGTCAGATATTCTGCGTATTCACCTACGATCCAGGCAATGGGCTCCAGTATAGTCATGCTGGCAGTTCCAGACTGAGGAAAGAGAGTGGCTCGATGGTCTATTAATATCAACGTTTCTGCAGCACGGGCAGCTTCCGGTCGTACACTTCTCACTCTGACAGCGACATTGCGAAGTTCAAACCCAATCCTTGCTGCAACATCACCCTTGAAGCCGGTAGTCTCTTTTTCCGTTGCTAGAGTGGGCGGGACCAGTTTGACTAATTGTACGAGTACATCCACGTACCATTCGAAATCTGTGATGGTTGAATACGTGTCTTGCGAGCATATATCTAGGATTCGGTGAAGGACATCAAATCTATATTGATTTGGGAGAGGAAGGGCCGTTTCTCGCTTCTTGCTGACCGGCTCTAGGTGCTCTTCAGGATCGTCTTCTTCACTGTCTGCCGAAGGTTTCAATGCAGCCAGCAGGGGCGATTTGGATGTAGGGCTTCCAGGGGTGGGTGAAGTTTGCAACTGAGTTATTAAACGGTTTACCACGAAGTGTAAAGTGTCACTAGTAACCATTTTTGACACTAGCTCGAGGGCTTGCAGACGGATTGATATGTCGTTATCATCAAGGCAGTCCATGATCACATCCTGCTGTTCAGAAACCAACATTGGATGCGTCATGACAATCCTGTTGAATGCAAGTAAGGCGACATATTTTACTACAAACCAATTAGTCTATGCATTATCACTCGCGCTTAAAAAGTACTTACGATTAGGATCCCCTTCCAGAACAAGCATGCCTCTCAATTTTTCAACGCATAGGTGGGCAATCACCTCTCCTTCTCGGATACCCTCCGCACCTTCTAATATGCCCCCCTGTATAACGCCATTGATACATTCATAAAGCAACGACATTGCCGACGTAGTTTCTATAATGTTAGTCAATGGGCGGAGAAGCTTCCGAACAAGGCGCGGCTCCAACGGTGTTAAGGAAGCGAACTTCAAGAAAGACCTTAGTTCCGAAGCTAATAACTGTTATCCGGGAGAGAGAGACTTACGAGTTTGATGATCTTGATAGCCATCCAGTTATTACCACCGTCAACCAGTAATTCAAATAAACGCGGTGCAAGTGGGAGGAAATCCTGTGGCCGCCTCCAACCTAACTCGCAGACCACATTTATAATCGCTGCGGTAACACTACTATCCTCATGTTCGTCCATTAAGCGTTCTTTTATTTTAGGCCATGCTAGTCTGAACGCCTCCGGATATACGAGAGACAGTCGATATAAGTTAACAACCGTCTTTTTCCTTATCGCTGGGTGTGAATGGGTTAGTCGAGGAAGAAGGTCGTTTAAGAGGGATAGCGCAAGAGACGGTGTGATTATGTGCGGAAGGGTCAGGAGTGGCAGCGACATCACTGGGGCTAGCGGTGAGACGACATCCTAGAAACAGATAGCAGTTAGTTATACAGTCCATTCAGTCGTTAGGACAGAGACGTCCACCTCCGAACCTTTTTCAATAGATTTGTAGCGAGCATCAGGACTTCTGTATCTGTTCTGAAACTCTGCACGGCGGCGAGATAACCGACTCGTTTCTGAAGGTACTTTGGCGAGGACATAACTTCAAGGACATTGAATGACGCCCATGACATATCGTATCCAAACATTTCCAGATATATCAGCTTCAGCAGGGCCGTAGCCTTCTTGTCTTTATCTCGCCAGTCAACAGCCGTGAACACAAAACTTCAGGGTGCGGGCAGTTGACTAACCCATATCTTGCGATCTGATCTCCGCCCGACATTCCTTGAGACTGTTTTGAATGTAATCATTCTCACTTCCTTTGTGGTTCCGCAGACCTCTAATGAAGTCGTATAACGATTTCTCGAACCTAGGGCCGGCAAGACAGTTAGCGTCGGGCTTGAGACAAAAGACACAGCAAAACGAAAGAGATATCACGAACATGATGTCCTAGAGATCCCTTCTTCGGCGGGTGACCGCAGCCAAACTGTGAAGGCGACAGTAAATAGAATAAATGCGTGTGCGGGTTATCAGCGGAACGGGGTAACTAAGTGGGATGGTCGGGATCTCTTCATTTGATGCAACTATCCGACAAGCTTGAGAAGAAGACTTGATAGCATTATGCGATACATGGCTTTCTCATGGCATTTGTGACATCTCTCTAGAAGTCCAACTGCGCGCCGTTGTGAAGATGTAGGTTGATTGTGTCTATGGCCGAGCATCAACCACATCTCGGAATCCCTACTAGCGCCAACCAAACGTCACTAACCATCCAAGCCTCTGGTTTCTTCAACTCCTTTGCAACCTCACAGCTTCATCGCCTCTCGCTACACACCCGCCAGTCCTTGCTACAACTGTTCAACAATTTTAAAATCAGTCCAAGCAATACACCTACAAGCTTTAGCTGAATTGCGCCAATGGCCACCTCCTTGCTCTCCCCGGAATTGGGGCTGAACTCCTCAGATCCCCAAGCCTCCCTTCAGCTATCGCAAAAAGCACCTAAATTTCTAGGAGAGAACCCTTCCAGACTACCGCAATTCCCACTTTCTATATTCTCGAAGCGAGAAACACCTGAGCTATGGAGAGACTACGAACAACTTTTACTTGCCAGCTTGCGAACGGGCGATGACAAGTCCGCGCGAGATTGTCTAGACCGTATCTCCGCACGGTTTGGACCTAAGAATGAGCGAGTTATGGGATTGCAGGGGCTATATGATGAAGCTGTTGCTGAAAACAAGGGTGCCTTGGAGGCGATATTAAGTCGATACGTGAAGATTCTCGAAGAAGAGCCGGTGAATGTGGTTCGTATTAAGACAAGTCGCGGGAGGGTAGGATTGATTGCTAAACCATTCATTCCTTGCAGCCTATACTGAAACGCCGAGTTGGAATTTTACGGTCACTCTCTCGCCCCGCCGATGCCATTTCCGCCCTAGTTGAATTTCTCGACGCGTTTCCCACGGACTCGGAAGCTTGGTGCGAGCTGTCTGATTTGTATCACAGTCAACACTTGAGGGGACAGGCTATATTTTGCTTGGAAGAGGCGCTATTGATAGTGCCGAATGCATGGAATGTAAGTGTCGATAATGATTGGAGAATGTGGTGTATACATCTCTAACAGCCTTGGGCTAGCTTCACGCAAGGCTTGGCGAATTACAATATATCTCAACGACCGGCAATGAGAGCTCTGAATCCTCTATCAAAACCCTAGCCGAATCCGTCCGACGGTTTTGCAGGAGCATTGAATTATGCGACGACTATCTGCGGGGTTACTACGGCCTTCATTTGGTATGACACGGGACCCCCAGCCCCCAAACCTACTGTTTGCTAACCTCACCCATAGAGCACTTCTCGTTTATTGGATAACATGGGAACGAAGGCATCTAAGGGGGATGACAGCCTTCCCAGCCGGGAAACCCTTCAAAAGCTCCACGACCTATCAACAAATAAACTCGATGAGATAATAAAGTCCCGGTGTGGAAGCGCAAAGAACTGGGAGTTCAACCAAAGTGAGCTTATTGCTGCCCAAGAGCTACTTGACAAAAAAGCAAGCAAGTAGAGCGGCTCAAAAGATCCTTCTCTTTCTCCCACTCCCACTTCTCGATTACTATACCCACCTACACCTGCCGCCGTCCTCTTCCGCCCCTTTTACAGCCACGATCAGCCGAGTGCCAGCAGCGGAATTACGCAAACACGGGTTTGTGTAATATCGATGCCCTGTCATATCGGACCCCTTCATCCCCTGCCATCCCTCCCTCAATTTACACAAGAAATCAAAACCAGAAGACAAAAAGAAAAGAAACAAACCGGCGACTCATGCGCCAACCCGTACGATGGTGCAACGTGCAATGGACCAGCCCTTCCCTTCGTTTGCAATCGGTCTCATGGAACAGAGAAGGCTCCGAATTTGGGGCTGGACAGGAGCATGACGTGGCACCAGCTCATCCACAGCGAAGGTATTGCAACGACTAATACCAAGCCAGTGCCGAAAGCTTGCTAGTAGTCATATTCTCAATGGGGGTTATTTGTAAGATTACGAGGGTGGAATAGTTAGATATATGACCTGTTTGCTATCGTTAATTGGAGGCGAATATTTGAATTCAATGGCGTCTTGTTAGAGTGAGGAGGGGCTTGCATCAATTGCTAGTGAAAGAGTACAGTCACCGTCTGGATTTCAATCTGGTCTTTTCTTTAGCTTCTTAATATGTATGTATATGTATGACTGTACACATTTTATTCCCATCCAGAACCACCCTCGTTAAGCACATCCGAAGGCAGAGTGGGAAGAACGACATACAAGTTCTCCATCAGTTTAATCTGTGCAACATGTTGAATCTCTCGACGACCTCCGTAACATGACTATCTTGAGCTACTCGCGCTAATAGATGCGTTGTTTGGCTATATGTGTGCACTAACTCGATGCGCTGACGAGATGTATGTGGTGCAGATACGACCTGGATTCTGAGCAGGCACCTATCAAGTACCAGAACCATGGATGGACATTACTTTAGTCTAGCTCAACAGTCTATCAGCGCAGTGAGTTGAGCTTGAGCTGCTCGTGGTGAGTCGAATGCCCACGCGTTTACTCTCGTCATGCTCATTCATGCTCACACTCGCCTCATGCTGCTGAGGATACTCTTCAACGGTGAATTATATCCGACATCGGGAATCATTGACTAAATGACAAACATTGGGAGCAGGTGATCAATTCTACTCTACATAAATGCTACGCACCCATGCCATATGTCCATGTCCATCCCATGTCGAGGGATGCTGGAGCATGGCGTAACTTTTTATCCCAGGCTTCGAGCTCTCCTCTCTCTTTCACAGAGGATAACAAATCAGGCATGAATGGGATTCGGAGTAAGTGAGGAGAAGGAAGCGAGAGAAAAGCCAGAGAGAGAGAAACAAAAAGAAAAAGCGAGCCTGAAAATGAGGAAAGTCACCAGTTATATAGCGCCATGTACCTAACGCCTCACTTTCAACGGCCAGCCTCACCAAGTGCATCTAGACGGTGACTTGACAAAGCTTATGCAGCTACATTCCGGCATCCTCATGCGGTCATTCGCGTCGCTGCCGTTGCTGTTCTCTCTCTCTTCAGATCATCGTCCTGAAGTAGTGGGATGACCTGTCGGTGCATATATGCCACAGGGAAGAGCAAGATCAGACTGTCTAGAAGAGTCCAGACAAAGCATGACACAGCACATCGAATATCACCAATTTATGAGTGGATAGTGAGATGCAAATCATTGCTGTCTACCCGGTCTTCTGGCTCATCCACTGTTGTTGGTGTTGGTGCGGCTGCATCTGCGTCTACTGCATCTTGGGAAGAAGAGGGGGGGCATGAGAGTGCGATATCATTGATTGATTATCATCTGGATATTCTGTCAGGATGAGAAAAAAGTCCCCGCTTTGACCGGAATGAGCTTTATACGTGAAGGAGACATCTCTTGCATCCACCCAGGACATGCTTCGTACATACATACAAACTCGTCAATTCGTGTCAGTCTCACACGGCAGCGTATAAATAAGAAAAGGGAAAAGCAATCAATATTATCATTACTTTCGACATCATCCTCCTGTCAAGTCAACCTTTGTTTTTCTGGCTGCCTGCTTTTCTGTTCCTGAATATCAGGCTGCCTATCACACTAATTTCCCATCTGGGGCCCAAAAGAAAAGAAGCGTGAGACGAGATCCAGGTTGCATTGATCTGGCCTCGCGAGATATATTTTTACTGCGTTGGGCAGACAAATTATCCTCATCTTCAAAACGCCTCCTCGTCCATTACTATTTTTATATCAACACCGCCTCGTCTCATCATCTCGTCGCAACTCATCTGTGCACCAGTCGGATATCGAGGAATCGTTTCGTCTTCATCTTCTTCTTCTTCTTCTTCTTCTTCTTCTCTCCTCTTCTCTCCCGGCTCTCAGGTAAGGTTATGCTACACATCCGTCCTACATCGCATCATGCAAGGGTACACATCTTGATCTCGTCTTTTCTCTTTTCTTTTCTTTCCTACTTTTTATTTCTTCTTTGAAACCCCTGAGTGGCGTCCGAAACAATCGTCCCTCACTACCCGTTCGACATCTCTCAATAATATACTCCGTATATCCTCCTATATCCTCAATATATATTGGAGGGTAGATTGGGCATCAACCCTTCATCGTGCGGTCCCCACCAAGAAGCCTAAGAAGCCCGCAGCCAACAAATCATCTTCGTCTTTCGTCGCTCATCTTTCATCCTTGCCGAAGAAAACCCAATCCTTTTTCCCTTTTCGCTTCTTTCTTTTCTTTTTCTCGCCCAGTCGGAGCTCGATATTCAGCTTGTTCGTGTTTGTTTATTTAAACTAGCCCCCTCTGCCCTTTTTCTTCGTGACTTTATATCGTTGAATGCCTTTCTTTCCTTGCCCCCCTCTTATCCTCCCTATTTTGATGCCTTATAAGCCCGCTTCATAACGTCATTTTTGGTCCGGAAGAAAGAAAAAGAAAAAAAAAAGTTTTGATTTTTTTTTTGTCGTGGCTTTTATTCCGATATAATTGTGTATTATTTTACGATTTTATATTTATTTGTCGCAAAAAAGACCTTCATCATCTATCAGAACTGTTACTAATATCTCTTCCCGCTTTCATCTGATCAAAAAAAAGGCCTGAAGACGGACGAGAAACCAAAAAGACAAAAGACGATACGGTCGCACAGCCAAGCAGTCAACATTGCAGAATTCAAAATATTCTGTTCCTGTAAACCGTCGCATACCACGGACTTTTCTCTCTCTTTTTTTTTTTCTCGCAAGCGAAAGACAGTGGACTGGGTGCTTCGTTCAACCCATGCCTTTATCTGACTCGAATCTCGTCTCCTCACATCGATATTCCAATTGTTGACCAATCCTTTGCGTATACCGCAATCCTTAGAGCTCTTTTTGTTTTTGCCCATTGAGGTTATCTCCTTCAGGTCGCACTCTTCATCGGGGAGATCTGGCGGGATAATTCCTCTGTTGACCTTGCTCGTCACATGCCGTAAGTAGGAATATTCGTATACTTCCAATTCAATATGGAAGAATCCTTTGTTCCATCTCATCCTGTGCTATTCATGCTAATTGTGGGTTAGATTGAACATTAGAGTCCATCACGATACCCCCCACGGGTCTGACCAGTCTTACACCGACGAGGAATCGTCCTCGGGGGTCCAAGTCTCTCCTCCGCCTTCAGAAGGGAGCCACGGCTTCGACCAATATGAGATAGGCGGACCCTGGGCTCATCTATCTTATTCTGATGAATTGAAGCCGTCCGACTCGGCTTCGAGACCCCGCACTTCAAATCGATACCGAGCCGCTGCCGAGAACTCTCGGAGTAGATCAAACCACCGCCATTCTTCACGGAGGCATCAACAGCAGCATCAGCATCAACAGCAGCAGCACGAACAGCCCGAACACGACCACGAACCCTTGCCTCATCGCTCGCGGAGACATCGTCATCCGCCGCCACCACCGGCTCCCCCGCGTGCTGAATCACCCGACAGCGTGGAATCGTCCGACGATTATCTCGACTACCCCCCGCCGCCGCCTGATAGACGGTATTGGCCTCCATCTGCCCCAGCTCCTCCAGGCTATGCACCCAGTTCGTCTTCTGCGCAAACTTATAATGGCCCCTTTCCAAACGGAAGTATTCCACACGGCGGAGGCTCGTCACATCATAGCCATCAAGGGGGTATGCCGTCAAACCAACTAGTGCAATTAGGACCAATGGGCCATCCCAACCCAGCAGGGCATCCCGGCCAATTCCCACCACACGGTAACCCTTACATGTATGGGCCACCACCTTACCCGCCAGGCCAAGGCCATCATCCAATGGCACATCCATACTTCAACGGCCCGGAAGGCCATCCTCAACACCCGGGTGCACGCCACCATCCTCAGGCTCCACCTCACCTTCATACACCACCTCATGTACATCCGCATATGGCTCACCATCCCCATGGTCCACCTCACCCCCATCATCTCCCTCATGGCGATCCTCGAGGCCAGCATGAAGAAGAAGAGGACTCACCTGAACCGGTTATCGCCCATCCCATTCCACCTCATGGCGTCCCACCGTTCCCCGGTGCACCTTACATGCCCGGTGAGATGGTACCCTATGGCCACCAGCCTCCATACCCACAATTTTACCCACCATACGGACAATTTCCTTTCCACCCGAGCATGATCCCACCGCACTTCTTTCAGCAGCTTCAGCGTACCAGAAGTCCCTCTCCACCGCCCGCGCCACCGCCCGCGCCACCAAAACCGGAGAAAACTCCACCCCCACCAGAGCCCGATGCAAAGGACGAAGCTATCGCACGCCTTGAAAAACTCATCATTGATGAAAGGGCAGAAAGAGAGGCAAGAGACGCTGCGCGAGAAGCTGCTATTGAACAGGCCGCACGAGAAAAGCGTGAGGCAGAGGAACGCGCAATCTATGAAAAGCAAATTGCCGACAAAGCGGCCGCTGAAGCAACGGCGGTTGCTAAAGCTGAAGCTAAAATCGAAGCAGAACTTCTAGCTGCCGCAGAAGCCGCCAAGGCTAAGCAGGAAGCTGAAGACGCTGCTGCGGTAGCGTTGGCCGAAGCTGGACAAGCCGCTGCCGCTGCGATGGCTGAAGCAGCCGCTGCTGCAGAAGAGGCAGCCAATCAAAAGACCGCTGAAGCCGTTGCTGCTGCTACAGCCGCTGCCGAAGCGGCGGCAGCTGCACCCCCGCCGGAAAAGCCAAAACCTCTTATATTCAAGGATGCTCTAGGAAGGAAATTCAGTTTTCCTTTCCACCTCTGCAATACTTGGCAGGTAAGTTTTCTTATTTAAAGATATTGTCTACAAATTTTATATACTTGGGGGGAGTTTATGCTGATATATATATACATGATACCAGGCCATAGAACAGCTAATACGTCAAGCGTTCGCCCATATCGAGGTAATCGGCGAACACGTCGCTGAAGGCCGCTATGACCTCGTCGGTCCTGATGGAGATATCATTCTCCCACAAGTATGGGAGACCGTGGTTGAACCGGATTGGACCGTCACTATGCACATGTGGCCAATACCAGAGAAACCGAAGGATCCTGAGCCAGAGCCCGAAGCAGCACCAGCGGAAGCGCCGCCTCCACCACCACCAGAAGCCCCTCCTGCTGAGGAAGCACCGCCTGAGGAAGCACCAGTCGGTAAGCTTATCCTGCCCTATCCTTTCACTCCCGGCTTGACTCGTCTCACCATCCCGTTTATATTCTATCTTTAATTACTTCCCGAATCACTGAATGTAACTAATATCACAATGCAGAAGTCGCAGCACCGCCTCCCAAAAAGCGGCCTCCTCCACCCGGGGCATTCGCGATGTGGATGGCCGGTAAGCCACCGCGGGCTTTAAAAGCGGAAAAAAAGCCTGAAGGTGCCCAGCAGCAAGAAGAGTGCTGCGTCATGTGAATAGTTGATTGAATTACAGCCAAGGACCGAAAATCAACGGAACCGACGGGATTGCGCATACGCTTCTGACGATCATTGGATAGATGAGGTGCTGACTGTGCGTGCATACGTGCATGTAAGTTCGCACCACCCGACTCGGTTTGTGATGTGTTGTAGTCGTATTGGTTCGATGATTGCCTTTGAGTTGTTGTGGTATATTTTGGGATGTGATCTAGCTTCTTCCACGGGTTCACTTGAATCTCGCTGGGATGCTGAAGCAAAGGTCTTACCTCACGTATCCTCTATACACCCCGGGCTCTCTGTCCTTCCTGACAGCAACGCAGCACAAATGGCCGATGGGCTCCCGCACCTATCTATCCTACCCAATCTCCCGAACTATCATTCCAGTGGTTCCATGTTGGATTATCCCATTCCGACCTTTTTCCTTTCAATTTTACATGGTGTGACTTCAGGGAGGCATGGCTTTTCCTCTCGGCGTTTTGCCGGGATCGGTTTCTCATGCCTCGCCAGGGGACGAGTGAGCGAGTAGGTGGTTGTTGATGCATGGCATACGGAGAAGGGAGTGAAATATTTTTTTCTCCATTCCCCATGATGTCTACCCGGTTTATTTTGTTTTGCATTTATTCCCCCCTCTTTTGTTTAGCCCTTCATGTCTAGCTATGTTTTACGTTTGACACTTGTTTGGTTTTTGGGCCCTGTTTCTTTAACGATCAACGAAGTGACGAGCCAGATGACATAGACCTATTTTATACCTTATACCTATCTTTTCCTTCTTTTCTACTGTTACTTTTATCTTCACATTTCATTATCTCATTTATTCCATATCATCGAGTTCTGATTTTATTGACATATCCATCTCCTATTTTTCACCCTACGCCGGTAATAATTCTGCACTTCTCCTTCCAGACACCAGCACTTCCTTCTTTTACTTCTTGTATACATACCATCACCTATTCCCTTGATTTGTGGCTGCCCATATTCCAGTTAATTCCTCCGGTCCCAGTCAGCATGAAAAAATCTTTGAGGCCCTTTCTATCTCTTCACTCCTTCACTGCTCCCCTACAGTACCGTTATCGCTTAATTCCTTTAGCGTAGCACGACCCCTAGGTAGATTAATATACCCGTCTGTTTTGCCTCTTAATCTGTGTTAGAATGGCTTCTACATTCTTACACCCTTTCCTTGGAGTTGGCTTAAACTTTATAGATGGCTATCCTGGCCCTGATTCTGCTACCGCGGTAGGCGGTATGGCCAAGTTCATCACTTGGCTGTGGCCATGGATCTGTTTGGCTCGCCCTTAAAAATGGGATGCCATATTTCAAGTCTTCAGGTATCCGCAAACCCCTTCATATTCACCCGTAACAATCCTTCATCACAAATCAGTCGGTCTGCCACCCACATATCAAACATGCCACACATTTACTCACCACGATTCGTCCCGATACGCCGTCTGTTGACTATAGCTCGACACATCACCCGGAGAATGATGCATAGAACGAAACACGATATATTAGCCGGGATCAGCTTCCAATACCAACAATCCAGCACTCTCTTGACCATCCCTGCTGAAATTCGCCTGTTGATCTACAGTCTAGTATTCACCTACCCGGATTTGGTCAATAGCCTACATACCCACCCTGACCCCAAAACCTACATGCCAACCCAGCAACTCCTCCAGCCGCTCCTAACATGCCGCCAAATCTACACAGAGGCAAATATCCTGGCCTTCAAGCTCGTGACATTCAACTATCGGCTCCAAATGGATACGCGAGAGCCTAAAATCTCACCCTCGATACTTTCCAAGACGAAAGCCGACGCCGTTCGATCCCTGACTATCATCGACGATTCGTTACAGTGTTCTTTCCGTCATTGCCATATGTCTAATTCCTGGTATGGAAGGCTGTTTTGCTTCAAGCCTCTACGCATCGGTCTGGAAATGCTAGAGGAAATCATCGTCCATCCTGAACCGATGATCAGGGAAGCGAAACACACTTATAAGACTTATTGTTGGTATCAGCCATATTTTAACGGGGACGCGGAGAATCTTGTTGCTTCAGTTGTGTTAGCGTTTATGTGGAATATCCCGACGCTGAAGCGGCTGATTCTATGTGACATTAACGTGTCTGACCCTGCCAATATGATTGACGATATAATGAAGTGTGTGAAGCTAAAGATTCCCAGCCTCTACCTCTGCTCTCTGTCGGAAGGGGCGTCTTGGGCGAGGTACGCGCAATGGGTTAAGGGTTTACAGGTAATTAAGCTGTCTCATGGATGGGTCGTGAGAGATGGGAATCGAGATTTCTCTGTAATAATCATTTCACCGCGTGTTGGCCGTCCTTAGCGTGTGATATACCGTCTGTTGGGATATTTGTAATCGAGGTTGCTGGCAAATCTGCCTCAATTTTTATCCTATATTGTTGGATGAGTATACATGCTCTCTGTCTTCTTCTTAATATTTATATATGTCCAATCAATATTAACGGGCGCGAGTTGATGCCTTTCTTTGCCTATTGAAGCGTACCTGGGCCGAGGTTCCTGCCGAGCGCCGTTTGCGGAGGCGGCGCCGTTTGGCTTTTTTAAGGTTATCGGGGTACCTAAACTTTGTTGGGGTTAGCGCCGGAGGGTTGTCGGAGGCCAAAAGGTTCCGGCCCGAACAATATCAAGACTCATCACGGCAGCCAGGCAACCTCCAAAAGACCATCATGATTCCAACAGCCATCATGGGCCTTTTATGTTTACCGACGGAACTCCTGTTCTCCATATTACGACACGCTGGACCCGAATTCTTCCAAGAGGACCACGAAAGGCTGACAGTCTGCAAAAGATGGTATTCCGTGGCCCGAAACGTCTTTTACGAATCTCTGCACATATCAGTCAACGATTTACCTGGCCTGCTATATTCCGGGGGGAAAGATGAAAGATTGAAAATCCTCAAAAATAACCTTAGAAGCCTGGCTATTGAACTAAGAACGCCTGAAGAAATGGAACAGCGATTCCCGCATGTTGTCGCTTCTCATCCGGAATTCAAGTCATGGTCTGCCTCGATGAACTCGGATTTGGCCGCTATAGGCGACTTACTTCAATCGAGTAACACGCTCCAGGAGCTCCATCTGACAAGACATACCGAGGAGCGCTGTCTGAGTCTAACAAGCGTCTCAGGCTTACTGCGCGCGAAAAGGCTTGTTGTTCTGGAGTTAGATACCAGCGTTAGTTTACCGGAAGATACCCATATTTGCCCACTGGTCGGATCCCTATTACATTCTCTTCGAGTCCTTCGGTTGCGCATGCGGAATATATGTCCTGCTGTTTTACGACTCACGGATAATGACGATGGCACGACGATGACAGCCATCCCGTTGAAGAAGCTCATCGTGAACCTCGCCGCACATAATATGATTACCTGCGACAGCCTTAATTCTCGCAGATGTGACGCGGCGGAGCATCAGGATTCGGATCTGGTAGAGGATTTTCGGCAGGAAGCAAGGCAGCTGGCTGCGCGGATGGTGAATCCCATAGAAATCACACTGGTATACAGGAATGCAGGGATACAGATTAGATCAGTCAATATCGTGACAAGGAAGCGCAAACAAATGTCTATTTTTGGAACGTGGGAAGATGCCAATTAGCATTGGCTTGTTTGAGGGATATGTATTTTTGCGGCGTCATTGGAAGTGTGTGTATAGTCGGAATATGGCAGGATAAATGAATGTGAGCGTTTTGTTCTAGATAATAAGCTCTCCTCTGTATAGTCTTTCCATGTACTCCGTAGAAAGGAAATGTAGGGCAAGCCCTAACCTGCCAAGACCAAACATGACAAACAACATCACGTGAGTATTTCTACAAAAACGGACTAGCGCATTCTCGCTTACCGCTAACCCCATTTGATTTGACGATCGAAGCCGCCTCGCCAAAAAAAAAGCCCACACAGACGACTCTCGCCGCGGTAACCATCTTGAAGCGCATCTCATCGACAACTTCACGCCAGGACTCCAAGCTCCTTTCGCTCACGACAACCCGTCAAGATGACTCACGAATCCGTTTTCTACAGCCGGCCACGCACCTACGGCAAGGGCAGCCGTCAATGGTAGGATATACTCCGTACACCTTTGGAAAACACAACACCTCGAAGCCACTCCCCCCGTCCGACCTCTTTTTCGCCGAACGTCAATATGAGCCGTGTCCAAATGTCCAGATATGCTGACGGGATATTGTTCTTTTCACTATAGCCGTGTGTGCGCCCACAGATTTGGTCTCATCCGTAAATACGGCCTGATGGTCTGCCGTCAGTGCTTCCGTGAGAAGTCTTCAGATATCGGTTTCGTCAAGGTTCGAATATACCGTTGTCTTGTTTTCTGCTTGGCCGAATAAAGGAAAAAAACAAAGAACTGGAGTTAACGCTTTTGGTTTACACAGTACCGATAAATTATTCACGATCTGAACGACTTGTCTCCCGTTTCTCCCCGCGCCTCTTATTCCTTCCGACCTTCATGCATCCCCGTAACTTTTTCGTTGTCGCGAGCGATTTCATCTATACGCTCACCACACGCAATGGACCTGATAGAAAAAAACTGGGAAGGTGGAAAACCAATTTCAAATGATACGGAAAAAAACAAAGAATACTTGGATGGATGGGATCGAGAGGACTAAAAAGGCGAAGGGAGGGGCGAGGATAAAAAAGGGAAAATAAATCCCGACACCGAATGAAACCATCCTGTTTATTGCATGTGGGTAATGGGGTGTTTTTTTTCTCTTTGATATCTTAATTTGCTGGGTCGGGGTTCCAATCGTCCTTATTCCATAAACTTCCAATTTACCGTCCATTGCCAAGTTCACGCGCATTTTCTGAGTATCCCATAAAAATGGTTGGGTGGTCGGCCGGTTGCCTGAAGGTTTGGGTGATAGCTTGGACGGGCAATGTCGTCAGTAAACGTAACAAACAAGGCTACAGGTAAGGTACTATGATCATGAACTTGATATTTCTATGTCTGGACGCTATGGTATATAAAAACGGTATATGAAGCAAAAACCTGGGGTGGGTAAGCTGTGGATTGTCTGCAAGCCAGGACCAGTTTCCCCCCTTACCCCAGGTTCCAATGGAGAAAATCTTCTTCTAGTCTATGACAGTAGCGGAGATTCACATCGTGGAATGAGCGGCGATATTGAGCGGGTTCGTTTCTAGTTCCCCTGCAGACGGGTGATACCATGGCTTTCCATCTCGCTCCGAATACGCGTGTACACCTCGTCTGTCGTACCGGTAGCCTCCACCCTCATAACCTTGCCCAACTTCTCATAGTGGTGTACAACCGGCATGCTAGTTTCCTCGAAGACGCGGAACCGCTTCTTGATAGACTCGATATTATCATCGTCACGGCCGCTCGTTTCACCCCGCTTCAACAAACGACCCAGCATCACATCTTCAGGACAGCAGAGGAAAAGCGTAGCAGCCGAGGGAGAGACAGTTTCTTCGAAGAAAGTGGCCTGGTCCATTTTACGGGGGAATCCATCAATCAAGAATCGTGCAACGCCGGGATTTTCACCGCCTGCTTCCTGTTTCTTCTTCTCGAGAATGGCTGACATGGCGTTCGATAGAAGAGCCACTGTGATTTCCATGGGAACGATATTGCCCTCTCTAATGTACTGGCGGATTAGGTCTCCATATTGGCTTCCCTCACGGTCCTGCTCAGCACGTAGCAAATCTCCAGCGGACAAGTGAGAGAACCCATATTCTCGAACCAGATTTACCGATTGCGTTCCCTTGCCGCTTCCGGGACCCCCAAGCACGAATATTACTGTGACCTCCTCGGCTGAAAACTTCGGAGTGGTGTTGTTGGATGTATTTGGCGGAGGGAGTTCAGGGGGTAGGGTGCTATCTGTGGCTGCCGCAATGGCGGAGTTAGGAGTTCGATTAAGATTGGACATCCTTTGGCGTGCGTGACTTTACGAGGAGGACGTAGGAACCACTTCCGATAGCGAGAATGGAGAGGAGGGGAGCGATTTTGATTTCAGATTTGCTCTGGTGGTTATGTCTAGGCGGAGGAGTCGAGTAGAAGCGTGAAGCTGTTTGTTGGAGGTGGGGTGATCTTTGAGCGTGACCAAGGCACCGAGGTGTCACCGTCGTGACAGCGCGACTGGTTCTTCCAAGAAGGGATGACAGAGGGAAGGGCATTCCTAAGACGGTCGGCCTATTGATATATCTCAATGCTCTTCAGCTTTTCTCTCTTTCTTACTCTTTTTAGCCGCAGCCCACAGACGCGCGGAAGGCGTGAAAAGTTTTCCAGTCTCGTCTGATTGGTGGGTTTGCCTGGATTGCTGACTAAGTGAGTTACGGGTGCCTCCCGCTTCGGGCAAAGAGGAACAGAGCAATTCTTCATCTCTCGGCCACCGCAAAGTAAGGAATTCAGCAGCAGCTGTCAATAAACGAACCTGTGAAGAGCTCATAAAGTCCTTATTCAAATTGCGCATTCCACCGGCTACTCTAGTGGCTAGCTGCCGCACTGTTCCACGGTCAAGAAACCTACTCTTGAACGACGAATAAGAAACGGCAGCCAAAGGGGGCCCAATTCTCCGCGCTTTTGCGGAGACTCACTGTTTGGCATTAACCGACATTCTAGACCATATGAGAGGCTGCATAGCTGTTGCTGAGGTGGAATGCCGGGAACTGGCTCGCGCTGACTCCAGTGTTCCTCGTCGTCTACATTTAGGGTGACAGAGCTGCACTTATCATCTGTTTGTTTCGCCGTTTCTTACATACTCCTATAAGTGTGTCAATGACTCAAGACGTATGTATGAACCAGTCTCGACCTAGTTCTATGAGAAGCCGCACTTCAAGCCCCTGATAGGCCCGATATATGGGGATCGTCCAACATCTAGGCATCTTGACAAATCGCTCCTGCTGATGGAATAATATCAATCTCGCTTCTGCGGTTCCCTATGCGAGGAGAAGTCTGCTGGGATAATTTCTCTTGGGTATGACGTTCGGGCCGTCCGTTGAAGACCCACAAGTCTCTGGTCCGGGGTCGTGGGAGGGTAGCTTTTCCCCGAGCCGCTACGAGATGTTGGCACTTCGGAATGCCAAAAATGTTGATGGAGCCAATTTTTCTTAATTTAAAAAGCGCGGCATTTCCCCAGATATCGCTAGACTGTTGCTCGAGGTTAAAAATCAAGCCATGGCGGTTGACCACACCGTCCAGTGCAGTGGTGAAGGTTCGCTGAAGGTAACTATGACCCACAAAAATGCAAGGGTATGGGAGTTTTTTCCCAAACACACACTTGACCAGCTCTACACCCATGCTCAGTGAGCTGATAGTTTTGTATGGGAAAATAGATGCTCTGGTGTCTCGAAACTTTTATATCTTCATTGAAAAACTACATTGCTGTGTGCTGTGGGTATCACGTGAGAGAACATCCAAAGCGTGTGTGGACAAAACTTCCTGCAGCTTGTTCCGTCAGTACTGCGCTATCCGGGGTTGCAGACTTTATGTCCGGCCCTTGACCAGAACTTGTGGAAGCAATTGCTGCATCCGGCGTAGCCTGGTCCTCGTTACGAAGACATCACCCAAACCTTCACTGTTGTCCCTTCGATAGAGACACGGGACTATCGGCTTACTGTGCATGGGTATGGGTTTATCCCAGTTCAACGGTGGGAAGAGAGTAATCAACTTCCCGCCTCTATTTCAAGGTTCTTATCTCGAAGGGGAAAACTGCCCCGGAAAAACTATGTGAGCCAATTAAGTATGAGCTCTTTCCTAGAGCCACTCCACTTGCTTGCTTGAAAGGCGTAACAGTGCTCGTCGTCTCTGGAGAACCATGTTCGTAGAGGTACAGGGAACTAACGGGATGTCCGAGTGCAAAATGCTTACCGATTGGCGTCAAGGCAGTCTTGTGTACGTGCAGAGCCGCTTTCCGGTGCTGTGCATACATACTTGTTCCAAGTTCCTTTACATCCACATGGTTCACCTTCGGCCTGAAGCGTGGAGAAGTGGCTTTTGCTGCTTTCGTATGGAGCGGTCGTTGGGCGATGAGCTCATGCACCTGGCCCAACAAACATTGACAGAAAGAATTTGCCTTGGGAATCATGAAGGGAGTCACCCAAACCCTTGCTCGAAGGCCCGCGTTTCTATTCAAGCTTATGCCATAGAGTTTTGGAGTTGTACGGTCTCAGAACCCCACGCTCACCCTTCCATCGACTTTCTCCCAACCTTTCCCGTCGGCGAGTGCCGTATGAATATCACATTCCAAATAAATATCCCTGGTATTCCGTAGGCTGTGCAGGCTCTGCGGACCATCCTTCTCTATCGGCGATGCCTCCAGCTTCTGAGCTCTCAATCGCCGCAATGGAGAAACAAGACCCGGAGCGTTCTGATTCTGCCACTATACAGGGGTCAGAGGATCGTCAACACTCTGAGATAGCACCTGGTGTCTTTGCTAAGAAAGAGCTTGTTGAGGACCCTGACGCTCATTTGAGTGAGGAAGAAAGGAAGAAAATCGTATGTTCGTTCCTCATTTCCACTAGCCAATCTACCGGGTAGCAGTGCGATTGACTTGGGTATTATATACTGTGCAACGTAGGATAGAAAACTACTATGGAAATTGGATTTGAAGCTGATTCCGTGGCTCAGTCTTTTATATCTTGTCAGGTATTTCTTCAATCCAACCATGATACAGCCACCTTCAGCTTGTCATCCTAACAATCTAATTCAGCTTTCTCGATCGAACAAATATCGGCAATGCGAAGATCGAAGGTTTGCAGACTGACCTTGGTATGAGCGATGGCCAATACAATGCTGCCCTGACGCTATTTTTCGTATCTTATTCCGTTTTCGAACCTTTGACCAATGTCTTGTTGAAACGGCTACGACCTAGCATCTTCATTCCCATTATCATGATCCTATGGGTACGTAGAAGTGGAGGGCGGCAGATACGAAAAAGAATCAAAGCTGCATTTTGCTAATTTAACTCCATTCATAGGGCGTGTGCATGGCTACTATGGGGGTGGTAAAAAATTTCTCCGGCCTCATGGCTGCGCGATGGTTTCTCGGCCTAACTGAAGCAGGGCTGTTCCCCGGTGTTGGCTACTTTCTTTCCTGCTGGTATAGGCGAAATGAATTCGGTATCCGCATGGCAATCTTCTTCTCTGCGGCGGCAGTCGCTGGATCCTTTGGTGGCCTGTTAGCCGCCGCTATTGCAAACATGGACGGTGTTGGTGGCAGGCCTGGTTGGGCTTGGATTTTCATCTTGGAGGGTATTGCAACTGTTGTCATAGGAATCATCTCATTCTGGGCCGTGCATGATTTCCCAGACGAAGCGAAGTTCCTTTCTGATGACGACCGGAGGCGCGTTATCCGTCGACTGGCCCTCGATCAGCAATCAAGTGCTGAGCATGAGGAGTTTAAGATGGCATACTTTTGGGCTAGTTTAAAGGATTGGAAGACATATCTGTCTGCATTCATTTATGCTGGCTGTGATGCGCCCCTTTATGCATTTTCCTTGTTCTTACCCACGATTATTCGAGAGATGGTGCGATTCCCTCATCCCTTCTCCATTTGAAAGTGCGTGAATACTGACTTTTATTCTAGGGTAAATCATTCCCCTATATATCCTAAGGTTAGCTTTATCATCTAACGCACCTCATATAGGTTATGAGACAACCCGGGCCCAGCTTCTTTCGGTTCCTCCCTATGCTGTTGCAGCAGTTGTGACCGTTGCCGTCGGTTTCTACGCCGACAAAACTCGCCATCGTGGCCTCAGCAACATATTCATCTCTCTTCTTGGAGTCGTTGGCTTTAGTATGCTCCTTGGCGCAAAGTCCGCGAGTGTTCGCTATGCAGGCACATTCCTAGGCGCTATGGGGATTTATCCATGCATTGCCAACACCATTTCTTGGGCTAGTAATAACACTGAGGGTGAGGCTTTCATTTTTCCTTATGGCAAATGTTTTTCTTTCACTATTGCTCCAATGACTTTAGAACTAACGCTTCGATATCACTAGGCGTTTATAAGCGTGGTGTAACCCTTGGAATCGTCATTGGATGGGGAAATATCAACGGTGTGGTGTCATCTAACATATATAGAGGCGTGGATGCTCCCAATTTCTACCTCGGACATGGTGTCGTTCTTGGGTACTTGTGCGTTTTCCTGCTTGGTGGCAGCATCTTGCAACATATCCTACTGCGGATTGAGAACAACAAGAGACGACGTGGTGACAGAGATGCAATAGTCGACGGGCTTGATAGTGAAGCGATTGAGGTGCTGGGTGACCTCAAGCCCAACTTCTTGTACACGCTCTAAGGCTGTCTTGCTTGAAGTTATGATCTCCGAGGTTAATGAGCTCAGATGTCTTTCTGATGTAGCCCATGACTGGATGGTTTTTTGCGTTTCCAGCAAGCTGAGCGAGTGATTATATATATAAAAATTGACCATGCTGTCCACAGGAGAGAAGTTATTGTTATGACACTGAACATGAATGCATTTTATGCTCATTGATGGTTTTTTTTTCTGAACCTGAATTTTACTCAGGTTTACGCTGAGGAAACTGTATATGTGGACCGAACCCCTCGTAGGCAGGTTTCCTGGTGGATACTCTAGACGGCTACCCCTATCTTATCACATCCAATAGTAATATATATAGGAAAGTGATATTTACTAGGCCGTATCGGGGTTCGGAGACTATCAGGTGGTTATCACACAGCCTATCCAGGTCATTTTAGGCCTAAAACATGTAGTAGCGATTGGATATACTCCAGGATTGATAAATTATCTGTTTACTTGATATAGAAGAAGCGGTGGTTTGAAAAGAGTCTATATATTGCCTCTGATCGTTATATATGGAAGATGCAGAATCTAGAGATGCTGCTACTCAATCCAGTCATAGAAAGAGGGAGACAAGGACAGCTGGTTCTACACCTATGCTTCCCCATGATCGGATTATAGCCCGCATAGTGAGGAAGCACGAACAGTAGGCCATAGCGGGGTAGGATCGCCAGAGCTGCTTCTGACAGTCTCGTTTCCGAAATCCGCCATCTCCTTCTGAAGTGCGTCTAGATCGCTGCACTTCACGATCGTTGACGGCGTACTTTCGCCCTTTACCTGTAGGAGCTTAAGAATCTGGAAAGCCCATGCCATGCAAGAGATATTTGATATTTCGTCCAGACGTGAATCGTATGATTTCAATATACGGTTGACGTGATCTTCTGTTTCTTCGGTGGGGATATCTGCGATTCGCAATGCGCTTACAAGGTGCGTTTCATTGAGGATGTTGGGAAGTGGTTCATGCTTTGTGAAGAAGGTTTCCTCTGGGCAAACTGCATGGTGCAGCGTGCTGGTGGAGTCGGAGCCTTGCTGATGGTTTTGGTCACGGTGGATATAGAGCGCCCAGTGGAAATAATCTTCTTTGAAAGGGGGGTCATCTCGTCCGAATAGGAGGATGTAGAGGCTGTTGGGTTTGAGCGATTCAGAGGACATTGTTTTGGTGTTTAAGATACTCTTGATATTTAGATAACGTGTATTCAGAAGAGGATTGGGGGAGAGGGGGCCCTTATTTATTATTGAGTAATCCTGTTGCCTAAAACACCCCTCTGCCGACATTTCCGTCGCTCACACACGCCCTGTGGTATTTGGCTGTTGGAGATCTCATGCGGAGGTATCGGCTCGTGGCCCGAGGGACTAGAAACGAGAATGGAGACATCAAAGCCCAGAGGGTTCATCCAGTATTTCACCGACCACTGTGAAGTTTAGCCTCACAGTCTCTACTTCCTATTGTAGAAGCGAGCTGGCTGTGCCATTTGTTTGTAGTTGCGCTTTCCCTCAAAAACGAACCTTGGTATGGTAGCCCAAAGCTGCCTGTCTGCGCCTCTGTCAATCATTTTGAGTGAGGATATATCAGAGCTGCATCGCATATATTTCAGTCGTTTTATTCTATCGCTATTGCTGCTTTGCTGAGATATAGTTAATCGCTTGTCTGTTTTTGCCCACCTAAGAATTTTCCGTCAAGATGCAACGCGGGTTGGCACTACCGAGACAGTGGCATGCAGTCTGGCTGGCCATTGGGCTCTTCCGAATGCACATCCGATTATTCTTGGGACTAGTAACCCGAAGACCGAGTTTATTGATTGTCTACGAAGATCACTTGAATGCGATTTCCCCCCTTTCATGGTTATATGGATGTTGCAATATCGGCACCCTGGAAATTATCGAGAGGCATTTGGAATACCTCAGAGAAAGGCGAGAACAAGACCGTCTAGCGACGCGAAGAAGATATCGAGATCGTAGGAGAGGTAACGAAAGGAGCACTACTCGCAGCCGAAGTCGAAGTCCTAGTCCTCGTGGTGAAGCAAGGAGAGCACTGGCATGAGCGAGTGAGTGGCTTTTTTTCATGTTTTCTGTATGAGCTTCATGGAGATTTTTTATTTATGAGTGGCGGTTGCAAGGCTGACTTGGGTATTTGAAGGTTAGCTGACGCATTTGGATATCGGATTCTGGGCGATATCAAGTCTGTCCCTAGCGCGTCTGTATACACATATCCTTTCGCTTAGACGTTCCATCAGACAGCATTGTTTATCGATAGGTTCGATTTTGGATAGATATACTCTGTTATAAGAGAGAAAAGGTACTAGAAGACCTCATTGAATGAGCTCGCACCCCAAGAAAGGTGTCTCCGGTATAATAAGAAGCCGGTGGTCAAAACCTCACATGCTCAAGCTTCGCAGAATGGGATTACTTGCAACGCGGGTTCATGTTGAGGGCCAGTTCGTTTGCCATTCAGGGAATGTTTGTTTGTCCTGTCAATATGTACCTTTGGATTCGGTTTTGTTTTTCCCTGTCAACATCCTTGAAGTCAATCATTCCACATTTGAAGGGTTGTTTTGCGTAAAAATGGAGATTGGGGAACCGGAATAGCGATCATTCACTTGTCGTTACTTTTTTTATATAGAAAGTTGGGTCCAAATGTCCACTTTTCTTGGCTGAGCTTAGCCGTTCTGCAAGTTCTCAATTGTGATCGCCATCCCTGTCAAAGCCCGGCGGTTAGAGCTCTTCCCGGTTGCTCAGGTTGACAGGAAGTGTTCAGAGGGGGGAAACTCCTGGGCGCTGCTAGGGTAATTATATATGCAAGCAAAGTGTCCTGTCCGTCAATAAGAGACTCAGCAGCGGAGTCCTCATAGGGTCAGAGGTACTGGAGGTTTGGGGTATCCGACTCCTTCACCATTGTGCAAAGTACGCAGGCTATTCGGCCCCATCATGCTCTTTGTGGGATGAGAACGTTGATTGGCTGGTCATGATGCAAGCAACGGCAGTGATGTGACGAGTCGCTCTGTGATGTTGGTCAATCACATCGACCTCAGACCCTGGACTGCAGAGCACATCTCTATGCACATCCACCGTATGTGAGAGAGTTGATAGGATGAAGTCGAGATGGCCGCATAAAGAAAAAGCATCTATTTTGGGAGGACACATGAACGCTAATCCTAAATTGGTCTAGCGTGTGATTCGCGTGCATTGACCCCGGACCGAGTCACATGCAGTAAGCACTATACCTTATTAAGTCTAGCGCATATTGCTCTGTCAGCCAGTCACATCGCCCAAACAGGCATCTTCAGACTTCATCCATCCTGACCGTCTGCATCTCTCTGCATCTGCATCTGCATCCAGCGGCCGCCCGCTTCTGCCCTTGCTTTTTCCTGTGGCCGGACTCGCGCTAAGGTACGATCCCTCTTGGCTATCAACTGCAGCTGGCGAATGAGACTGGAGAGTCGCTCTCTTCTTTGTCTTCTGGTTGGCGTTCATTCTTATGATTGGCCGGAACCCCATCTTCGCACCCTCGCAGCTCGTTGAGGGGACAATGCAATCTCTCTAACCGCCGAAGATTTTTCTCATTCAGAACCTGAACGGGCCAAACAGAATGCGAATTGCCCTGGTGGGATGCACAACCCTGCCAGGATCCCCTCAATCCCACCTTGGGGGGATGTTTTGTTATGCAAGATGTGACGGTGGAACTCTGCTCGGATAGAGCTTTGTCCTCGCGCTTCCCTCTCTGTCCTTTTTATCCAGCTGTGATACAATAGCTACCTGTCTACTGGGAAGCTGGACTATTGTTCTTTGTTGACATGGCACCTTTTTAATATCTGTGTCGTATTTCCACTTTTTAATATTACTTTCGGAAAGTCTGGTCGATTTCTCATGCATGACAGTCTATCAAAAGTTGGGCGGTTAAATCTCATCACCATCTGAATGCTCTGGACCTGACCCTGTCGAGTCAAGGGACCCAGCCAACCACCCTCTCGTCTTCCCGTCTTGATTGGGGGTCCAAGAAAGTCCTACTTTTTACCCGCCTGGTCTTTTTCTTTTTCTCTTCTCCTTCTCCTCTCCTCCTCTCTCATATATCCATTCAATCTTGCTTCTTTCATCCCGAGTGAGTCCGTTGGCGCTGATCTGCTATTTTTCTTTCTTTCAACCTCTTTTGCTTCGTTCATAGCTGCGACTGGCTTCGCGCTCAAACCCTTTAATCTAATTTCAAATCCTTCTCCCTTAAAGTGCTTTTCCTACCTCTTTGTTGATCGTACTACCCGATCTGCGGCTGCAACATAGTTCTGTCGTACGACGACAATTGGAAGGGTTTAACCGCCGGGAAGCATAGACGGTGCTGCAATTAGGTTCAAGGGAATATCCTAAGAGCTGGTAGATTTGTCAAGAGGTAGGCATTACATTGTAGCGCCTTTTCCTCTTCCTTAGCCGTGAACTGTTTCCTGACTTTGCCACCAGTTCTTCTCCCCAACTCTCTCCAGAAGTTGCCGCACTGCTTCTCAAAGAGCCGGTTCTCTTTGACAGTCCACCAAGCGTCTTTTCTTTTTCTGTTGTCCGTTAGGCAGGCTATTCCTGTTTCGGTCATCAGATCACCTCTCCTCTCCTCGACAGCCTCCCTGCTATGCATACCTTGCACACCCACGGCTTCCACGCCGACAATCGGTCAGACACAGAATCCCCTTTAGAACCAGCAGTCACTCCGATAGACGTTGTCGAACCCAAGCGGCAAAAAGCAGTAGGCTTTGCTCCTCCTCAAATCCACATCGAGCCAGCGTCTGAACACAACTCCCCTTCGAATTTACAATCCCCTCGTGGGTTTAGATTCGCAGAAGCCACCTCTGTGAACTCTCCTATCAACCCTTCTCAACACCAGAACCCTTTTATCGAGCCGCCCACTATGGCTGAACAATCCAAACCAACAGCGACTGTCTCGGACGTCGGGTTCGGCTATGTTGCTGATAACCAGCCTCCTGGCTCTTCTGGAGCTACGCAGAATGGCAACACGCGGCAGGTGCCTGCCCCCCTGAAGAGCGCTATGAAAGCTCCTGGGACCCCAGGACGCTTTGCAAATCCACTCAGCCCAACTTTCGCTGAAGAGCAAATCCTTGAAATAGAAGAAAAGAAGACAGAGGAGCAGAACGAAAAGGATGTGGTAAGTTTACAAATACCTTCCGAGGAATACCTTGATTATATACGATTTACTGATGATGCCTTTTGTCTATATCTTAGAAAGTAAAAACGCGTGTTAGACTTTCAAAGTTCTTCCTCAGAGGAGTCAACTTTTCCTGCAGTTTAATCATTCTCGCTCTGCTTGCTCAGAGCTTTATGATTTTCAATGCTACCAAGAATTTAGCCGCCAAGAGCACGTTTACTCCGTGGGCACCAGATACAAACCCATGGCCGCAAATCCTCATTCTGGTGGTTGCAGGTCTATCTGTACTTGCCTGTGTGTTTGTGTTTTACGGTTATTGCCGTGGAGGACACCGCAGAGCAGAGAAAGTAGGCGTTTATTACACACTGATTTCGTTATTCTTCTTTACTTTCACCGTTATTATGTGGGTTGTATCCGCAGCAACAATCCAAAATTCCAAAAACAGCGGCGATGGGAAGGATATGTGGGGCTGGGCCTGCAAAGATGGAACCAGACGTGAACTGTTCAAAGACGACGTTGACTATGGTCTCGTTTGTCGTATGCAAGTAAGCTACAGCTACCTCCCGTTCCCTATACTCGTCACACAGCCGGTGCTAACCACTATCCCGAATAGGATTGGATATTGATCTGTGTGGTTATCGAAATCGTCGTGGACATCATCACTATCACAATTTACGCCGTGATCTTCTACCGCTTCTACTCAAAACGCAAGCTCAGAAAGTCCATGGACGTTCGCGACAAAGCGCGATCCGATCTCTACCTCGCTCATCTCCGCTCTCAATCCGCACCAAATACCCCAGGATACCCTCTCAGCCCCCGTTCACAGAAATTCCCCGGCTCTCCCCGAATCGTCGAGGACCCATACTCCAATGCCGAAAATGGCAACGGCTACAAGACCCAATATGCCACTGTTACTCCTCCGGTATCCGCTGTAACCGTAACACAAAGACCGTTCCAGCTTCAACCCCCGCCTATGCGATCTCCAGATCTGCACCGCGATTCGAACGAACAAATGCGAGAATCGCCGGATCTCGGTGGGCCTGAGCGACTAAATGGGCATTTCAACGCAGCACCAGGCGAAAGGTCGTATGAATCAGTCCCAATTCCCGCTTCTTATAGCAGTCCTCTAGCCAGTCCGGCGTTTCCCCCTCCGCAGTCTCGCCAGAACACCCCTCCGGTTGGACACAACTGAGGAAGATGAATTAGAAGAAGCGTTTCCGTCCTAATCTCATCAGCTATCCATCTATCTACATCCGCTACTACATAACATCCCCCATATTGGCTTAAAGATGAAACTCAACCGCCCCACCCTTTCTAATACACACTCAAAACAATCATCTCTTGAGCCTGGTTTTCCTCTTTATATTTCCTATTCGTCTCTTTCCTCTGTTCATTTTATATGTCCTCTCTGTTTTATATTTTCTGGAGTTTCATACCCCCGTACCCGATTTCCTCTGTGCTCTTAATTATCGCTCGACGCGCGCATGTGAACGTGAATGAATGGTTATCTGGCTCGCCTTTTTCCATCCCACTTTATATATGTCCCACGTTACGGTTCGGAATTGTATCTATGTTAATTCATCGATTATACAGTATAGTTAAACCAGATGAATAAACTTAGTTATATATATTCGTTCCTATATTGTCGTGGCAGCTATGTTCGTTTGCAAGGACCTAAATAAATATTCATGCTTGAGCGGGTGTAGTGGTCTGGTGAGGGTGCGAAGATGGTGTCATCCATCGCTACACATGAGACTTGCAGTAGATAATAAAAATTATAGTTGAAGTTGATTGATGGTAGAGTCCTTAGCTTAAAATCATAACCAAATCATAAGAACGTCAAACCCATATCGAAGGGACTAAATTCCCCATACAAAACCCCCATCCGAGACTCCAATTGCCAATTTACCACTTTAGAAACAAGCACGCGACGCAACGCGGCATATAGCCGGGAATAAAACATATATGCAAGAAGAAAATAGATGAGGTAAATACGGACATGGGACCTATGCTTCACTCTCAATAACTGCACCAGGATCCTTGGTGACGAAGATCTCTTCGAGTTTCCCTTCCCAGTCGTTTTCAAGATCACCCTTGTTCTTTAGAACAAGGCCTTTCTCATTGGCTAGATGGAGAAGACAGATGAAGCAGTATGAAGTGCTGATATCGCGCATTGCCTGTTCTGGATATGCGCCCGTCAATCCGTTCATGACGTTTGTGAAGCGGAGAGAATCCTTAAATTCGTTTTCTTGTTCGCCTTGGCTTGTCTCCCCTTCGTTTGGTGTCGAGCCAGGGACCTGTCCATTTTCGTTCTGGTTCTCTTTTTCAGGGGACGCTGCGGTGGGAATTTCGGCGGCTTGTGTGGGTGATGTTATGGCGGCTGATGGTGAGGAGGAGTTGAAAGACATCGAATCGATCAGACCTTGTCCCATTCCCTTCCACATGACCTCCTTTAGTCGGCGGACGTCAACCTTCTTCGCAACTCGTGCGTACGCCACGTATTCTGGTCTAACCCTTCGGCCACCCTGCGTGACAAGCTGTGAACCGAATCCACCTTGCAGTGCTGAGCCGGGAGTAGCCACGCTATTTAAGAGAGCATTAAGGCCAGAAAGTCCACCTGGCCCTCCAGCAGAGCTTGCCTGGTTGGCAGTTGCGTCAGGTTGTGGTGAGAATGCTTCTCGAGCATCTGCAAATGGCATATTGTCATCGTCATCATCGCCTCCCATTGGAAGGCCATCTGGAAATGCCAGACCTTCATCGTCAGCGAAGAAATTGGCATCATATGTTCCACGGGCATCAGCACCCTCGGCTGTCTGGTCCATGTCTTGTTTTTGAGACGCCCAAAAGGCTTCATCCATCTCACCATTACTGGATGCAGCGACATCGCGCTGACGGGCGCGGTGGTTTTGCCTACCCAGATTTCGGAGGCCCATTCTAGCCTTGGGCTTGAGAAATAGGCGAAGCAACTCCCGTGAATTGAAATGCTTATCATCAGGCAGAAGGTTGCGTCCCTTTGTTTTCCATTGCGTTTTCGGGAGGGAGATTGCAGAGTTCGAGCTTGAGGCATTGTATATCATTTCAGCGAGAGCTGGATCAAGTGGAGAGCCAAAGTCAATCTCGAATGGTTCTTTTTCCTTCCGCTGCCTGGGTGCAGTATTGGCTGTGGTGACATCTTTTATTCTTCGGATTTTCCAGTGTTCTGGCCCGGCCCAATCCTTTCGTAAAGCGTTATCAAAGTAGCTTAATATATTCTCATGTTCTTGGTTGGCATTAGGACGAGACAGGGTGACCGCATAAGGGTCATTCTCGGTTGTATCAAAGTCCCCAGTGACGTCGTTACCGTCTCCTTCAACACCGATACCACTAACCCGGTGCACCTTTAACATTGGCTCTAGGGCGGCATCTCTGGCCCATGCCTCACCGCCTTCACCAAACCCGGCATCACCACCGAGGTCAAAGCCGGTGATTGTTGCATCATCATCATCGAATCCAATCGCCATGTCATCGTCAAGAATAATACCACTCGCATCGCCTAAGCCGACTTGTTCTGGGGGTTGCGATTTGTCCTGTCTCCAGTCCTCGGGGGCTCGTAAAAACGGAATTTCAAGGGACCCGCTCGGATCGCCGAGGTCGAAGTCTTTTAGGGATGGGCATATGTCTTGCTCGCCTAGTAGGTCTAGATCAGGGAAGAATTTGGCCCCTAGACCACGGATGTCGACATCCAAAAAATCATCAGATGAATCGGCAGTTGTTGGTCTTGGTGCTGGCGATTTGGAACCCTCGGGCTCAGCGGTCTTCTCCCGGTCATTATCCCCGCCTGCAGTTGCGTCCACGTCGTCACTGCTATCGAAAACGATTCTTCCTTGACCATCAATTGCAAGATGGTTTAAAAGTAGACCCTTAGCACCCCCTTCGTCGAAATCCGCAGAAGCTTTCTTAAACAGCGGATCGACGGAGAACTCTAACTCAAACTTCTTTAACTGTAGTTGTGCAAAGGATGGTGCGAGGGTAGCTTCATGGGATCGGGCCTATGGCGCAAAGTAAATCTTATTAGCAAAACCCAATTCATCATGATGTCCAAGCTGGGTGATGAGTACCTTCTTTCTGGCTTTCCTCCTTGTCCCGTCCTCACCAGCCTCTTCCTCCCCTTCCTCATCCTCATCATCCTCCGCACCGTCTTCACCGTCCGTTCGTCGCTTTTTATTATTTCCACTATCGGCCAAACCGCTCAGTAATTTTCCAGTTTCGGTCGCTACACTGTCAACTCGACTAGTATAAATTTTAACACAGCCGTCCAATGTACAGCTTGCTTTCTGGAAATTCACGCCGTCGCCCTCCTTGAGCAGAGACATATCATGGAAATAATCAATGAGGGCAAAGTTCCACGAGTTGGTCGCATTAATCTTATTGTCCGTCGCCATTTTCATCCACTCTTCGAAATTCGCTAAAATCGGCACTCGTTTCATGGGGGTGACAGCACGACCGAGGGCATCCGTATCACCATCTCTAACTCTAGCACCAGAAGGTGTGAGCGGACTAGTACTGGAAGCTCTTTCATAATTGTTGACTCTTCTCACGGGCATGGGCGTCTTGACGGCTGCTTTAATCTGGTTCATCTGAAGGTCGTATGCGGCCTGGCGCGATTGAAGGCGCGCAGCTTTTTCGTTCATATCATCATTAAGTGGAATTCTGTTATAAAACACAATAGCGCAAGCAAACTGTCAGCGGTATATTCAAAATAACTTCATGTTTTCGAGGTATATTCCCTCCACTGGCGCCCTCCGTCCCCTCCGTTCACACTTTTGGACGCTTCTCTCATACCCGCAGTGCAACCTGCAAAGAGTCGGACTTATATCGAAACTCAGGGAAAAGTTCAACGTACTTCATCGGCGAATTCTTATGAGGCGTGGTATTTGCGCCCTGCTTTCCAGAGCTTCTGCGGCCATGGCGGGCCTTGACGGGCGGATTCGCGACCCGCGGCATAGTGACTGTGAGCGTTGGGGGGTTGAAAAAATCGAAACGGATAATTTAACAAGCCAGAGCTAGCGGTACATCTCTCGTAGAGCAGCAGAACAACTAAGGTGTCGTGAGCATCGCCAGTTCTTGTTGGAAAATGCAGCCGGCGACCAGAACATGTCAACATAAACATACGGGACGCCATAACAACGCCCTGCGCACGTGCTATTACTAAGCGCTCTCCCCGCCTTCGTATTAAAGCCGCTGAGAGAGCGTGCATGGAGGGATTTCCATCCACTTTCATCACCGTTTACGACATCAAATCTTTCCCATCTTTACGCATGATAGCTAGAGCCTCCATCCAAACATTCTATAATCTTCTTCCAGCGTAAAGCGATCTCATTTCTTCAGCATCGTCTCATTCCCCTCTCAACAAGCGATATTCGCTAAACTTTCACAACAAGGAAGCCCGGATGGTCTAGTGGTATGATTCTCGCTTAGGGTAACACCTTAAGTTCAATTTGCGAGAGGCCCCGCGTTCGAGTCGCGGTTCGGGCCCTTACTTACTTGTTCTTTTTTGTTTTTTTTCCTCCCCCCATCCATGGGTCGTTGGGGTGGAGAAGGGATTTTTTTGGTTGTGGCAAAATTGGGATGTTTGGCAGCGGATCATCGCCGTGCATCGCTTTAGATATACCCGGGCTTTAAAGATTGACGGCTGGAGGAGCCCCCAGACAAGTGATATATTTTTGTCCTAATGGCAAAATTCTGGGTGGCAATACCATCGGCTGTATATATTGGGACAACCATAAAGTCTACTTACCCAAGTGGTTGTGGGTGTGATTTGAGTCAGCACGATGTATATATATATACATACATACACTTGTAGAAAGTGTATTGCAACAATAACGCATTGAGTTGACAATTATCCTTGAAGATACCCTTGTTCACGGCTGCCAGGTATCTACGATACACCTACCGCGGTAACGGCTTATGAGGAAGTCCTATTCAACGATCAGGGACAGAGTCTTCACTCCCATTCAAAGGCTCGTATTAAGCGATTATGCATTAATAGGTACAATACAATACATATGCTCCTCGCATCTACCAAGGCAAACTGATATTTCAATAAGCTGTCTATTAAGCATCCCTTCTAGCCTCACAAATTTACCATGGCTGGGACCTGCACCACAGTGCCCTTGTCTTGTGGCCACCAGGCAGCCCTTTCCATCCTTCTTTGTCAATCTGCTCGATGAAAGCTCCCGCGCAATCGGGGTTGTCGTACGTTCGGCATGCAAAACCGGAGCGAACCCTAGCCGAGTAAAGGTGACGGCTAAACTTCCAGGGCAGCGGATAGCAGTCATTATGTTTGATGGGCACATTGTCCTGGCAATCACGGAAACCACTTTCTGCACATATTTGCACCAAGACGTTGGGGAATTGCGCTTGGGCTATGGCCCCGAAGAGGAGGGCCATTCCGAGAAGGCTAGCCAGCTGCATTTTTATTTTCAGATACCTGTATAGCATGTTAGATGAGCGGTCTGATTCCCTAATTCCAATGTATTCTCTTACTGGCTGGTGCGTGAATATGAGGAAATAGGTCTTCCTGTCTTTAATGACTGAAATGAGGGAGTCGTAGTAGGAACGAGGGCTTCTAGGAAATGTGATGGAAGCAAGGTTGAGATGAGGACGTCTTGGTGCCTTTATATGAGGTAACTGGGTGCTTTATATACCCCCGTCTACCAGCACTTTTGTGATTTTCCAAAGGCTTCATATCGCTTGAGTGGATCGGATCTGCGCTTCTCAGAAGTGGAAGATGCAGTGCTCAGCTCTGGAGATGAAGAGAAAAAACCATCTCCACACATACCCTTTCGCTTCAATAGTTGAGCTTGATATTATGATTGCCGTCCCAGGCACTCCACATTCACCGCCTCAGGTTCAGCTCAACCCTCGTATCCAGAGCTTGACCCAGCTTCGTCCGACAACAATATCCGTTTTTTAGTTTTTCTTTCCTGCTAGATTGTCCCCAAGCCCTATGATCAGCCAGCTTTAACTCATGGTTCGTCCGAATCCCGGACGAAGACACGGATAAGTCCATTGCAGCCCTCCTCACGCGACAGCAAAATTAAGCCAGTGAAAACCGTAGGTGGATATTCTGCTGGAAGGCTTTTTCCCCCTTTGTCCTCGGACATCATAACTGGAATTTCTTCTGCCTTCAGCCAGGTATTAAAGGAGGAAAAGCCCACAGTGGGTGTATTATTAACGGCCAACCACACTTCAGTATCCGAGCAGTCATACTCGTCGATGCCATTCTTGGTTCAGACTAACAGACAGCAGCTATTTGAGGAGTCTGCTTCTTGAGTCGGGTTTTCTGGGCGGGACATATCTTGGGCCGATGTATGTCGGAATGTCAAAATTTGATATAACAAACCATATTAACGATCTTCTCGATGGAAAACTTCACAATCCCGCCCAGATTCTTCTGATATACTCCCCTCCCCTGGACTGCACCTCCTTCACTGAGGTTCAAATTGTAGCCACAGTAGAAGAAGATAGGCGTCGCCTATTATCCTATTATGGGGATTATACTATTGGCTGGCATCCTGACACGAAGTAGCAGAATTCCGTCTTTTGCTAACTAGAATTATTCTCTCAAATTTATTTCGTACAATTCATGCGGATCGCACTTCTGTGGCACCGTCTTGTGTCTCCCAACGGCGACGTGCAACACCGAAGACCACATTGCAGTCCAATCACGTGTCAAATCGTGGCTGAGGTGGCTGAGTAAGGCTTGGCTTATGTCAGCGGATGTGATATCAAGCTGCCTGAGCGACGAACGACATCTTCGAGAAACCAACAACACCGGGAGCTGCTGGGCGAGTCGATACTCGTCGGAGATTCTTTGATTACATGCTTGGAGGGTTACTCTGCATAACACTTCCATGGAGCTTGTGCTACCGAGTATCGAAATCCTTCGTTCGCCTTCGTTGACTTGTCTCATCTTACCTACTACCACCGTCTCGGCCTTCCTCACTTGACCTTGTCTTGCCGTTTACCCATAATGTGTCTTCGCCATGGACGGCATTTCATGGTCACAGTTCTTCGGAATGGACTCTTCACGTAAAACCCGGCGTCGTTATTCATCTCGAGCGTTCTACTTCGTCTTTCTCGTGATCCTGGCTCTCGCCTCTACAAGCGTGTTCTTAGACAGGTCTAAACGGCTATTAGCGACCCCGGACAATATACGGTTAGGGAAGAGGCAGGATGGAGATATATTTGGGCTTGCAAACAGGGGGAATGATGTTTCGGAGGTATACCTAATGATCCTCGAATAGTTTATGATAGTACAAGAATGACAGTACTCAAATACTAATATGTTTATCGGCAATCAGTGTCGGCTTGTCCACAAAGCAAGAGACCAATGTGCTTTTATTCTCGCAAACTGCGAAGACCACGATATTGGGCTCCTCTCCTACCTACGATTGTACTACTGCAAACTTCCCCACGTTAAAGCTATCGGCTTCTTCATAATCGCAGTGTGGCTCTCCCTTCTCTTCAGTACAATCGGCATTGCTGCGAGCGATTTCCTCTGTGTCAACCTCAGTACCATTGCTAGTATTCTTGGGATGAGCGAAAGCTTGACTGGGGTAACTTTCCTGGCATTCGGAAACGGAAGCCCAGATGTCTTTTCGACCTTTGCCGCAATGAGCTCCAACAGCGGCAGTCTAGCGGTTGGCGAGCTTATTGGAGCGGCAGGGTTTATATCAGCTGTTGTAGCGGGGTCCATGGCGCTGGTTAGACCTTTCAAGGTTGCTAGGAGGAGCTTTGTCCGGGACGTCGGCTTCTTTATCTGTGCAACAAGCTTCGCATTGATATTTTTGGCAGATGGCAAATTACACGCATGGGAATGCGCTGCAATGATTGCTTTCTATGCTTTCTATGTGGTTACTGTAGTTGTTTGGCATTGGTACATGGGCCGACAGCGTCGAATGCGTGAGCGAGATATTGCAGCCCGTGCCCATTTTCATATACCCGACAACCAAGAACTGGAGATTGAAGAGGGCCCAGAGGACGACGATCCGATTGCGGGAGGAGGCGAACAGCGACCCTTACTTGGCGCAACGAGTGAGGATTTCGGCGCGTTGGAGCAAGCTGGTGTCCCGGCTTGGAAAGTTGAATCGGAAGAGGAGGATGATGAAACGAGGGAGAGATATTTGGCTGAGCTTCATGATAATATGCGGGTTAGCAAGGCATCCACTGGCCCAAGAGGTACCGCTGCGGGCCCTATTCGTCCAAGTTTGGTTGGTGCTTTGGAGTTCAGGTCCGTTCTCGCTTCGCTGGAAAAATCAAGGAGTATACAGTCAGGGAAAATCAATTTACGGAGCTACTCTGATGACCCAAATCATCTGGGACCTTCAGCATACCCTGAATCCAGTTCTTCTCGTGCCCGCGCTATTTCAGCTGGTGCATCCCCTCAGGACCAGCGTCAAGGAGCTGAAGCTCCCATCAGTTTCTTCGTCACTTCTCCACCAGCCAGTGATCAGCAATGGTCAGATCGCGGCCGTAGCCATGAAGAGGGCTCTGATGTCTTTCCACGGGACCAAGGTGGCTTCCTTTTTGCATCTCCCACGTCCTCTGGCTTTCCTTCAAGAAGTGCGAGTCCAGCTCCAAGTCCAGCCAACAGGTCCGAGACGCCGGACAGGCTAGCTCCACCGGCTTCGGGGTTTCATCAGCCCAACTACCAGGATCCCCATGCGAAACCAGATCAGGAGCTTTCTGGGGTGTCTCCCATGACGGCACCGCGAGACGAAAGACTTGCACCCAGCCCTGGTAGCTCGAGATCACCCAGCCCTCCAGCCCCCTTTCCGCAATACTTCGATGACCGAACCTCCATTCGTTCTGACATCCCAATTATACGGCTCCCAAGAGCAAGCCTATCTCTTGAGTCCGACTACGCTCAAGACCATCTTTCAGACGACATTCTGGAGTCTAAGGCACCTAAATGGTGGCCATATAGATGGATTCCAATCCCAAACGTTTTCATCGAGGCCCTTCTACCAACACTATACGGCTGGAGGGACAAAAATCTATGGGAGAAATCCCTTGGAATTGTTGCTGCCCCTAGCGTATTTTTCCTTACTATCACCTTGCCCGTTGTAGAACCCAAGGCTCCAGAACCAGAACCTGTCACTAGCCCTATCTCCTCCCAGAGACAGGGAGCTGGACTGCCCAACACCCATTCACCTGTCGAAGTGCAACCATACCGAGACCATGAGGCGATGCATCCTGTCAATGGCGATATAAACCGCGGTAGGGACACGGGAGCGGTCAATAAACGAGCGCCTAGCATTATAAACCGCAGCCGTCAAGATTCCGAACTCCCAGTGGCTCCTCCAGCTCCAGATTCAAACGAAATCAACGTTACACCTCCAAAGCAATGGAATCGTTGGCTTCTTCTGCTCCACCTCTTCACAGCCCCCTTCTTCATCGCCCTGATTGTCTGGACGAACATAAGCTCTGACCTAAACCCACGTGCCTTCATCCTCCCCTTCCTTGTCGCCCTAGCAATATCCTCTGTCCTCATCACCGGCTTCCTCCTCATCACAAAAAGCACCACAACCCAACTTCCCTCCCGGCTCAGACCTTTCCTCGCATTCCTTGGCTTTGCCGTCTCGATAGCATGGATTTCAAGCCTAGCCACAGAGGTCGTCGCCGTCCTAAAAGCCCTAGGCGTCATAATCGACATTAGTGACTCCCTCCTCGGCCTCACCATATTCGCAGTCGGGAACTCCCTAGGTGACCTCGTCGCCGACGTCACAGTCGCCCGTCTCGGCTACCCCGTCATGGCCCTAAGCGCCTGCTTCGGCGGTCCAATGCTTAACATCTTGATCGGAATCGGAGTTGGGGGGTTATACATGACTCTCCACCCAGGCAAGGGCCAGCACTCCGCAACTGCCGATCTGGTCAGACACGCGGCATATTCCGCCACTGAAGCGTATAAAATCACGATTTCCAAAACGCTTATTATCAGTGGCGTGTCGTTGCTTGCTACCCTCGTGGGCCTCCTGATTGTAGTACCGATGAATAACTGGCGAATGGACCGTAGGATTGGGCTGGGTTTGATAGCCCTATGGACCATTAGCACTATTTGCAATGTTGTTGTTGAACTCGTTTCGTGATGGTTTAGATGATATTATTGGTGTCCTGTTTGGCGTTTATACTATACTTGTGACCGTGTATATGTTTTACGGCTTTTGATCATACAAGGCGTCGCTGGCTGTTATATATGTTTTTACTTTTTTGCTCGGTTTCTCTCGATAAATGAATAAATACCCCTCTACCAATGGTTTACAACACTATAAATAACAAGTGTCTACCCATTTCCCTGCCCGAAGGCATGCTTTACGGATCTATATCGGAGGCCATTGGGGAGAAATAGAAGGAAGATAGAAATAAAAAGTTGAACGAATAGATCATACTTTCTTTCCATTACTACGGAGTAACTACAGATGGGCCATTTTCCAAGAAAATTCTCTTTCAATTAGACCGACAAGAAAATAAAACTTTCTCGCCTACCAATTACAAAACACGACCAGCTGAGGCTGCCGTGCTTCGGTCTTTGGTTTCAACTTTCCTCAGCCCTTTACCAGCTTGGATGCTTGCTAGCAACGCACCTCGACCATCGGGGGGTCCAGAGGGGGGCCCGCCGCCTGATCCACCGGGTGGTGGAGGAGGGGGAGGTGGCGGTGGAGGCGCCGCGCCAGGAGGAGGAGGGGCCGCACCTGGAGGCGGAGGTGGGGGAGGTGGTGGTGTACCAGCCGGAGCTTGCATGCCAGGCAGTGGAGGTGGGGGTGGAGGCATGGATGGTGCAGACTGAATCTCCTCAGCGTTCTCATCGACCCCGTCTGCCTGTTGTGGCGGTGGCGGTGGGGGTGCTTGAGGAGCACCGACAGTTTCTTTAGCTGTTGGTGTAGCGGGGTTGGATTCTGGCTTTTCGTCCATTGCACTTAATGGACGAGGGGGTGCCATTGTGCCGAATAGGATGCTGGCGAGTTGTTTAGCGCTACCGCCCGCTGCCCTGTCATCATCGTCAGACGAGTTGTCAGATTCAGCCACGGACCAGTCATCATCGTCTTCTGGTCTGGCGCGAGATTTACGCTCGAGAGGGCCTGGAAGTGGGGTTGGGGCCGTTGGGAAGGCTGATGACGGTTTCTCTTTTTCTTGCTGTGCGAGGCGATGGAATGGGTTGGTTGATTGGAGTTCGGTGGTAGATGGGGTGGTGGCCTCGGCAGTAGGTGCCTGCACTTGGGGAGCTGCAGGTTGATCTGAGGTATGGTGTAGCTGGCGGAAATAAGGGTTTTTAGACTCAGTATCGGTGGGTATTGCCGATTTGGCGGCCTCGGGTGTCGACACGGGGCTAGTGAAGTCCGGGGAAGCTTCTTGGTCCTGCTCCTGGACATGCTCGTGTGTGATGGTTGGAATTGGGACAGGTGGCGCGGGAGGTGCAGAAGGGGGAGATGGAATGGGGGTTGGAGCCGGGGGCTCGGCAGCCTGGTTATAGGCTCGACTGCTGGTGATATCCTCAGGGCCTTCATCGTCAGAAGAGGATTCTTCATCGCCGAGACCCTCAAGCTGTCGCTGAAGTTCTCGTTCTCGTTCTTGTGCAGCTTCCAGTTCAGCTCGTTGAGCAGCAAGTCTGGCTTCCTTCTCCTTGGACTCTCGTTCGGCAAGCTGCTTTCGGCGCTTCTCTTCTTGCTTCTTAATCTTTCCTTGACGAACTTGTTCTTCTAGCGCTTTTAGACGGGCTTGAGCAGCTTCCTTCTCCCGTGCGAGCTCCTCTTCTTGCTGTCGTGCTTCCTCCCTGTTGCAACTGTTAGTCTGTTTCTCTGATTTGTAACATGGACCGACAAGTTTTGATGATACTTACTCAAGCCGTTGACTTTCTGCTCCTTGTGCTTCCTGTTCAGCTCTCAGAGCGTGCTCCTTAGCTTCTTGCTCGGCTCTGTGAGAATCATTTTGCCCCGTAGTATCAGCCTTCACTTTGCGAGATGGCGGCGGAGGAGGCTTTTTGGGCGCAGCCTTGGCAGCAGTAGGAGGCGGTGGGGTTCTCTCGCTTTCCAGTCTCCGCTGTCGCTCTTCTTCGCGCCTTGCATCTTCCTCTTCTGCCTGACGAAGTCTTTCTTCTTTCTCTCTCTTTTCACGCTCTTGACGCTCCATAAAGGACTCGCCAGAATCGGCTGGTTTCAATCCCGCAGCAGCCATGCGTTCGGCAATACGCTTCTGAGCTCTCTCTCTGGCAGAAGCGACGCGTTGTTCGTGTGTCATTCCAGCGGTTGACGGCGATGAAGAAGGTGGCGGTGAAGGTCTGGCCTGGGAATTTTCATTGGATCCTGGACTCTGGTATCGTTCGGACAGCGGCGATCGCTCTCGTGCAAGTCCCCGACTCGATTTTTCCCTGTCAGTTTGTTAATAAATTCCAAGTATAAGCACAACAGATGCTGAAGGTCACTTACTCTTCCTTTCGAATCTTTGCCGTCTTGCGATTGCGTTGAAGATCATAAATGAAATCCCGGATCTGATCTTCTACCCCAAGAGCTTCTTCCCAGCGCCTCCTTTCATGATCACGAGTAGAGTTTGTATCATCCCCCTTTAAACCGTCCTCAAGTCCGGCGCAGAATTCTTTTACACTCTCTTCAACGTCCCGGGACATAGCATCGTTCCGTTCTCTCTCTGCCATGACCTTGCTCTTTTCTTCTTCAAGCCTTCGAGCAGCGGATCCATCGTCGGTCGGAGGTGGTGGCCTGCCAGCCAGCTCTGCAGCTCTTGCTTGCATTCGGGCACGGGCACGTGCCTTGATGCGATCGCTTTCCGTGACAGTGCCGCCAGGACCAGTTCCCACTATTTCCATCGCATTTCCAGGATTCTCTTTAGCATCCTTCAATCTGAATAATTCGAGCTTAGCATCAGCAATTGCCCGTTCAGTCTTGCGCACGTTGGAAGCAATTTCAGGTAGCTGGTCCTGGAATGACTGAAGCTGTCGACGAAGGGAGCGGCGCTCAGCACTGGAATCCATGTTACGAAGCGCGGCCTTGGGGTCGGTGTCGATGTCATCTTGAACCCTCCTAATCCTATCCATGAGTGATTCCGCCTCACGTCTGTCTCTCCGATTGAGTGCCTCGTCCTCCTCTGCCCGGTTTTCATCTTTGAAGTCTACAGCGTCCAACATGATCTTGGCTTCTCGTATTTTTTTCTTTATCTGTTCAGCTGACAACTCCTCGTCCGACTTTTCCGAAGATTGCGCGGAGGAGGCCGGCGAAGCAGACCTGCCAGCACCCATGCGGCGGCGAGCACTTGACTTGTATCCTACCGCATTGTCATCGTTTTTGAATACTGTGGCATCCTTCCGCCCATTGTTGAGACCGGGAGAGGTTGAGCCAGCCCGGAAAGAATGGTTTTTCAAGTAACTAACCCCAGTTTTCTGGGGCTGCAAAAACGCACCAGACGACTTCCTTGTTTCAGCATCTGCGGATAGTAAATTTTTGACGGTTCCAATAGAATCATTGAAATTTCTTGTGGACGGTGGAACCAGTTCTGGGGGAAGCCGGTTTGGTAAGGGGTAGCCATTCAATTTGCGGTATATCAAATGCATAGCCACAGCAAATTCATCTTTGTTTAGTCTTCCTCGATTATTGGGATCTGAGAGTGTCCAGATACGCTCAAGATCCTGGCTAGCCAAGCCGCTCTGGCCCATCATTTCGATTGCCACATCGCCGCTAATGAAACCCTTGCCGAGGCCATCCCAAGCGCGGAACAGATCATCGTAAATCTTTTTCTCGTCCTTGGTTACCGCCCATGGGATCGTTGCATTGCCGGAGAGACCAGCCGTAGTGAAACCGCCCTCTCTGCCGGCCTGAGGCATGAGCCTCTGTTGTAGTGCTTCTATGTTTGGTAATCCAGTTGCGGGGGCATTCACAAATCCCCATTGCCCTGGAATACCTGTTGGCTGTGAGTTCAATGCAGGAGCACTGGGTGGAGCGAGGCCGGAAGTAAACCCGGTCGGCATAGGGGGAACTGGTGGCCGTGGCCCGCTATAGCCAGTAGCTTGAGGGTTTTGTGGGAGACCGGTCTGCTGTGGTTGCAAATTGGCACCCTGACCTGGGAACCCAGTCGCCTGGGGTGCGATTATGCTCGGGGCTTGGAGACCGGCAGACTGGTTATAAAAGCCAGTCGGCTGGGCGGTCAATTGATTCAAGAGTTGGGTATTCGAAGGCTGGTGCGGTCGGGGTTGTTGGGGCGGAGGAGGAGCGGTGGTATTCTGCATAAGAGGTTGGTCGAACTTTGGAACATTTGTTTGAGGAGCCGCTGGTTGGTTATCGGGAACGGCGAAGGAAATAATATCAACCATGCTCGATACTTCATTTGCGATCCGCTCCGGCAGCGCAGATGGGAGCTCACGGTTTGTGAGGCGTAAGTTGCAGAGATACATGGCTAGGGCGAACTCGGGGAAAAGGAGGCGACCTGATTTTGTGGTATCGGAAAGGACCCTAAGTAGAAAGAAATACGTTAATATCGGAACCCAGGAGTGTTGGTGCATCGCGGGATTTTACCATATCTTGGATAGCTCACTACCTGGTAGGTGTGAGCGTAAAAGTAGATCCCGAGCAGTGTCTCCTATAATCTAGTCAATTGACCATTCGCATAGAGTGTATTAAGATGGTGGGAAAGCGCACCATCCAATGACTGGGAGTCTCCCACTGCTGATTTAAACAATTGCTCAAACTTGGCTTGATCCTGCGCGGTGATGAAGGAGAGCCGCATGCTTGGGATCTTTGACCCGGCATGCTGCTGCTGCGCCGTCGCCGTCGTCGCCGAACCAGGCCCGCTTTGGAAAGATTGTGCAATCTGAGACGACGTTTGTACACTAGGTCGCGGGGTAGAGGTTGCGGTCGTAAGTTGAGGTTGCTGCTGCTGTTGCTGTTGTGGTTGTGGATAGCCTGTCATCTGCGGCTGTTGGAGGTTTGATTGAAACGATGGTGCCTGTTGCTGCTGCCCTCCCGGAAAACCGGTTGGCTGTGGTTGCAACTGACCCATACCAAAGCCAGTGGGTTGAGGCATAAAGCCTGTCGGCTGCTGCTGCTGCTGTTGCTGGGGAATACCGCCGCCATATTGTTGCTGCTGGCCCTGCTGGCCATACTGCTGCGGCTGCCCACCCGCATTCGGGTTGAGAAACGAATTCGAGGAGTACATGGACCGCAGAAGAGATCAATTACAACGAGAGACGACGGAAAAGAAATGCAGAACAGAATCAGAACAACATAAGAACAGAAGAAGCACAACGTTGTCGTCGTCGTGGTGGGAGGTGGTGGTGGTGGTTCGTGATGTTTCTCCTGGCCGGCGGAGATGACGCGGGCGCTAGACTCCCAAAAGGGGAAAGGTCGGTACGCCAGCCGCCGCGCTAAACCTAAAGTAGCGCTAAGCGGCTGACTAATCAATGTCACTCTCCGCGCCAATCAGCGACAATTAACAGACTCGCTGGATATCAAAAGAGGAGATTCAGCCTACTGCAGAGCACAAAAATCATGTTGGTTCAATCTCGTTGCAATTCAAGTACTTGTAGTACAGGAGTTTGAAATTTAAATTTGCCACACATGGCCAATAGTAACCCGCCTTTCATGAAACACCGTTGGGTAAAAAGAAGGAAGAAAAATGCAAGTGGCATGACCGAGAATCAAGAAACCTGTATGACAATCATCTCAACTCCATCGCCGCCTTGAAAACCCAGGGAAATAAAGCCGCCACATATAACGCCGTGAAGAAAAGCCCATCCATGATTGAGGCCACTGTAGCTTGGGTCGAGGGCAGGCAGGGAGGAATTCGGAAGACTAGGCACCGTTCTGTCCGTTCTGCTGCTGAGCACCAGCACCCACCATCTTACGGAGCTCGAATTCCTTAGTAAACTCTCGGCTCAGAGTGCCAAGGTCCTTGACGAGATCATGACAGGCTGTAAGCACTGCCTCCTTGGGAGTGATTGATCCATCAGTCTGGACTCGGATGAGCACCTTGTGCACCAAGGGATGTGGGACCTGCATGGATCATTAGTATTTCAAAAGGGCACAAGAGTCCAGCGATGGATTAGTAAATACCTTGTACCCAGCAAAGAGGACATGTTGGCTCTGGAGGAGTCGCGAACGGATTAGGTTGCCGAGAGTATGATCTTCCTTGTTGAAGGTGAAAATTGCAGTTGAGGGAACACCTGCAGACGTGTTAGACGCGTGCTACGAAGAGAGGTGCCTATAAAACCGAATAAAACTGAAGATAACTTACGAGTGTCAATCTCAACTTCGACCTTCTTCTCTCCAGGCCCGAGGACAAAGGATTCGAATCTGAACAAATATACAGTCAGTATTGACAGAACTAAAGGGGCACAAGAAAGTAAAACAGCAGTAAGACATATAAATGGTAGGAAAACGCGTTGGCATGGTGACAGGAAGATTAGGATAGCAAGAACAAGGGCTCGAGGGAATGAGTTCTAACCCAGGAACACCATCGCGATGTGGTCGAACTTGACTACGGCAAGGGTTCTGGCGATAGCTCGCACAAGAAGAGTCGAAGAAAGAGCGTTCACGCTGACGATCGCCAGACATTTTGACCAAGTAGTATAGTAGTATGGTGTTGGTTTGAAGAGAGGGATGTAGCTCAGTTGATAGTTCAAAGCTGGGCTGGATGGTTTGGAAGTAGGATGTGATATGGAAGAGGGTGAAGGAGAGAAGAGAGGAAGAAAAAGAGGAAGATGAGAAGTGGGCAGACAGCAGGTAAACAAGCCCAAAACGGAACGACGAACGACTAAGCAAGACAGTATCACAGGATGGCGCCGAGAAGCTAGAGACTTCATTGTAGATAACAACTTCATCTCCTGCTGGCAGCTCTTTGACATGCCATCCTCACCCTTTGCTAATATCATACTGCCTCTATTCGGTATAACACCAGACAAAACAAAACAGAGACGCCAGGAGTGACATAAATGAAGAGATCGTACCTGTCTGGGGCGTTCATATTGACTCAGAGCTGCAAAAAAAAGCCTGCTCAAAGAGTCTATGCAGAGTGTTTCTGTGATGAGCCAACAAAAGGCTGAGAAGTGCGACGTGTAGGTAGGAGATATAAGGCAGGAGACAGAGGCAAGTATATCGCCCTGGAGAGATGCAGGCAGTGTGCGAATCCGCTAACAAAATGCCCTTCTCTAGCAATTCTCCCTAACACATAAAGTCACGGTATATTTGTTGACACTGCACTACGCGTTGAAACTGTTGTTTAAAAAAGTCTCGAAGGCACGGCAGGCCGGTTGAATGCTCGCCTCTCTTCCAACAATGGGGTATCTTATTCCTGAAGTGCACTGAATTCAATCAGTCAGGAACTGTGCGGACAAGATGAGGTATAAAGAGAAGCCAGAAAGAGTGTTGGCACTTGAAGATCTTTTAAAAGAAGCTTCACTTGATCATGAAAAGAAGTGGAAAGTTGATAGAATCTCTCTGGCAGATTATTCAGCTCTCACGTGAGCAACTCTGTTGGACTTTCCCGCCTCTTCTTGACTTCATTATCAAACTGCCTAATTACAAGTGACATGATTGATTGATACAACCCTCTAGCTATGCTGATGGAGAATACACAAAACTCCCCAATACTAACAGACAAAGGAGATGCGATGTCCGGCCCATCATCCTGGTGCCGCCTCAACGGAGAGAAATGCTCCAGACCAATCGGCGAGATGCCGAAGCTGATAAACTAACATGACCTCCATAGGACTTTGAAATCAGACAAAGATGATGCCGACTCGCCCGAATGTAGCAAAGAAAAGATTCTCTACAGCTGAACTTAACGCCGCAGCTTCCCCACGACCCAACGATAGCTTCGGGCAAACTCCATACCTCCGCGGGAGGCAGATTAAACAGAGCAAGCTTTCTTTCATCTGAACTATAAATCAGATGCAGGAACCCCGCCGTTGAACTAACCAGCCAAAACAATCCAACAGAAAATCACCACCTGCAAAACGAGCTCGTCTAGATAGCTAAACCTGCACTTACAAACAATCAGCTAGCAAATATGGCATCCCTCGCCGCCGACTACCCCTGGTTGAAAACCCCTCTCGTCGCCTCGGCTCCCATGCTTCGCATCGCTGGCGCTCCCCTCGCTACCGCCGTCTCTCGAGCAGGAGGTCTCGGTTTCATCGCCGCAGGCTTTGATGTATCCGACCTAGAAACAAACCTATCCCACGCCGCATCTATCCTTGAAACCTCTCCAATCCCTAACTCTAAAGCAGACGGCACCCTGCCCGTAGGAGTCGGTTTCATAAGCTGGGGTGCGAACCTGTCCCTCGCTCTACCAGCACTAACGAAATACCCACCAGCCGCAATCTGGCTCTTCGCCGCACCTCCCAAATCCCAACTCGCAGTTTACTCGGAATGGGCCACAGCCGTGCGCGCGGCAACGAATAATAAAACTAAAATTTGGATCCAAGTCGGCACACGTCAACACGCACTTGAAATTGCCTCCTCATCTTCTATATCTCCTGATGTGCTGGTAATCCAAGGTTCAGACGCAGGTGGACACGGTCTCAAACAATCATCGAGCATAATCTCCCTTCTCCCCGAGGCTAAAGATGCCCTCAAAGCAGCCGGGCACGGAGGTATCCCGCTCCTAGCCGCAGGTGGAATAAGCGACGGACGCGGCCTAGCAGCTGCGAAATGTTTAGGTGCCGACGGAATAGTCATGGGCACGCGCTTCCTAGCATGTTCTGAGGCGAATATCGCACTCGGTTACCAGAGGGAGGTCCTCCGTGCAGCTGATGGCGGCACATCAACTATTCGATCTACAGTCTATGATCGGGTAAGAGGCTTTACCAGTTGGCCCAGTGAGTACGACGGGCGCGGTGTGATTAATGAAACCTTCCGCGATGAAAAGAAGGGGATGTCAGATGAGGAGAATGTGAGGCTATATCAAGCTGAGATGAACAAGGGGGATGACGGGTGGGGTCCTAGTGGGAGGATGACGACGTACGCCGGGACTGGAATCGGGCTGGTTAAAAAGGTTTGTGATGCTAAGGAGATTGTCGAGGGCATTCGCAGGGAGGCTAGTGAGATACTGGGTAGCTAGGCGTAAATACCTACATAGATCGATAATTTACAGTGACACGATTATAAATACACCCCGCCATCAAATACACAGCAGTGTCTATGTCATACTAGGTTCTCAGACGGGTTTAATCGCCTAGGATAGAAGAAGAAACTTCGAGCTTGCTGCCATTCCTGTTACTGTGTGTTGTAGACGGGAGTATGTTGTACTGTTGAAGCTGGCTGGTTCTCCGTAGTCCTTCCATGGAGGACGCTTTCGAGATCTCTGGGATGATGACTTGAATTGGATGAATTTTGTAAATGCCATGGGACACATAACTGATGGAAATCCTTTCACTTATAACTACAGATGCAAATGCCAAAGACCATATCTTCGCTGCAAGTCCAATATCAATTTCCAAACCTATAAACAAACGACAGCAATGAGATGAGATGAGATGAGATAAGCCGGATACAAAGAATAAAAATTTCAGACGCACACCAAGGATGAAAGTAACCAACGCTCACCAAGCTGAAATCAGAAGCGCATTAGAGATTGCAAGGCAGAATAGCTAATTACACAATGCTAAGGGGGAAGAAGGACACCGATATATATTAGGATATCATATAGCGGTGGCAAAAATTAATTGAGGGTAGTATGGGGTTGTTGTATGTATGGGAAAAAAAATGAAGGAAAAGAATAAGAATGAGATCCGAATTTAAACTTGATCAAAACCAAAATATTAATACGCTTGCTTGCTTGCTGCAAAACTATCATCAATCGCTGCAAACTGGTAATCAACGACACAGGACGATATGGACGCGGTAAACAAGGCAATACATATGTGTTAGGGGCGTAATTTCCGAGCTCGAGTGAGGGTTTCATATCATCCATTCGTCCAAGGCGGGAATCGTTGCTTGCATCTCGTTCGTATGCTGTTGGATAGCGGCCATGCAGTGCAGTGTGAATGAGGCTAGTTCTGTTGTATTGTGGTGGCCCCCGTTTGCTCTCTCGAGCCACCTCGAATAACAGTCAAGAGCTGAATAGACAAAAAAAGGAGGAAGGAAACGGCAATTATAAAACAGCCCGTGTAAACGCCAAAACAAAAGTCCAGAAGAAAGTGAAACAGACAAGGCCAAACGGAACAGAAAGGATGACAGGAGTTGCTTTTTTATTAAAATGTGTGGGTTTTCGTTTGAACTGGTAAAATGAAGACAGGTCGAAGTTTAAGTGTGGTCGCATATGTATGTATGTATGTACCCGGGGTATATTGAGTTAAATTCGAGTAAGATAAAAAGAAAGAAGCATAAAAGGGAGACCAAATTAAAGAAGGTCAAGGTAAGAGGACAAAACTGTCCCAGACTTAATTCTCCGGTCCTGGAGGATGATATAAATCATCAAGACCGGAATTTACCTTTCGAAATCTCCAGCCCTTCTTCCTCTTTTCTCGATTCTTCGCCATTTCCGCCCAGCCTTCGTCATCGTCCTCATCCTCGACTGGATTTCGGACAGGGCTTGGAGTGGGACGAGGAGCAGGGCTAGGGTTGGAATAGTCAAGAGGAGTGCTGGCTCCTAAGCCGCTGACGGGTCTAATTGTGGGAGCGGCAGGAGTGTGGTTGGGCTGCGGTGCGTTGGGAGCCATATTTCCTGGCTCTTCATTCCAGGCGCGGAGCGTCGAGGCCGTGAACGTCGAGGAGCGGGCGTGGGCATGGTTGGGTTTCAGAGTTTGGTTGGGTTGGATGGTTGAAACCGGTCGGTAGCGGGAGGCTGCTCCTACATTACTTCGTTCAGATGGGGCTACCGATGGCGCATACCCTGGCGAGTTGAAGCTTCCCATGTCGTTTAAAGGAGGAATAAAGGAGGCTGGTCGGTTGTGACCCCATTGCCCGGCTGGAGGCTCGACCATGCTGAAAGTTCTCTGGTCAGCCATGAATGGACCACGAGGGGGAGGAAATGCGCCGTTAGACAGCATCGAGTTGGGTCGTTGATTTGGGCCTGGAGGTTGCAGGAAATTCTGATTGGGGAAGTTTGGATTCGGCATGGGTGGCGATGGCTGGCCGTATTGCGAATTCTGGAAATTCATCATTTGTTGCATCCACTGCATCTGCATCTGCATCATCTGCGTCATTTGCTGATTTACCTGCATTTGCGACTGATCGGGAGGCATCATCGAATCTCGATTTCCAAAGTAATGCCCCATTGACGGTGGCACCGTTGGTTGATTGTTAAAGCCCCCGTTTGGAGGATCATACACGGCTTGGGTATTCGGGCTTCCTCTCCTCATAGCCCGAGCGCGCTCTTCATTTGCAATGACTCCAACGAGGCCACCGGGGGGACCTGGCGGTGGCGGCGGGCCTGATCCACCGTGCACCGACGGGGTTCCACCACCCAGCGCCAGAGATTCTCGATGTGTTTGATTAACGAGGCCTGCACCATAGTACGGGTCACGGGGCAGATTCCGTGCAAAAACCGGCAGTGTGCTACTTCGTTTATTCAGTGGGACCGGGGCTTGTCCATCTCCCGCTAAGGGCGCACCCTGTCCAGGAGCGTGGTACGATGAACGGAGGTTAGGATTAGAATTCGACATCATGAGTTGGGACGGCGGCCGATTTCGATTCGGGAAGCCATGCGCCGCAAGAATGGCAAGAGGTATGTCATCATCTTCATCACCAGAACCAGAACCTACGGCAGGCGCCGCGGCGGGGGTATCGATGGAAGTGTTGGGATCCAAAACTGATCTCCGATTTGCAGCATTAGACGAGGGTTCTGCCATAGAATTTGGCCGTTCAGAAGTAGAGCTGCTCTTTTCTGAGGTTGACTTTAAGCCGTCACCCGTTACCTTCATCATCTGCTGTCGGTATACCGAAAGGTGAGCTTCCTGCTTCTTCCGTTGCATGGCAATCTTCCTCCTCTTCTCTGCCTCATCCTCATCATCCTCACTTTCCTCGGCAACTGACGACTGCGATGATGCATTGCTTGGCTGACGGGTGAGCTCTCGCTGCTGGCGGTAGCGCTCAAACTGTGCGGGAGTCATAACCTTGGGTGCCGATGTTTCCTGCGATGCGGCTTCTTCATAGCGAGCAGCCAGAGTTGCCTGTGAGGACATCGAAGGCTCATTACGTTTTTCTGGGAGAGATAGCGCAGGTGGGGTAAGATTCGATGACCCATTCAGCCGCTTTGGGTTGTTGAGCGGGACGGTTGTAAAGTCCTTATCGCTAGAGAACAGGGAGGTCTCTTCGGGGTCCGTTGGCTTCCGAAAGGATGGGTTAGGACTCAGATACTGGCTTGGTTTCGTCTCTTCGTATATGGGCGAGGTTGAATGAAGTAGTCCTGTCCGTGAATCGTTATGTCCATTTACGCCGTTGCTCCTCCCATCCTTGTTCCTGGCCTCATCGGCAAGGGTGGCCTGGTCCAGTTTTTTCACCAGCTGCTGAGAGACGTTGAAGTCATCCGGGGGAGATCCAATCAAGCTATCCCGTGATGTCTGGCTATCGGTTGAAGAAAGGGGAGATTTGGAGCGACCAAATAGTGGAGAGAGGCTCGAAGATATTTTACTTTTCGGTCTATCCTTCTGCGATGGGTTCGGTCTAGCAGCTGGGGCAGGCTTCTAAAGAGTATGTTAGATATGATCATATGAAATGATACTATAGTGCATACACACCTGAACAGTTGGATTTGAAGGTGGTTCCTTCCCACGGTTTTGTTGTTTATTATCATCATAAGTTTCAAAAATATTGCCTAGATTACCAGAGCCTTCTATATTAAAATCGGATTCCAGCAGCTTCGGAGGAGTAGCAGTACTGGTAGTACTGGCGGTTACAGGCCTCTCCCTGCTGACAGGCTGGGGCTGACGGACGGGGGTGGTTGGAGCACGTGGAGGGGAGGTCTTTGGAGCCTTGGAGCCAAAGGACCAAGTCCTAGCAGAGGCGCGCAGAGAGAAAGAAAAAGGGCTTTCAGGAATTGGAGGCACAGGAATATCGTGGGCGGAAGCATCCGTGGAAGGCAAGGTCGAGGAGGAGCTGTATTTGGTCGAGGAGGAACTATCGTCATAGAGCTTACCTGAAGAGTCCGAAGTGTTTGTGCCTCCACTCCCGTTGGATCCGGTGAATCTACCCATCCGCGGCCTCATCTGCTGTTTGGTCTGGCTGGTATTGCCGTTTTCGGGGATATGATTAAGATTATTGTTCATGATGTTGGTATTGTTGTTGGTGTTGTCGGTCATTGAGCGCTCGATTCCAGCAAATATATTATCCGGGTATGGATCCTCCTGGCCGTTGGTACTGTTCCTGTTGGAATCCCGGCCAGATTGATTGATATAGCCTTTCAAGGCAGCAGAGCCGTCAAAGGACTTGCTGCCGGTGTGTGGGCGCTCAAAGACCTTAAACGAGGGCTCCGGGGTGGGACCAAGATCCTCCAAGGCATTTCCAGAAGACTTCCGGCGAGCAAAACCTTTCGGAAATTTAATAGGCATCGAGGGAGGAAAAGGGGGGTGGCGGTTATTGTTCGGAGGAGGAGACTTTCAGGAACAACGGTTTAGCCAAGGAACCGGGCGAACTATCCAGACTTTGGCTCTATGGAGGAAGAGGAGGAGAAGAAGAAGAAGAAGAAGAAGAAGAAGAAGAAAGAGAAGAGAATAAGGATAAAGAGTGAGAGAAAGAATATGAAGAAGAAGAAAAAGAGTGTAAAAATAAGACGGCGAAGACCGAGGCGAAGGAGTTTGAGTTTCTGATGTTTTGGAGATGAGGTGTTAGCAGGCTAAAACACGGGATCTCGAACATATGCACGTGTAAAGACCAGAGCACTGCAGGCGACAGAGCGATGAAGACAGGCAGACAGACAGATAGACACGGGGATAGACAGACACAGAGAGAGGGAGAAGACGAAGAGTTCTTACAGATGACGCTTTTGGTGTCTCAGGCGTGGAGTCGATCTCCAGTTAGCATCCAAAGGTTGGGCTAAGAGGCATGAGGTGGAGCTGGAGAAAGCGGAACAGAGAGAGCCAGCTGGAGAGAGAGAGATAGAGAGAGTGAGGGAGAGAGGATAGAGAGAGTCTTCTGATGCAGAGAAGAGTGAAGATGAGAAGAAGAGAGAAGAACGGAGAGAGAGAGAGACAGAGAAGAGAGGAGAAGCAGGCAGAAAAAGAAAAGATGAAGTTTTTCTTGACAAGTCGTTGATGCCGGTAAGTTGTCAACAGCAGACAATGAGTGAGGCCTGGATATAACCAACTACAATTAATAGATTAACATAATCAGTCTAATGAAGCAATAACAGAATAGAGAAGTAATTAAAGCAAAGAAGAGAAGAAGAAGCAAAGTGAAGATGTTGAAAAGTTATCATGGGGCTGTCTTACTTTTGTATGTTTTTAGCGTGTTGGTGGCGATTTCGCGTGCAAAAGTTCCTGAGGCTAGAATTATATTATCTGATGACAGTCTACTATCACGCGGAGGAGAAGAGGAAGAAGAGAATAATGATGAACAGAGATGAACAAGAGAACAAGAGAAGACAAGAAAGAAGATCAGTTCATATCTTGATCTCTTGACTATGCATGCTTGCTTCTTCTGTACCAACTGTTCATGCAGGGAAGATGCTAGTTGGGAGCTCCAAAATCATCGCCATCTCTCTCTCTCTTCATGCTTTATTCTCTGCTATGATCGAGTCTGTACAACAGTGACACCACATATCCTCACGCTCTCACTACATTGAAAGAAAGCAGACATCTACAGGCATAGTATCATCATATCACCATCATCACATCCACGCCAAAGAAGCTTCGTGCCCAGAACTAACTGCGATCTCGCTTCCGTCCTGACTCCATTTTAACCAGTAGCAAGTGCATCCATACAGACCGACAAATTGGCCACCCAAACTCAATTAATATAATTAATCCCGTCGCTGGCCATTTGTCCATACATAATACATGATGCTAGTTGATCGAGTTGTGCGCGTTAACCCCTCCGATCATCGCCACCCCAGCCGGCACTCGTACATCCCTGATGTTAAAACACGCAAACGCAATCACCTTGTTTAGCGCAGGGCACGCCTGGAAGATGCTCCCCATCAGAAAGTCGTCCACGCTCGTGTGGAACGAGAGATCCAGCTCCTTGAGACACGGATACTTTTGGCCCCGCTCCACGTCAAACACTCTTTGAAATCCTTCGTACGACACATGTCTGCACGAACTGATCTTGAGTCGCTCAATCGCTTCTCCCGAGTGTTGCATTAGTGCCTTGAACCCTTCCTGGCCAAACCCGATCGGCCCTTCTTCGTCTTCCGGCCCCGGTCCGTCCGGCATACTATTGTCGACGTGACGCGTGCCGGACAGATCGACAAAGGTGAGCCGTTCGTTGGCCCAGGTGGGTGAAAACAGTCGTGAAAATCCCTTGTCGGTGCAGATTGTGTTGTTGGTGAATCGCAGCTTGGTGAGTTGTCGGCAGCGAAAGTAGATTGTGTCTAGAACCTCGTCATTTGCCTCCTTGAACCCCTGGAGTGAAAGCGTCTTCAGCTTCGGCCCGAGGCTCTGGACCATCTTGACGATGTTCTCCTTGGATGGGTCCTCAACGTATTGTAGGGAAAGATGTTCCAAGTCTGCTAGCTTGGCGATCGACTCGAGGGATGCGTCCTTCAGTTTCCAGCATTCTTTCAGCTTGAGACGGCGCAGGTTGGGACAGTGTTTTGCGATCAGCTCCATCGTCTCATCGTTTAGGGCGCAGTCTAGGTTTGACAGCTTGAGGCTTTCCAGCTTCGAGCCGTGTTTCTGGAAAAATCGCTGCCAGCAGTCCTCAGATATCAGGTTGCACGCGTCGAGTTGCAGGTGCTTGATTCGAGATTCACGCCCCGTCACATAGTCCAGCACCTCGTCTTTAAACTGGCCCGCACACCGCAAATTGACGTTTTCGAGGAACGGCATCGTGGCAAACACTTTCAAGAAGTTTTCTGTCTCCAATCCTGGTACACCGTTAGCATGCCGTCACTTACTCTCCCTAGATAAGAGATTGGTACATACTCGCAGCATCATATATCTCAATAACGTTGACATCCGCGCGTAAGAAAAGCTCCAACGTCCTCGGTGTCATCACACGTCTCTTCGACAAAATCTGGCTCAGTCGATGAAGAAGCTCCTGAGGCAGATCTCCAAACTCCTCAATATCATTGATATTATCCGCAACTTTCTATAACCTAATTAGCTCATGACAGCTAATCATAGTATATTACCTCATATCAAACATACCTTGATACACATCTCTAAAAGAGTAAACGCACCTCGCTGCGCGATACCATCTAGCAAGTTGCTGAAATTCTGACGACGGCCTTTCTTCGTCGGCTTACGAGCCTTTGGTTTCGCCTTGTTCTCATCGGCAACCAACTGCTTCGAGCACTTGGCACATAGCAAACCGCCATCAGGACCCGTTTTACTATAGGGCGTCACCGTAAATCGTTTACCGCAGATATCGCAGTTATCAATCTGACCAGGCACGGGTTTGCTCTTCTTGTACATCAGATCACCCAGCTCATCATAGTCATCGTCGTCATCGTCACCACCACCACCATTTTTCCCGGCTTTTGCTTTTGCCTTTGCCTTTGCTTTGGCTTTTGCTAAGGCTGTGGCAGACTCACGTTTACGCTTGCGGGTCCTGGTGCTGACCTGGGGTTCTGCGGCAGGTGTGTCGTCTGTATCTTGAACTTGGTCTTGCTCTTGGGTATCATCATCATTCTCATCATCATTCTCAGTGGCATCAATGGCACTATTATTAGCGTTGTTGGTATTGATCCGCTGTTGATAGTTATTTCGAATTGCGGCCGCTGAAATATTATGGGACTAGACAGTATTAGTTCCTAGGTCATTGCACTAGGAAATTGCTGAATATACTCACAGCAAGAAAGTCTGTAAGGGCAGAATGGCTATAGATAGAAGATACCAGTCAGTATTTCATCAATAGCCATATATTAAGAACATTGATACATACGGCCCCGAGATATTCCTCCGATTCATTCTATTCGCCCTAGGAAAGGGTCAGCTTCAGTCCAAGTTATACCACCCAGTGAATGCTCCCCATCCACAGGTTTCCGGAACAGATTCAGCTGACAACACTCACATTCTGAAGCTTGAGATCCTTCACACCTTATAAACCAGTCACTCTCTAGCACAAAAAGCAGTGAAGTAAGATCCTTTTCACCCTGAAGAAAGGAGCTTTAATGGGATTTTGCCCTCACGTGATGACGTGCCGCGTTTTTATCCGATCACGCGTTGTTTCAGGCACAGGCGCAAAGAGCGGAAAGGAAGAAAAAACCGCAGACTCTCCAGGATTTTTTTGGATCGGCTTGGTTTTTTGTCTTTTAGGGAGTTGATTTAAGTCACAGATTCGTATTTTGGAAATTAGCAAGGTGGGATTTTCGTTTTGGTGGTTCTCGGCGTGCAGGCGGCAAAAGGAGTTTCTCAGACGACATTTATTGGTTGTCATGGTGAAGTTCTTCTGGGTAGAAAAGTTTCACGGTTAGGCAACAACGCCTTTTTTCCCTGGCATCAAAGGCAGAAAAGTCGTCTTAGGGGGGAGAAGGGCTGCTAGCTTGGTTTTTGCTGCTTTCTGTCATTCATTCTGTTTCCCTCCTCTTCCGTCATTCACTTGGATCTGTGTTCGGTTTCCGCCTCTTACGCCATGGTGAGGAGACGTAGTTCACTCAAGAGCCTGGCACAGGCTCAAGGTAGGTTAAGACTCTTCATATTTCCCTGAGTAGGTGATAGGCAAAGCTGATTCCTCCCTGTCTCTCTCTAGATGAAGCCAAACCCTCGCCTCTGAGACGTAACTCTACTCGCAAGACCCGTGCCTCAGCCAATGCATCTGCAATAATGGACGTGGACGAGCTTGATGTCATTGGCAACGTGGAGCAAAAGTCTAGTAACCAGAATCTTATGGTTGCTATTCCTGTAAAGGATTCGTCCGCATATACTTCGCTTTCAGCTTCCTCCCTTGATGGTACCATCGAGGATGGTGGCTCGAATGGCTATGAGACTCCCCTGACAACTACAAACCCCACCCCTGTCGAGTCTGACGCTCCCAAGACTCGCCGCTCAGCGAGAGTTAGTGCTTCTGCACGAGTGTTACAATTGCAAAATAGCTCTTTTGCTCTAGGAAGTAAAAAAAGACCGGCTCCAGCTTCAAGTCGAGCAAGTTCGTCTGGCGTGACGTCTGATGCTGCCCTTGCACAAGCTCTACAGGCACAAGAATACGGAGATGAAAGCTCCAAAAGACGTAAAATTAGTGCTGGGGATTTGAAGAAGATTGAGATACCCAATTCTACCGATGACCTTAGCGATGAAGACGATGATGATGACTATGACAATGAAACTCCAGCGCAAGCTGCCCCTACCCGTCGTGCTTCGATAGCCACACGATCAAGGCGTTCTAAGGTCGACCTTAAAGATACGATGCCTGATTTTATTATTGACTCCGAAGGGGAATCAACACTGTCAGACCCTGACTCGGATGTATCTGAAGCATCAATCGAGGCTGAAGACGGTGACTCTTCTGACGAAGACGCGCCAATGGATCAAAATATTAATTCCACTGCGGACTCTGATGCCAACGCTCCCATTCTCACCGGCAGGACTCCGCGTGCCCCGCGTCGTCGACGTGAACGTGATTTTCTTACTAGAGTGAGAGCCCCCTCACTCACATCATGTCATGATTTTTCTGCTCTTCTTGCTAACCCAAAATATAGGCTGAACGGGAACGGAAAAAGCTGGAGACCCAGCACCCTATCATTGTATCAATGTGGGATGATATTGAGAAAATGCCAGTTATCACACCCACTGCTGCACCGCAACCACCCCATATCTCACGGAAACTCAAACCGTTCCAGCTTGAAGGGTTGAACTGGATGCAGCAGCAGGAGAAGAGCGAATATAAAGGTGGCTTGCTCGGAGACGAAATGGGAATGGGAAAGACTATCCAGGCTGTCTCCTTGCTGATGTCTGACTACCCTGCTGGGGCCCCGTCTTTGGTCGTTGTGCCTCCTGTTGCGCTTATGCAGTGGCGCTCTGAAATCAACGTACGTCCCTTCAGTATTGTGTTCTATAACCAGTTACTAACCTCTTATCAGTCGTATACCGACGGGAAGCTCAAGGTTTTTGTCTATCATAATTCTAACCCGAAGGTTAAGAATGTCACAGTGAAAGAACTGAAGACTTATGATGTTATCATGATATCTTGTATGAACAACACATTTTCCCTGGCCATCACAAGTTGACTGCGTCCCCCATACTAACCGGCAACTTAGATTCTGGCTTGGAGTCCATGCATCGAAAAGAAGTCAAAGGCTGGTCTCGTAATAACGGTCTAGTGAAGGAAGACAGTATCATCCACTCCATCAAATTCCACCGATTGGTTCTAGACGAGGCACACAGCATCAAACAGCGCACTACCAGCGTGGCAAGAGCTTGCTTCGCCCTCCAATCCAAATACAAGTGGTGCCTGTCTGGAACACCCGTCCAAAATCGAATCGGAGAGTTCTTCTCCCTATTGCGCTTCCTCGAAATCAAGCCGTTCTCCTGCTATTTCTGCAAGGTCTGTAAGTGCCAGCAGCTACATTGGTCGCAGGATGCACAGAAACGATGCACCCATTGCAAGCATAAGTATTGCCGCCCACCCAATGGCCCACGTATGTTTTGTTGCCAGAGCCTAACCTTCTCTATAGTGGCTTCCAGCATGTGTCTGTTTTTAATCAGGAGATCCTCAATCCTCGTAAGTGCAATCATTCAGGAGTGACGTTATCAGTACTGATAGTGAGGATAGTCACCGAAGCTCGTAGCGCGGAAAAGAGAAAGTCTGCTTTGGCAAAGCTGCGCTTAATTACCGATAGAATCATGCTTAGGCGCGTGAAAAGAGACCACACTTCCTCTATGGAACTTCCACCAAAACGGTATAACCTATACCTCCCCTGATCGAGTTGGATATATCTCTGATCCGACGCTGTTTGTAGGGTCCAACTGCATAACGAATTCTTTGGCGAGATCGAACGAGACTTCTCCAGCAGTATCATGACCAATTCCGCTAGGCAGTTTGATACATATGTCTCCCGTGGTGTGATGCTGAATAACTATGCAAACATCTTCGGTCTCATCATGCAAATGCGGCAGGTGGCCAACCATCCTGATCTCATCTTGAAGAAGCATTCTGCTCGAGGCCAGAATGTATTGGTTTGCAGCATCTGCGACGAGCCCGCCGAAGAAGCCATCAGATCCCGCTGTCGTCACGAATTCTGTCGCCAATGCGCTAAAGAATACGTCCAATCATTCCAGGACGGTGCCGAACCAGATTGTCCCAAGTGCCACATTCCTCTCGCCATCGACTTTGAACAGCCCGATATCGAGCAAGAGGAAGGCGAGGTGAAGAAAAACTCCATCATCAACCGCATCAAGATGGAAGACTGGACATCCTCCACCAAGATCGAGATGCTCGTTTACGATCTGTATAAACTGCGAAGCAAGAAGCAAACCCAGAAATCCATTGTGTTTTCTCAATTCACCTCCATGCTTCAGCTGGTTGAATGGCGTCTCCACCGAGCTGGTATCAGCACCGTCATGCTTGACGGCAGCATGACACCTGTCCAGCGTCAGAAGTCAATTGACTACTTTATGAACAACGTTGAAACCGAGGTGTTCCTCGTCTCTCTCAAAGCTGGCGGAGTCGCACTCAATCTTACCGAAGCCTCACGAGTGTTCATCATTGATCCGTAAGTTTTTTTTTTCTTTTCTCCGTGCTATCTCCTGGTCCCTTTCGACCCTAAGTTACCCCACCCATCGTGTTCGTTTAAAGTCAATATCGGCTCCAAACTAACCCTATCCGTCTTTTAGATGGTGGAATCCAGCGGCCGAATGGCAGAGCGCAGACCGGTGTCACCGGATTGGACAACGACGACCATGTGTCATTACTCGCTTATGCATCGAGGACTCAGTCGAGTCTCGCATGGTTCTCCTGCAAGAGAAGAAAGCAAATATGATCAATGGCACGCTAAACAAAGACCAGAGTGAGGCCTTGGAGAAGCTGACGCCGGAAGATATGGAATTCTTGTTCCGTGGAGCATAGAATGATGATGATAATAATGATAATAATAGCATTGCATGGAGCAAGGGATTAGGGTTAATCGCCGGTTGTGGCTGATCTACATACGGTGGCTTTTTCTACGCCTCATTTACGTCTCATACTGTAGGAATATCAAGCTCATTTCTGATCAGTACTTTATCTGTTTTTTCGTCAAGCCTGATGATCCTGGACCCTGTTCAAGTCAGCTCAGTTCCGTATTTTGTCTAATGTTAATTTGGTACATTGCCTATTCCCTTCGCGGCCAGGTTGATGCAGACAACAATTTCAGCTTCTGTTAGCCCAAAATTAGCATTATCGATAATTGCCATGAGCTGGCAACTGGATGAGAATGCGCGAGATCATCATGCTGTATATCAATGAAACTTAGGATGCATCCCCTTTGGAAGCGGGTGGTTACAATATCTACGCCCAATATGGGTATGGAGTAAGGGGAGTCTCCTACTCCACTAGGATGATACTGACTCATCCCTTATGCATGAATGTGCTCCGGATGATTGATTTTTTAATAGATTATATGTTTGAAAGTTGGTAGAGTCAATCTCTCTGCATAGACATGCATACAGCGGTGCCATACTTGGGATTTAGATATTCAAAATCACAGTTACAATTGCAATTTCACACAGATGAATGGTTTACAGATCAACACCATCCACCTGCATGTTAAGATGATGAGGCAGAAGAAAGAAAATGAAAAGCCAACACCCGCCCGGTTCCGGTCGTACAGAGTGATTCAATGCAAGGAGACCCGAAGTACATCGTAGCAAATACCTACCAGGATCCCTAGCTTGAGCCAATACCTCCAATACCTCCACGTAGCAAATAATCTTGGCCAGCCTGCACCAGCCGCAAATATACCACAGCACCCTGTCATAGTTCATATCCGACAAATACTATATTCCAGCCACTCAAGGCCAGCCCTGTCAGGCAACTGACTGTCCATCGAACATCACTGCCACCTCCACTCCCGACATAAGTGGGGGTGCGTGCCACCGCTTAGGCTGAGCCACAATTTATTTCTGGATGCATGCCCAGTCTGACAGGGCGATGCAGATGCAGATGCAGGACTGGTCCTACCTTTTTCTCTGCAGAGAGAATATTCGCTTCAAGCGATGAGGGGGAGTCTGGAAATGGCGTTGTCACTTTTAGAATTTCTTCACATTCCTCTTGGCGATTGTGGGTTTAACGGCCTCCCTCTCGTCCTGATGTATCGGGTTGTCCTCAGGCTTATTCCTCAGCTTGTCAAGGGAAGGGTATCAAGGGTAGGTAGGTGGCGAGCTATGAACATTACTCAGAAGAAGTAGAAGCCAGTCTAGACGGGGATCATATTCCTCCCGTAAACTAGAAGGGTGGAGGCAGGTAACCTGAGTGAACCAGTACCAGTTGGGCCTCTTGTACCTGTCCGAGAAGGGAAATTAGGACTTCGGACCACTCTATAATAGAGCAAGCCTAAATGCCATCTCAGCTGAAAATGACGCTTTAATCAGCCTCCTGGTTCCTCAATGAGGACCCCGACAGCTCCAAAAAATATGCATTTCAGGGTTATACAAGACCCAAAGGGGGAAAAAAGGGTTTGGGTCCCATTTCGACCATTGACGATGTTGCTTTCCCACGTAGTAAATTGGCGTACTGGAGCCGAGGCAAGGAAGGTGAGCAAGTTCCCATATGTCGGCCATTGGCTGGTGCATTCGATAATTCATGCATCCCCTCTGCTTCCGCTTAATCGGCACTGGTTTTCTCGGGGCGATGGAAAGGTGAGATTCCCCGTTTTAAACACTAGTGTAGGGCAGACCAGCCACTAAGGCAGGCGTACAGGCGGTAAGGAGGGACAGGGCAAGGGGTGAAAAAAGAAAATCCAGCCAGGAGGAGATAGGAGTGGCTCTTTGAGAGCGCCCTAAGTGGAGATGAGAGGATAGCGAGAGCCCATAGGGATATTTGCATCTGCATGGTCATGCCATTGTTCACCTGGACTTCCCTGGGCCCTGGTATGGTGTATTCGGAACATGATGAGATGTTCAGATAGGTCTGATATCTGTCTCTGGGCAGGTCTTGGTCCTGTCTGTCTGTACATCTGCATCTCGGCGCATCTTAGCCAGTGGGTGAAGGCATGCCGAGAAACAGATATCCAGACAGACAGAGACGTCGTCTTGTCTTTTCCGCCCTACGTGTCTGGGCAACGCAGTCAAATGGATTTCCGTGGCTGGGTCCCCTCGGTGGCTTTTTTTCATTTCTCGCTATGCGCGAACCTGGTCCAGCTGGTGGAGATGGTGGCTTGTTTAACGAGATCTCAGTGGCTTCGCGCCGGCACAAGCTTTTTTAGCTGCAGCTTGAGAAGCAGAAAGAAACAGTTTCTTGTTGAATGGGCTGGGATCATGCTGGCTTCATCATGCGTAAGAAGTGGCTTGAGTTGGTTTCTTGGTGTTCGTCTTGTGTGACTTTATATGAATGACTTTCTGGCTGTGATGAACTAATAATATCTCAAGATCCATTTTGCGCCCTTAACATTCTTCGATCGTCCGCACTCCTCCTTTCTTGACGGAAGATAATTTATTTGATATTCTCCTTACTATTTATTTACTCGTCGTTCCCTCCATTTCGTCCTTGAGACGTTTTCACTGTTAGTTGTTATAGCACCGGATGCTCTGCCTTAGGATCCCCTCATATCTCGACTCTCTTTCGATCGCTTATAGTATCACATCTCATCGTATCAACCGCTAGTCGGTCTCACTCGTTCTGATACTCCCTGATATTTCTACCTCTCTGTTTACCTCTCACCAAAAAAAGGCACGCTTAAACGTGCAGGCAGCATGGGAAAGCCGCCAGCGCCACTCGTCCGCAATGCTCCCGCTGAAAGAAGCGGTTCTACATCCTCTGTCCCCGTCGCCTCCAGCGCGAGTAATGGCCCTGCAGGTGGTTTTGATGCTACTCCCATTCCTCACGCTCCTCCAGGGTTCACCCTAAAGTTCACCTTCCACCGTGCTGAAAACCTCCCCATGGGTGACTTTGGCACTTTCTCCTCAGATCCCTACGTCCACGCCATCCTAGATGTCAATCTGCCGCGTCGCCATGAGAAGCAAGATCCAGGAATGACCTTCCGCACCCCCACGATTCGCAGGAATATAAACCCTGTATGGGACTGTGAGTGGATTGTCGCGAACGTGCCCGCGTCGGGGTTTGAGCTCAAGTGTCGGCTGTACGACGAGGATGCGGCTGATCATGATGACCGGCTCGGAAACGCCTACGTTGAGGTGGACCATATCCGCGATTCGTGGCCTGGTATCAACTGCCAACCATTCAGAATCAAGAAACGCATGGGCAGCAATAGGGCGTATCTATTGAGATACATTGCTGCGGGACTATCGAAGAATATCAGTGTCAATGGAGTTCTATATGTTAGTGTGGAGTGCCTGGGTAGGACTCCTGGCCCTGAGGGGGGTCAGATATACACTATGGGCCCGAATTATTGGACGAAGCATTTCTCTCCGTTAATAGGGCGGTTGGCTGGCACAAAGGACTCTATTCAGGCGCAGGATGGAAAGCCAGCCATCGAAAGATACAAGTATGTTTTAGCCTGAAAGCAGTGGAAAGTGACGACTCGCTAATGGGGTGATCTAGTTTCCAAGCTATTCAGATACAGCTAAGCGGGCCGGTCCCTTCAGCTCTCTACCATAGGTATGTAGAGTTTAGGCCCTTCGTTGCGGGCATGTTTACGGCTGGGGGCATCCGTGGCCGCCTCCTTAACCATGCTCTCCATCACCAACACGCGAGAATATACGCCTACGACCGATACACTGAATATGGCGTATTTCCTGAGCCATCGATCGAGCTGTCAAAGAAGTTCCTTGATTTTGTCCATTATGATCAAGGCGGTAGAATATTCACCTACGTCCTTACCCTCGATGGGCAATGGAGGTTCACCGAGACAGGCAAGGAGTTTGGAGTCGATCTGCTGAGCAAGCATACGATGCACAGTAACGTGTCAATTTATATTGCATACTCTGGAGAGTTTCTTGTCCGCCGCACCCAGCACCAACACCATAGACATCATCGTCATCAGCATAAAAAAAGCAATTCATCTGCTCCTGGAGATGACCTAGAATCGAACAATTCACAAGCCGAAGTAGTGGAGGTAGTATCCCAAGAGCCGTCGGACTATGAGCTCATCATCGACAACGACAGCGGCACATACCGACCGAATGCCAGGCTACTCCCTCAACTCCAGCAATTCTTGACCCGAAACCTGCCAGAGTTAAACATCACTGCTCTAGATTGCCAGCAGGATGCGCAGCTGCTCACAGACCTCAAGCAGGAGCAGCGCGACAAGAAGCAAGCAACCGGACGAACTATCACGTATCTTCAACGGCACACGTCCAGCAGCTCTTTGTCATCGCTCTCCAGCTCTGATGAAGAAGCACTAGATGAGGCAGCTGCACAGAGACACACGGAAGGGGGTGGTCAGGACAAGCCAGCTCCAAGCAAGCTGCGCAGGATGAAGGACCCGAAGGCTAGGTATAAACAGTGGCTGGATACTGGGCATATTGGTCTAAACACACCAGATAAAAATGGAAGGCCTGTTTCTGCCTGAGCAGGATTTCCTGTGCGACGAAAAAACGGGGGATAAGGAGCTGGGCTGCGATTAGATACCTATTTGTTGAACGACTCTTTCAGCGTGGGCGGTGCGGCGTAGAATAGCTTGAGATGCCACAGTTTATCCTATGATGTGATGACTATGAATGGAATGACTTATGACTACATTTAGGCAGCATTATTCTCTTGTATCTGTTGTGTATTCTGATATACCCTTCAGTGTCACCGCCAAAAATCTCCCCGCCCAGCTTGTGACACATACTCCGTACAAAAAAGAAAAAAAAAAATTAAAAAAACGCGGCACGCGTGTGGCTCAGATAAACACACTCATCACGTCTTTCATCACTGCCTGTTACTCGCAGTTCGTATCTGTAGAGTGCAGAGAGAAAAAAATAGGCGGCGGCGCATAGAAAAAAAAGACACCAACCACCGCGGTCAAGTGACCGTCGCTCAACCACAAGATCGCCGTATCCCAACCTCCGTCTTTGAACTCGAGAGGACTTCTTAACACTTCATCTTTGCTGCCTGTTTGCGTGGGCAGTTTGACCTGTCGATGTGTCTGAACCGCCAATTCTCCATCTCCCTGCGCATCGTCGTCATTTTGCTTAGGTTGCCTCGCACCGCATCGCATCAATAGTCTGGTTGGTCGATCTATCGAACTATCGCATCCGCCCCGCCGCTTCAGATCCCAATCTTACGGAGAGGGAGAAAAAAAAGAAAAGTCTTATCATCATATTAAGCGCTGTTACTTGCAGCTTACAGCAAGCTACGGAGATTTAAAGAAAGGAAACCGTTTCAAAGGCTGCAAGCCTCAAACTCTTCGTGCCACCCTCGTTGCTCCTCTTTATCGCTCGCTTTCTTCCAGCCACACACCTCGATGTCTGCCTCGTAATCTGGCCGGATCGCTCCTTTTCGTCTTCTTTCCCCAAAGTCTGGCTTGTTGCTGGATGTCGTGAATATGGGCAACGTTGGAAGCAGGGCCGATGAACCTGCGGTTCTCTATTTGAAAGATCAGACAAAACGTACGCCTCACAAAACGTACCCGGGTCGCTCTCGGTGCTATGGACTTCATCCTAATAACTTGCTCTCTTAGTTACCATCTCCTCTCTTATCATAACTAACGAGCAAGGTGTCGTTCTCTTGAACATCTCCCCGAATGGCTTCCCCGCTACTCGGGTCATCGCGAAGAGGGAGGCTGGAGATGACAACCCCATCGCCTTTGTTCAGGTAAGCTCGTGGCCACTTACGGGACTTAGATATCACAGAATGCTAACTATATCTTGTTCTACTACTAGGACCCTGACTCTGTCGCCAGTGGGATCCCCTCGTTCCTCCTCCGGCTAGATAATAAAGATGAACTCACCTTCTCCTTCACCTTCGTCGTCCGACAAACCCAACTCAGCTCCGCCGGCTCCTCCACTACAATCAACGGCGTCGCAACCCATTTACCCGAAGTTGCTGACACCATCCTCAAGGGCGTCACTTTCGCACACGCATCGAACTCGAAAGAACTAGACAATTTAATCACACGCGAATTTCACGCGAATCCAAACTTGCAGAACAACTCCAACGTACAACATGTGGGAATCTTCGAAACGCGTGGAAACCCTCATGCGGTATACGAATGGTCCTGGAAATGGAGGCCGCCGAAGAAGTTGGAGGACAAGGGGGGGGGATGGCGAAATTGCTGTAGTTTTCTAGACTATGATCAGCGGACGAACCGGCTAAATACACTGGCATCGTTTGCGTTCTGGGTCCAGAATTCCGCGAGACCACAGTCTAGCTCTATGGCACCGACACCCTCCCTTGAACTTCCGGTTCCCTTGCGTACCAGGGTCGCTTCTTCCCAGTCTGCACTGTCGCGGCTGAGCGAGCCTGATAACTCGATGGATCCGTTTGCACCTGCTTCGCCAATCGAGTATTTAGATGCGAATTTCACGGCGGCTACGAACACTGCTACGAATACTTCGGCCACCCAGGCTGTCAAGGTGGATGTTTCTTGCCAACGACCCGGTGAGGATATGAGTGCAGTGGAAGACGGCCCACTCTTCAGAGCAACTATGAAAGCCCTAGAGCAGAAGACGGGAAACATGCGAACGAAAATGAAGAAGCTTCTCAAAAAGGCCGAGGCTGTCCATCAAGCACAGAGCGCCTGCAATGATGCCGTTGGTGCTTTTCTTACCGCTCTGAATGAGGCTTCGACATCAAATGCAAATGCTGTGCAGCCGGCGCTTGAGCATTATTTCGAGAAGACTGCTCGAGAAATTCTTCGCTATGAGCAGCGCAACAACATTAACCTCCAGAAGCTCATCATCGAACCCATCTCCAAACTCTACAATTATGACATCAAGCAGGCTGAATCGAAAAAGAAGGACTTTGATGATGAGAGTCGCGACTACTATGCCTTTGTTGGTAGGTATCTTGGGCAACGCCAGGATTCTCTGAAGGAGAAAAAGCGGGCTGAAAGCGATTCAAAATATCAGAGCAAGCGAAGGAATTTTGAATTAAAACGTTTTGATTATTCGTCTTTCATGCAGGATCTTCATGGTGGAAGGAAGGAACAAGAAGTCCTCTCCTATCTAACCAGATATGCTGATACGCAGGCCCGAAACTTCTTAGCGACGTCGAAGAAGGTTGATGAGTTGATGCCTCAGCTTGACGCACTCATGCACGAGGTCTCAGAAGTCGACAAGGAATTCCAATTCCAGCGATCTGAGAGAGAAGAGAAGCGTCGCGCACTTGAGACCAGCACCAAGAAATACATAGAACCCGAGACGATTTCGAATCCAGGGCCACCGCCAACGGCCTCCGGCAGTAGCAACACTGCATATGCTTCTGACTCCGAACTTGGTCGAGCAGATAGCACAAGCTCGACTTTAAAGGGTGTCGTTAGTAATAGCTCTGCGCTGTCTTCATCCCCCAATAGCTCGGGGATAACTGGGACTGGCGGCTCGACGCTTCCGGGTTCCTCAGGCGGATCGCTGTCGTCATCGCAGAATAGGTTCAAGGGCTTTCGTGATTTGGAGGAGCGGGATTCTTCCAGCCTTGCGAGCGCAAATGGTCAGCATAGGAAGGAAGGTTTACTATGGGCGCTGTCTCGCCCTGGCTCGCATATCGACCCTAAGGGTATGAATAAGCAAGCCTGGCATAAGTGAGTCTAGCGTTTTTCTTGGTTTTTCTCCGCTGTACTTTTTATACTAATCAGTTGCTTTTTTTTTTTAGATTTTGGATAGTTCTGGACCAGGGAAAGCTTTCTGAATATAGTAATTGGAAGCAAAGGCTAGACTTGCACATGGATCCGATAGATTTGCGAATGGCATCTGTTAGAGAGGCACGAAACGCAGAACGACGATTCTGTTTTGAGGTTATTACACCGCAATATAAACGGATCTACCAGGCCACCTCTGAGGAGGACATGGCGAATTGGATCACAGCGATCAATAATGCGCTACAGAGTGCCGTTGAGGGTCGGGGTGTAACGCCAATCCCGCCACCGCAGGGCAGCGACAAGAATTCCCATAAAGATATCGGCTCCGTTCTCACGGGGAAGAGTTCATCGTACTCCGCTGGCCATGGCCAATCCTACTCGTCTAATCCAAGCGGTGTTAATCGTAGGACGACGGTGGGAGCACGGCCTAGCTACGTCCGAAACGACAGTCATGCCTATGACGATAACCCGTCGAGACTTTTACAGACTATACGTGACGCTGATAAGGGTAACAACTGGTGTGCCGACTGCAACTCCTCATCCAAAGTCGAATGGGTGTCAATCAACCTTGGCATCGTTCTCTGTATTGAATGCAGCGGCATCCATCGGTCGCTAGGCACCCACATCTCCAAAGTCCGCTCTCTCACCCTCGATATCCACTCTTTCTCAAATGACATTGTCGAGATTCTCCTCCAAGTCGGCAATAGAGTTAGCAACATGGTTTGGGAGGCCAGACTCGACCAGGCCTTGAAACCCTCGCCGCAAGCAACAAGAGACCAAAGGTTAAAATTCATCACTGCCAAATACAGTGAGAGGGCATATGTACAGCCACTTTCAACCACACTTTCTCGCTACTCATCCCCGGAGGAAACACTATTGGCCTCTATTAAACGCAACGATATCCAAGGTGTCCTGTACGGTATAGCCTTACGCGCTAATCCAAACGCAACCGATCGCTCCCGCAACACACATGCAGTCTTTCTCGCCCTCGCAGCAGCCGATCCTGCTGCCCCAGGTTCAACGGCGGCAGCTCCCAGATCCCCTTCCGTCAATTCCCAGGCCTCGACCAAAACCATCCCATTCCCAATTGCAGAATTCTTAGTTCAGAATGGAGCGGAGATCCCATTGCAGATGCCCGCTATCCCTCTATCACCGGCAGCTCAGCTCTATGTGCAGCAGAGGACTGGCAGAGGTGGCGGGGCAGGGTCGAATGGGAATGGAGACACTCTCACCGCGCTTCCAACCATTCGAGGGTCTGATGGCCAGACTGCTATGGATACCAAGGAGCGTGAGAAGCTGCAAAAACGAGGGAGTGCAGGTGCCCGGTTCGCCGGTAAGGTTGCTGCGTCACTGGGCAGTTAAATCTTTGTTTTATCGAGACTGTTTCCTGTTGAAGCTGTTATTGATAAAGTTTTGCATTTCATTCTCACCCTCCTCCCTCCCTTCTGTTCGAACTGCGCTTATTGGAAAGACAATGCGGTCACGGTCGTTTTACAATTTTAATGTCTTTTCTCCCTCATGCCACCCCCTATTTTGTTTTTGTCTTGGACGGTCTTTGTGCATTTTCGCATGCAAGCATAAGAGCTCCGATACATCTCCACTTTGACTGGATAACTCCCTTCTCCCCTTGTGTCTGTTACCGAATTCTTGTCTTCACTCGCGAGAATAAACCTTCCACGCGCCGATGACGTTTTAATACATTTTCCTTTGCTCATTTTGTTTTTTGCTTTGTTTGTTTTTGTTTATTTCCTTTTTCTTTCTTCTATACTTCGGTTATGAACCGGCCTATCGGTGCTTTACGATAAGGCAGTTTAATTCCCCATTTGGTATTTTCCTTTGTTTGAAAGTCTGGTCCCTGTGGCTTGACTTGTATTTGCTTTTTCCTTTGAAGCTTTGCGCCGTCCTCTCTTCTCTGATGTGTCTCCTTCACAGGGGCTGCTTTATGAACGCACTACTGGAGGACTTTTGACCTGCCCGGCCAATAATGTATGTAATGATAATGCTATATGAAGTATCAAGCCTGTCCATATTATAGCAGAGTGGTCTTTGCCTTTTGTTACAGAAGAAGCTGATCTGGCACGCCAAGAACGGTTAGACCCCGCTAAAAACAAAATCCGGGGTAACCGTAACTTACATGGCGTCACCAGAAGACGGTATCGAGGCTGTCATGCCACCGGGTCTTTAGTGGTACAACCGCCGTTTGTGTGTGTAACAAGAGTGTATGTGTATTTTAACATGTGACGGCTGACATAAGCCAGCCACCTCATCGCCGCCTTTTCTCTCTCGCCCGCCTTTTGCTACTTCTTCTTCGACTTCATCTTTGCTTCTTTCGTCGTGCTGGCCTGCTGAATCTCTGCTTTCTTCGCGTGCTTTTATCATTTTTTTGCTGATCGAACTGGTCGACTCTTACGCTTTTATCATTGGCTTTTTCTCAGACTTTCATCCGCCAAGTTCCCGTTCCTGAGACAGGGTAACCTACAGGTTTCTACCGTGGGCTTTTGCCACAACGAAGCTTCTTCCTGCATGAAGAGTATTTAAGCCTTCGGTACTGACTTCAGCGAAGGCGAACGTCCGTACAAGCCATAAAATACGTACAGAAGCTCACTCTCTATCTTCCCTCTGAAGCCTTTACCACATCGACGGTCCTTAGACTGCTGCATCTCTCGTCTACTTTGACATAGCTTCGCCATGGGCTAGGCTAGAACCCCTGCTCCTGTTCGTGGGACCAGCGTTTGACAACAATATCTGAAGAGTGGCTGCACGCCTGCAACTTCCCGACCGAATACCGGAACATACACATACAAACTCACCCCCCTTCCCCCACTTGTTGTTGAGGATACACATATCAATACAGAATTCCCCTCTTACACGCTGTACTCTGCACCCTCTGGAGATCTGCACTCTTTCGAAACATCTCCATACGTATCTAGCACCACCCATTGCTCTTCCCTGCAAATCCCGTTTGCCCGCTAAATATCTGGGGAAAGGCAATCGTTTCTTGGCCCCCCTCCACTTTTGATTGTCAAGCTACCCTTCCACCCGTATATAAAGTACCACACCCCCTCGACAGCTGTTCGTTCATTTCCCTCTCGCTTCCCTTAAAAACACAGGAAAAAGGGAAATCGACAATCATGTCCAACGATAGGTCGAATTCGCCTCCCTCTTCCTCCGCCAACACCGCCCGTCACCATAGTCGTCGCGCTTCAGTCACAGGCTCAACGTTGACCGATCTCTTCGCGAGGTCGGGAAATGTCCCTCCTCCACCTCCGCTAAACACTGGTGTTAGCAATACTAATGTTGCGGGATCCGTCTTTTCCAACCCTGCTGCTGCACAGCAGAAACGACGCACCTCAATCACCACGCTCGGCCTCTCGGGCTCTCCCACCACGCAGCAATCCCACTTTGGCCCTCCATCCGCTGCATCCGTTATGCATCGTCGAGGGAGCGTCTCGAGCTCGGTCATGTCCACTTCGCCGAACGTCGAACATGCGGTGGTCGAAGAAGAAGAGGAAGGAGATGCAGATACACCGATGACCACACCAACCTCGCCATTTGCCAGACGGGTGTCGTTCGGCACCCGGTCTAATGTCAATGGTAGATATCCCTTCAAGGCAGCATCTTATCGCTCACCTTCATTCAGCCAGAGCTACAGTCACTATAGCAGTAGTCTAAATGGCAGCAACACCACTTCACCTTCGTCTCCCTCAAGTGGTGCGTCAGCTGCCTCTACCGCAAGTAGCACACATAATATCTCCCGGAGTATAGATGAATCTAACATTTTCTCGTCTCGTCATTTAGGTGAAGGGTTCAATTGGCCCGAAGCACTGCGAACTAGAGCCGAACGGGCTCCTTCCTTGAGCTTCTCGTCTACCTCTCCCACCAAGCCTTTGCACCCACAAAATCAGACCCAGTTCCCTCCTCCCACCGATTCTTCTCCAGCCAGACACCACCATCGAGCAGCCTCCATCGCTACCATGGAGGCAAGCCCATCGAGGAACCAACGCCAACAGCAGCCTCCAAAAGAATTCTTCGAGCGCCAATCTCCACCTGTGCCAGCTGCTCAGAACCAGAATCGACCTAAACAGAGACCCAAGCCGGATTATTTCCAGGAGAAGATCCTGCGTGCTGATTTTATGGACTGATTTGAAACTGACACCTAAAATGTCATCTTCTTGCCTTTCTATGGGTTTGTTTTGCCAATTTGTTATGAAGTGAATTGGAGTTTGACATTGTTTTCTTGTGCTTTTTTGGCAGTACATGCACCGGTGATGGAAGTTATACGGAAACCAAGGATATTTTTTTTCCCTTGCGAGTTGATGGTGTTCTTTGGTGTTCTTCAGTCTTTTATTTTTATTTTTTTGACCTTTCTCCAGCCGTGTATTGCTCATCAACGGTTTTTATCCATCCTCGCCAAACCCACTCACCTCATCATGCCATATGGCGTACAACCTATCTCTTCTCTGCCTTTGCATTATTCTCTACTCTATACCCTCCATCTATCTATCCATACCCATTACTATCTGCTACCATTTTAGCGACCCATACATACATATATCAACACAACCTCACATTTACACTGATATTGGCATTGTTATCCACATACCCTACAAATGCACCCAGCACAGCATTTCCAAACATCACTTATCAATACATCTCTATGGCTCAATTCAACCTACACCGCCCTTAACCTAGCTCTCCACACTCTTGAAAACTGGACTGCAGTTCCTTCAGTCGATCCTCAAATCTATTTCCCCTCTATTCAATTTTCAAGCAGATATGCCGATCAAATGATGGACTATTGGTTTTTTTCTTCTAGGTTCATATTTGCTTTTATCATTGATTTTCTCAAGTTGAGCTTGTTATTTTTTTCTTTCTTTTTTCTTCATAGGATGAAATGCAGGGGGCCAGTGGGAGAGCATGCAATGGCGTATTTTCATTTCAGTCTAACTGCTTTGTTTATTTGAAATTCCTTGGTTTATGAGTTTAGGAAGGAAAGAAAGAAAGAAAATTGTGAATTGAAAAAAAAAGAATACTTTGCTAGGAGCAATTTTTGTTTTTGCGATATAACGTCACTGCGGAGTATTATAGGCTACAAATTCAGGACATGAGACACATACCATGCAGCAGACAGATTGATTATATCCATGTTTAAAGTGAATATTTCCCAAACCGCTAGGTCAGAAACCAAACGCTCTACAGCCATTGCTTGTTTCCATAGTGAGATAGGAAAGCCCCAGCATACCCCTTGTTGATATCAGCCCGATAGATGACCTCCAGCATCTGCTGGACGGAATATTCAGCCGTGATGTGCCCCTTGAAGTGGGGTGCATAAGCGGCAAACTTCTCTCCCAATTTACCCAGCTCGACCAATTGCTCAGGCGTAGCTGCACAGTCGTCATCGTCAGTTCATCTAACCACCTCATCGTAAGTTGAGAACTGGGATTTGAGTCAGTTACTTACCACCATCATCCTGGCCGGTATTGACAAGACCGGGCGAAATGCCAAAGAACAAGATCCCGTTTTTCTGGTGCTCAGCGCTGAATTTGGCGACGGCCGTATTCATCCCAGCCTTGCTGATGCTGTACGGAACTCCGAGCGCGACGCCCAGGTTTCTGGTGAGTTCATCATCTGCCAGGCCAGAGGTGAGGGTGATGACTTTCTTGGCTTCCCCCTTTTGGATCAGGGGGAGGAATAGAGTGAACAGGTGGATGTTTCCGATGACGTTCACTTGGAAACAGTCTAAGAGTTCCTTTTCGAATTTGACGGGGTCTTTGGAGTTGCTGTTTTATGTTAGTACAGAGCACATGGTGTTTCAGCTTGGATGTGGGAAGAGCGCAAGCGACGTACAGGTAGCTGGCTCCTTCATAGGCGGACCAGGGTGTAATCAAGGCGGCATTTGCAATTATATAGTCCAAGCTGCTGGTGATCTTCGCCACGTCCTCGGCTGCTTTCTGAGGAGATGTTAGCAGATCGCTCATTTGAAGTATGGAAGCAATTGGCGAACCAACCTTGAGAGAGTCATAGTTGGTGAGTTCAGCCTCGACTATATGGATGTTATTCCTGCCTTTGAACTCCTGGGCGACTTGCTCCTCCATTGCGGGTTTGTTACGCACAAGTCCGATGACAAGATTGTCAGGATTGGAAGAGAGTTGACGGAGAAATTCATTCTATGATTCCGTTAGCAACTATTAATTCATCCGAAGGGTGTATGCGTGCGTATGTACCCCAATTCCACGAGAAGTGCCGGTGATAAGGTAGGAAGGCATTGTTGCTAGAGTGTCTCTGCTGTTCACTGCAAACGATTGTGTAGATGCTAAGACGATTGATGATGATGATAATGTTCCATGTTTTCAACGGAATTCTATGCCTCTTTATACAGATCGAGTTCCCTCTATTGCCTGCGGTGATAGAGTGTTGGAGACAGCTAGTTCGCATTCACCCCTGAGCGTGCAGGATTCTTGCCCTGGTGCTGGGAGGCCGCCGTCTCGAGACAGAGGGAGTGATCCTCATTATCACTAGAACATCGCTTCGGACCGATACAGTCGGACCGCGAGTTGAAGTTGGATTTGAAATATCATGAAGTGATATACTTGAGCAAACAGCACGAATTATCCATCCGTCGAGATAATTACTTATTTCGGAGTGTTTGCATGGAACGGACAAACGGAACAAACAATACAAATTGAATCCTTTGAATCCTTCAAGCAAAACTGTCTAACTATCTATGTTTGATCGAGGCAACATCCCAATCTTTAATATGGAATATTATTCGTCATCAATTGAAATTGATCATACCCCTTAGTCGACATACTTCCATAACTCTTCCTCACAAGTTCTCTCATGTGCATCGCTGCCTCCGCCTCCGTCTTCTCTAGCGCAAACCGATCACGGAAGTTCTTTAAAGTATCGGGTTTGAAGCACGGTAGGCCACTGTCTAACATCAGAGTGACGATGTGTGACAGCTTGGTCGTGTATGGCCTTGAGGCAAGGAAAGCCTTGACCACGAGGGATTCGAACCAGCGGTAGGACTGGGGGGGGTTGTTGCCACCCGTGCCTGCTAGATTTATTGCCGAGTTTGAGGGGGCTTCTGAGGCTGGGGATGGGGAGGAGCTTCCATTTAGGTTGTGTCCGCCCATGACGGCGATCATTTCAGAGGTGAGTTTGAATGGAGCTCGTTCGAAGCGGACTCCACCAGGGGCGATGTCGAAACAGAATCCAAAGTCGATGTGGATTATGTGGCCTGCATCATCGATCATGATGTTGCCGTTATGTCGATCTTTGAACTGCAAAAGGTATGAGATTACTGAGTACGCAGCCATGGATTTGACGAAGTTGCTGCGTGCTTCTTGGAACTTGATTGACTGCTCCCCGCCGTATTTGCTGACAAAGTAATCATAGAGTCCGTTCACGGCTTCACGGCCTAGCATGTCGCGGGATATCGAATTAGGGAGGACATCGATCACACCGCATCCTGGGGCAGTGGCAACAACCCTGTATGGGTATACAAAAACATCTAGCCCGACACTCGCAAAGATTCCACGGAAGGCTGCTATCATTTGGAGGGCGAGGACATCCTGGCGGCAGTCATCTCCCACTTTGAAGATGGCGGATTGCCAGACATCGTATGAAGTGCCGACGGGTGAGAGGATTTGGGTGTTATTTTCGTTGCTTTCATTGGATGCTGGCTGGGCTTCAAGAGCCTGAGGTTGTACGGCTGCCTCGTTTGTACCGCCGCTGCCATTGCCGTTTCCATTATCATCAATTTTTCTGGTCTTTCGGATCCTAAACGTCGCCATATACGGCGCCTTTGCGTGGCTTTGCAAAGGTTTCCCTGATTTCCTATCAATGCCGACCACGATCCCATCGGGATTGCTAGGGAGGTATACGCCAACCTCAACCTTGACTTTACGTAGTTCTTCTTCTATCTTTTCTTTCTTCTCCGGCTTACTGCGTTTGATATATGGCCTTAATTTGCCAGATATGCCCGTAATCTCGTTGAAGAAGGAGAATTCTCTCTCGTAAAAATCTCGGTCCACATCCGCGAAGCCGCCAATTAACGTCTCCATAAACCGGTCTAGGATTGGCTTGACGGGGTCGGGCTGTAAAGTAGTAAGCAGTCAGTTAGGGTTAACTGCTTAACCTGTGGACTAAGGCGGAAATGAAAACATACGATTTGAGAATCTTCGTCTTTGTAAGCGTTCGCTTTCATGTTCCAGATAACTTGGTGGGCAAATAGTTGGGAAAGCTGAGCCGTTTCTAAAAGGTATTGCTCAATATAACCCAGCGAGTCGTACCGTAGCGCTTGCACCAGCTGGGGAATGTAAAAGAAACCAACGTCAACAGCATGGCTCTCCAGTGCCCGCATAGCATACTGAAGAATAAAAGGGTGGTTTCCATAGGCCGGTAGGAAGTAGGTGACAGCGACAATGGGGTTAACAGGCGCCCAGTAAACCAGATACTAGTAAAAAAGAAAGAATATTAGTTGAGTTCCCAAAACTCTGGCGACGGAACGTATCAATACCTTTAGCTGAAATGAGACGTCTTGCGGTAGGGATGATCCGAGTAAAATTTCCAATGCATCGGGTTCACCTAGCGCTTTTCCAGGGAAATTCAGGAGCAACCAGCGTATATCATTCTGAAGTTTAGGTGATGGGAATCGTACAGCCAGCTGGAGCGCAAGGCTGGGATTTTCGTTCCAAGCAAGACGAAGCAAGCCAGAAACAGCTTCCTGAATGGGCTATTAGCGAAAAACCCCCTCAGCAGTTTTTGGCGAGACATCACAAACCTCTGTGATAGTTTTATTTCCGGATGTGGAGGAAAAGTAGTGCCTCCTTTCCTGGTCGAGCGGTGAAAGCCATACTTTGAGGCGTGACCTTTCATTGTTTATTAGTATAAGGACTAGGTCTTGTTTTGCCTGAAGTGATCTCCGGGATGTCGAGCCGGAAACTTCTTTCCACGAGATGGTTCCTAGGATAGACTCGATATCCTGAAGGATTTTATCCTCCGCCTTCATTTGGAGACGGTTGCCACCGAATGACCATCTAAAAATTTTACGAAGGTTAGTGTTGGTTCCACACCACTGATGCGACCTATACCCCCTGTTATCTTACCTTGCTGGGTGGCTGAACCAGGCTAGCGCCGCTGAGAGTATTTGATCTTTAAGCCTCCATGCGCTGATACTACTCTGACTTCCACAGTACCGAAGGACCTTGAGAGAGAATAGGATAATGTGAAAATGAATTTCACGTGCTAGAGGATGGCCCGTTGTGTCTCTAAGCCCGACCAAAGTTGCGCCTATGAGACGTTTGAAGATCTTTTGAGTGTGTATGCTGCTTAGTCTGGTGGCGTTAAAATGGCTTTCGAAGAATTGGAGCACCCGGAAATGGGGAGAAACAACGTTCTGAGCCTTGCGCTGGCGCTTCAAGATCACGTCTTTGTCTGATGGCAGTGATTCCAATTTCGTCATGAAAGGATCGTCGTGCCTAAAATATGAATTTGTTAGGGACCCAGACGTTCGTGTTTATGTACCAAATGAATAGCCTACTTACTTGAAGGTCGGATCAAATATCCCCTGTTTTCGCTGAATAGTGCGCTCCCATGCCTGTGCAACTTCTACTAGAATTCTAGGCTCCGTTGTCGGGTTCTCGTTGATAGCGCCAAGCCACAATGAAATGCCCATCTTGATTGATTCTCTGGTGAATATCTGGAATGGTATATTGACTAGGTGGGCAATTATTGCTGGCTGGGAGCTCTGGCTGTTACAAAGTAGTGCGGCCGCTTTCCTGAGAAGGTTGCGTGGGACGTCGATCGGTATACGTTTCTCTTCACGTAGCTTGGACGATAAGGCTACAAGTGCAGCGTTGATGGTATCTGGGTAGCCAGCGGATGTGGCATCTTTATCGTCTATTATTGCGTTAGACGGTATTCGTATCTTCAATTCTTTGGTTGGGGAGGGTGAATACTAACCTGATAGTATAGATAGCGACAATTTCTCCCCTGCTACGGAAGAGGCTTCGGCATAGCGATACTCTTGTCTTGTAGTATACTGGGCGATAAAATCCGAGGCGACATTCAAGACGGAGCCTTGCTCGTCGATAGATCCTGACAAGTGACGTTCAGTCTTGCGGAAAATATATAAAGCAATTGATATACGCACCTAATCTTTGATCGCTAGTAGGGATGAGAGAACCCATTTCAAGTGCGAATGAGCGGCCCATAGAAATATGGCCGTAAGCCCCATCGTCTTCGAAATCAGAAAGATATGTCTGGATAGAAAATTAATTTTCTTGCTCGATTGTTCTGGGTTTGCGCTGATTTCCTTACCTGGAGCAGGCCCTTGACGTCAAGTGGTGCGATATTCATAACGCTTGTGACCCATGTGCGAGCTAGACCGTAAAAGCTGTTTAAAGTGTGCCTCCGAAAATTATAGTTATCCGATAACTCGATTCGAACAGTCTGTCTAGGAGAAACGAAGGAAGACTTCCAAGCAAACTCATCTAATTCCTCATCGAGACAAGAAGACCACAAAAGCGTCAACAGGTCCAACAGGGTAAAAAGCGACCGCTTCTCACACAGCGAAGAAGGGCAATTGGCTATGATTTTACTTGCGGCTGCTGAGGCGACTTGTTGGACTTTGTCGATACGATGACAACATGCGACAAAAGTTTCGCCGAGTTGGTTGGCGATATAAGGCGCCGTAAATTTGGTAGCCATTTCAGTGAATGTTTTCTCCAGGTAGACGGTAACAACCCGATCGGCTATAGACTTCATGCAATTACCTGTTTCAGAGCTGTTTATAGCTGGGTCTAAAAAGTAGGTAAGCACCTTCGTGCAATCCCCAGATGATGCACGAAGAGTTTCGATGAGAAATGCTGCATTGAGGAAGATTGTCTTTGGGTAGCTGAGCCGTTTGATATCATGTTCTAAGGCGGGTAACTCAAGAAGGAGACTCTTCTTTTTCTCGATAGTTGCCTGAGAACTTATTCCTCGCCGCAAAACAGTATTCAACTCGATGTCACTTTCTAGTAGCTCCGCTCGATTTTCGGAGACGAGAGGTGGCGAGTATTCAGCTAATACACGGAGCTGCTGGTAATTTTCTTGGCCGAGTTCGGATCTTAGTGTGATGCCATGCGCTGCAATATTGAACCAGGTATCCCTCAGTAGGTATATGATGTCTTCATTTTCGCACACTCCCAGTGGTAGATCTTCTATAGATTTAACCTTTGACAGCAGTATGGCGAGTGGCCGTAGTAGCGGGGCGATCTGTTGACCTGATAAGTCGACATCTTTAGATTGCCCCTTTTCACGGTCAACGGCTGCCCCAGTGTTGACAATGTTTTCTAGCAGATTCACGAGGTATATCTTATAGAGTTGTGTGGTCTCGTCAAGGTTTATCGCAAGGTGATTCCTCGCTCTATGGACCTATTTTGGTATCTCCTGTGTTAGCAACTTTGCAAATACATCAAGTGGGTTTCGGTTAAGATGAGAAGAATCGATACGTACGGCATCAATAATGAGATTGTTATTCTGGGCAACAGCGTCGCGGTAAAGGCGATAATAGAATTTGAGGAGAAGCTGAAATTCGGCTTGGTCGCTCCGAAGAGCAAGGGCTGCCGTCTCCTGAACGATGCAAGCGTCTACGATGACATTGATCTTGCCTATTTTCTGCAGCATCATCGATTGCGCGAGGGCCACAATCTTGCTATCATCAGAGCACGTTGCTATTGTAGTTATGGCATGCACTACGTTTCTGGCAGTGGTAGAAGCATCCGAATCTCCGTCGATTGTAAAGGACAGCACGCTATCGTTAGACGGCTGTGGACGATCCGTAGCGTTAGAATATAGGTTCATCCCATCTGTTGTAATGGCGATTGGTGTCTTATCGACATTTGGGTTCGAACTGAGAACATTACCCAGGGAGTATAGTGTCCCAATAACTGCATCTTGAGAGAGAAGACGCAGGTTGTATGCTAGGCATCGAGCAGCCAAAGCAACAGTGGGTCCGCTCTGACCGCCTTGGACGATGAATCGGAGCAAAGACCGAGTCAAACTTGATGCACTTCCGCGAGACAGTCTTGCTAGAACGACCACAGCCCTTAGTGTAACCGCTGCTAGCTCTCTGCTGGTCATTTTATCATGGTCAGCAAGCGTGGTTTCCAAAGATGTGTATAGGATGTCCAAGTCCGCGGCATCCTCGTCGACGACGATGCAATTAAGGAATGTGATCAACGAGAGTGCCTTGACAGAGAAAGCTAGACGCTGCTGCCATGTGGAACCAAGCTGCAGGTAGTCTGACCCTTCCTCAAGGAGATGGATTTTGTCACTAGCAATCTCGGCGGCATATCTCACTAGAGCAACGAGGCCATCATCATAATCCTTGAGAACGTCGGTACCATTTACGTAGTGGTCTAAAAGTGTGTCCTCGGGAATAATCCGCCCATCATCACCAGTTGGGGACGTGCATGCTTTAACAAATCTCATAAACGCTTGTTGTAATAACATTGAGCCGAGTGGTCTTCCGTCCGCTGCATAACGCCGTGTAGACCGCCTCCAATTTTGCAGCACGGGGTCAGATGATCGCGTATTACGAATAGTAGACGATACAGTTTCGACAATGACCAAGAATTGTTCCGAAAGTATGGTTTGAAGTTGTTTGATCATTTGAAGGCGTTCGTACGAATCCCAAAAGTGAGCATGGTCAGCCGCACCCTCAAGGAAGCCTACGAGGGATACCATGAGGGATGCCACTTCAGTAACATCGTCATTGTCCAAATGTATACCAGTTCCCTCTGACTGCTCTTGTAGTGCCGGTAGTGACTTGGCGGCTAGGACGCAGTTGTCCAAATACCGTTGGACACACTTGGATACTTCACCACAGAGAGCAAGATGCCGAGAACCAAGAGATAGCAGGCCTGAAGTTAAATCGTAGGTTAACTTCTCCCATAGAGATAGGTCGAATCGAGGGAGAGAGAAGGACGACTGCGCCACGAGAATGTGGATGGTCGGGAGGCATTTCGAGAATAAACCCGTAAGTTTTGTAGCATGGCTCGAAGCCTTCACAGTCTGTGCAGTTTTACATAGGGCAAAGAGGACGTCTAAATCTCGAAAACCCTGCAGGGTTATTAGCTGACTTTGATTGTGTTATATTGCGGATGGGAGGATGTACGCTTGGGGTGGAATTGGCAAGGTGTGCATGCCCAGCCTCATCTCGATCCCCGTTGACGCCGCTGGGAGAGTTTCTTGGGGTGTGGCACGCCCTTATTAGCCTTTCGATATCTGATTCTTGAAAATCGTCGAGGTTTGGATATTCAGTTGCTAGTCTTGCAAGCTTCTTTAGGGCGGCATGCCGGATGGTTGAAGGGGAATACCTATATGTAAACAGTGTCCAGTTAGCAAAGATAAACGTAGGGTAAGGGTCGGCAATAAACAGGTTTCCTTACATCTCCAAACACCTGTTGAGCGACACAGTCTACAGGGGAATCGAGATCCTCACGCACCTGTATTGAGGTTTCCTTTGTGAAGTTGTTGAACGTCAGCTTGGGGTTCTGCCTAAGCGCGACGCGCCAAGCCTCCACGTTCAGAGCCGCCGATGAGGCTGAGTTACAACGATGAGATCGACAACGACACGACGGTGGCTACAGCAGTGACAATGACAGATGATACGAGCAGGCCTGACTGGAAGTTATCTACAGGTTATTGGGTACATTTACAGAGGAATTAAGCTTAGAAGAGCTGTCACACTCGGTACGAATAGGTGGAGAGTTTAGAAGAGGCAGAGCACGCCAGCAATGCTCAAAACCCCAAAGCCAAGAGGCGTGTGTTGGATGGAGCCACGGGTCAACAATTGACTTCGAATCAGGCCGCCATCTCCTCTGCGAAGGTTGTACAATTATTGAGCTGGGATCGTTCCAGGCAACAATGCGCGGGGGGGATGCCTAGCGCGGTGCTGCCTGGTCGCTACCGGTCGCTCGGCGTGATTCCCTTTTCTCCGCAACAGCATATAAAGACACGAGTACCGCGTACCAATATGTTCGATAGATGCTGCTAATTTTCTAAATTCTCAATTGATACAATCCTGCCCTGTGGTCTTCCAGTCTCCTGTCTACTGCTCAATTTGTCCGGTCATGTCACCTACAACAGGGACTCTTCCCCACCTACCGGCGAGGCATCAGGACTTGTTAAACTATATCAAATCCAATCCTGAGGCACCCATCCAAGACCTCATCCAGCCCTACAATGAGTATGATGCTGTGCTGCGTCAGATTTTTGCTCAGACCCCATCCAACCCTATTTTGGCCGACAATCATGTAAATATTGTCCCGCTCTATGATGCTGCTGGGTCAGCAGATCTCCGCGTCCGGGCTCGCGACGTACAGTTGGAGCCAAATGAGCTTAAGGAAAAGTATGTCATGCCCCTGAAAGATGAGGATCGCCGTCCCAATGGGTCTCATGCTATTGTCCCTACCCTCACGGCATTCAAGGAAAACTTCAGCATCTTTTCTGAGGCATCACTGAGCGATCTCGACTGGAGCAATGTTGTCGCTGCTGGAAGTGCGGTCATCACGTCCCTCCTCCCTGTGCCGGATAAACACTGTGACTCCAAGCGCGCGTTACGAAAGTTCTACCACGACCAATTTGCCCCCGCATCAGACGTTGATCTCTTCATCTACGGTCTGTCCGAGGAACAGGCGATTGAAAAGATTACGCAGATCGAGAAGAAGATCAAGGATTCCATCTTGCACGAGACTACGGCAGTTCGGACGAAGAATACCATCACGATTGTTTCACAATACCCTACTCGTCATGTTCAGATCGTTCTCCGAATTTACAAGTCAATCGCGGAGATTCTAACTGGGTTCGATGTTGACTGTGCTTGCGTGGCCTATGATGGTCAAAACGTATATGCTGCACCTCGTGCTATAGCTGCCTATATCACCCAGGCTAATCAGATTGACCTCACGAGGAGATCCCCTTCGTACGAGAATCGCCTATCAAAGTACTCTCATCGGGGCTTTGAGGTGTTCTGGCCTCAGCTTGACCGCTCGCGTATTGACCCTGTGAGTTGACCTCAGAATTCTATTCTCCAATTTCTCATTTCGTCATTTTCCTTCAAGGAGCCGCTTACTCAACCGTTTGTTAGACAATCTTTGAACGTAGTTTTACAAGGACCGTTGGGCTTGCTCGTCTTTTGGTCCTCGAAAAGCTGCCAAAAGCTTCGGATAGAGATGACTACATGCAACAACGAAGGCGGGAGCGGGGTAGACCAGCCCTGAATACCATGCGTTGGAGGAGCAAATTCAGGGGCAATATTAAAGAAGTGTGGGAAGATGAGGTTGCGGAATGGGTAAACGAGGAGGATGTATCTGACTATCATACTTTCGTAAGTTTGTCGAGTTGCACATATGGGCACACATATCCCCATCAATTACTGACGCTTCTCTCCGAAGACCATTCCTTATGGAGAAAAGTTTAACGCTCGGAAGATCGAGAGGCTTTTATACACCAAGGATCTGCTATTGAACTCGGAATGGAACAATAAAGACAGAGAGGTCAATCTTCATCGACATCCTGCGTTTGTGGGCAGTGCGGAGGATGTCATTCATGATTGTTGTGGCTTCTGCCCTCAGCCCCTCACACCCGAAGAGCTGGAGGTGTGGGAAGAGGAGAGCAAGACATATATCTCGGGCAGCGTCTCTTTCCTCAAAGACGACCCAGGCCGGCAGGAGATTGGTAGTTTTAACCCTACTACAGAAACAGACTGGACAGGTAAACTATGGCGCACATAATATCACTGAGTTTCATATCGCTCGCTAACTGTGGTGCGTAGAAATGGCATATGTGGGCAACACCCCCCGGTTCTTCGAAGCTATAGCGGAGGACGATCTTGAGGCTGTCGAGGAGTGGCTTTCCCAGAAGGGTGCAGATCCCAATCGTCGTGATTATACGGGAAGAACCCCCCTACATTTCGCGGTTATGACCTCTACGCCGGAAATTGTGCATTGCCTTGTCGATCACGAAGCTAGGTTGATATCCCGTATTGCAGATGGACGAACAGCTTTGCACCTCGCGGCCGCCCGTGGTAGCCTCGAAATTGTCAAGATTCTCCTTACTAAGAGCGAAGCAAACGAGGCAGTGGAAGAGGACAAGAAAGATCGGCTACGACGTAAACCCGAAGATAAGGACACCCGTACGGCTGGTAGCGCAGACGATAACGAAGAGAATAGCAGGGACGATGATATTGACGAAATCAGCATTACATCCGGAACTATGGGTATCCGAACATCTACAGTTGGGTCACTTGTCCACATTAAGGGCAATGAAGAAAAGGCTGAGAAAGAACAGTATGATGAGGACAACACGGACGAGCCAGATGTCTATGATATCAACGTACTGGCGTGGGATACTAACGCTTCCCCCCTGCATCTTGCTATCATACACGGCCACATAGACGTCGTAGAGGAACTAGTCTCCTCTTTTGGCGCCGACGTACTTCTTCCAGTAAAGCTATTTGACCAGTGGAAGGGTCCGAAAGGTGCTATACTCCCTCTTGTTTTGTCACTCTCGCTATCACCCGACCGGGCTATTCCGATGGTAGAGACGTTGTTGCGCTTAGGCGTCACCTCGGCTCAAGCGGATATAACAGGGAAAACTTCATTGCACTACTTTGCTATGTCACTCCAACAGCAGCTGTTCGATGTGTTTATGAAATACGACGAGCCCGCCTTCAAAAGGGCGATCAACCACCTAGCCGTCGACGGTAGCTTTTACTCGATGGAGGTGGAATCTGCCATTTCGGTCGCGCTAAAAGCGAAGAATGAATTCGGAGTTACCAAGCTACTGGAAGTAGCTGGCGCGACAACCCACTTTGACTATAGTGCCTTCTTAAAAGGAGCAAAGCGCAAGTGGGGGGAATATTTCACGAATCGAGATTCAGATGCGAATCTGCGGCATTTTAATCAAAACATTGACCAGCCTATTATGATGGCGGTGCTATTGGACCAGCCACTGGCAGCCCTAGCGCTTTTAAAACATGGAGCGGACCCAAATACCCTGACACGCGATGGCCATCAGAAGTTGGATGACAGCCGTTATTATAATCGGTGCGTTGGTAACTCGGTTCTGGATGTTGTTGTGACGAAAATCCGGCAGTTGGGTGATTATACTGGTGAGAAGCCCTCCGGTGAACCACCCTCCCCTCTGAAAGACGATGCGTTTTATCTGGAGCCATACGAAGATGGGTCATACCAGATGTTCTTCGCTAGAATGGAGTTACGAGAAGCAAAGAAGTCCTTTAGTATCCGTGAAATACTCTTCAAGGAGGAAGAGAAAAAGGCTCGAGAATGTGATGGGCTGGACGAGAAGAAGAGCGCGATCGGCGCTCTCAGATGTGACTTTCAAACCCTTGAAACCGCTCTACTTGAGAAGGGAGCGAAGACGTTTAAGGAGCTCTATCCTGGCAGACCGGAAGACGACCAGCAGGATATGATGACTAGAGGCCTTTTCGGCACTTTCAATCGCATGACTCTGAATGCTATAGGTGGCACTGAATTCGAGGTTAAGCTCCAGTTCAAGACACCAGATCTCACAGGCGCAAAGCGGGATGGTTATTTAAAGCTGTAAGGATTCGTCTCTACCTAACCCCTATGACGCACATCATTAGATTTGGCTAACAAGTTTGAAGATTCGAGGCCGCTTGGTCTGGTGATATCGACACTATCAAATCGCTGACTCAAGCCATGTGGGGTCAGAATAACAAGGAGCCGCCTTTGGAAATCGCTGTTACCGACTCAAGAAGCTTCTCTCCATTTTCATTGGCGGTTCTACGGGGGCATTTCGACGTGGCAAAGGCTATTATCGAAATTGCTCGCGTGCAGTACAAACCGCCTGGAGCCAAGAGTCGGAAAAAGTACGAGATTCAGGCAGACGACAGTGAATATAGTGACTCTGATGATTCCCGGGACGGAGATGAGATACAAGTCCGAGGCGAGGTTGTTCGTGATGAATTTACTATCGACGACATTGGCGATATAGCCACGACGGTAGAGAGTAGCGTCAAGCCCCTGAGTATCATGCGGCAGCCTTGTCAGGTGTTCCTTTTCGCAGATACGCAAAACTGCCTGGATGAGCATTCACGCCGTCCCCACTTCATGGATAGCCTCCTTAACCTTGCCATTTACAATGACGATATCGACTTGCTAATATTTCTGTTGGAGCTTGAGCAGAGTGTGTCTAAAATTGGTGTTGATGACGATAACGATTCATCCCGACTCGCTGCAGTACCTAGCACAAGCTTTAAAGCGGCAATATTCCTGGGGCGCTTGCGATGCCTTGCCGAGCTAATTAGACGGACTGGCACTGGTCTGCCACTGGATGCGGTGGTTGAGGAAAGTGGTATTGAAGTGAAGGAGAAACCCAAGTACTACCAAGGGCTTTCGGTTCATGGGAAGAAACGCGCGGACTGGGTGGCTGCAGCTCGAGGGGATGCTCGTGGATTGCATCCGGAAAACGTGGATCCGCCTCTAAAGGTGGCTGCACTCAGCGGCAACCTTGAGAGTGTCGAGTGGTTCCTTAGCACGGCGCCAGGAAGGCATTATGTGGATTATGCCGAAGCCCACAGAGAGGAAGCAAGCCTGAAAGCCCTGGCACAAACGGAGAAGGGTATTGAAGGCTCTATCATGAATTGGCTTAACACCAACCGTGAGTACTTGCCTAGAGAGATCACACAACAGCGTTGCCATTAAATTACTAACTCGCATAAAAATAATAGGTGACCTTGTCTTGCACGACGCCATTATCGGTGGCCATAGAGATGGGAATGTGGATCTCATCAAATATCTTGTGAAGAATCTTCCGGAGTGCATCGAAGCTAAATCGCCTGACGGATACACTCCTCTGGCGATCGCATTCTCCGAGCTTCACGCTAGCGCTGCTAAAATCCTTATTGAAGCTGGAGCCGACCAGACTGTCCGGGACCGGAAGGGAAATAACCTCATCCACCTAGTTTTATGCGACGCTCCTGGGGATCTAAGGCGGACTGGAAATATACGCCAGCTGGCGCAGATTAAAGAACTACTTGGGCTCCTTGACCAGCGTTTGGTTCCCTCCCTTCTTATAGAGCGTTCTTCCGAGGACCCAGGCTCTCTGACCCCGTTTGCGCGTTGGATGCATCGTTCGAATCCTCCTCCTCCCCGCCCACACTTGACCAGATCTACTGAACCAGAAGCAATGGTTGAGCTTGCGCGTATACTTTTGGATTTCGCCGAATCTACTGGACAGAAACACCTCGAGTTGCTTGACGGTGCCGGAAATACGCCCATCCATGATGCAATCAACCATAAACTCCCAAAAATACTTGAGATGATGCTGGATCGGCGGCCCGATTTGTTGGACCGTGAGAACGCAGTTGGATGGACACCAACTGAGGTTGCCATGGATAAATATCAGAGCGAGGCCACTGCTCAAGCTCCGCCTATTCCAACATTCCGCATTCAGAATCTCTACAGTCATGAACCATTCTCGGCGTGGCCTAAGAACGAGTTTCTGCTACGAAAACCCGAGATGTTCCTACCAGATCGACAAAACGATTCGGAGAATGTTAGACGGGAAATCTATAATTTGTGCCTGCAGAAAGCGGTCGAGGGTGCTGGAAAGAAGAGAAAATTGGTTAGCTTGTTCGAGGCGAACGAGGTGGCGAAGCGGCTTGCTTCTCGCAAAAATAGGGATGGGAAGAGTGGTGATTGATACTCGTTTCCTACGAAATGAGCGTGTATTTGGTTGAAGCGTGTTTAGGTATTTCTCAATCTAGTTAAGCCGGACGTTCGGAATAACTACACTGTCCATTTCTTTGGCGGATATTATGGTATCTACTATCTACGTAGTAAGCGGGCTGATATGAACCCATTACATGTTATACCCGCATATTACAAGCTGTATGACGCGCAGCTTTCTAGAACTATTAAACGGGCTCTGCTGTAGCGGCTTTTCACGTGCTCGTGGGATCCAAAGAGGGGTAGGGAGTTCTTCTCAGATCATAGTAGATTAGGCAGCATCCCTCCATAGAGTTGATGGTTTAAAACGTGTACCAGTTAGCCGTGGACTTAGAAGACGTAGCTCCTTATACATCAGTAAACATATGAACCGGGCACCCATTTCACCCTTTGACCATCCATATAGCTTGTCACTGAACCTCTTCCATGCAAGGAACTGTTGGGATGATGGCAAGCGCCACGTCGTGTTGCTATTCGCCTCAAGAGTCAGGTAAATACCCTCCATCACGTCTGTATCCTCCCTCCCCACCCCTCGCTCGGGCTGTTGAGCTTGAAGAGGATGGAAGTGCTACCACCATGTGGCTTTGCGGCGTAGTGCTTAGAGAGAACTTCCACCTTGCAGTCAGCCCAACGACAACCAACAAGAGTATATCTTCTCTTCTCTTCTTCTCCTTTCTCGTCGTCTTGCTTGGTGAAGAGGCTCTGCGTCACATGACAAAGCGGCGGGAGGCTAGTCGGGCCGAGAAACCCCTTGAACCATGTATTGCCACAGCCTACCGGGCTCAATTGCCACGCTCTAATGGGGAGTTTCGCCCGACCCCCTTCAGCTGTTCGCAAACTCCACAACCTCCACCCTCCCTGGCCATCAACAAGCAACATCGATGTTGATATCCGCTTCTGGGCTTCGAGGTTTTTGCTTTTTTTCTCGTTGGTGAGAAGGCAGTGTGAGTTGGAATGATGCTATGAAATCCACCTTGGACGCGATTTCAACGCCCTTCAACCCGGGATGAGGCGCATGCTTGTGGCACAGCGAGCGTTGGGAGTTTAGAACCCCCGAGGAACTGTGAAGAACCGTTGCAGACAAAGAGTCCATAGTAGGAGATCATAAAGTAAAAAGAAAGGAGCTTTCAGCCTTGCACACTGTCCCAGTAATTAATTAGTAAATTCTCATGCATGCGAAAAGCGAAGAAAGACCCATCTGCGTTGGGCTAGTCTCGTAAGTATGCCGGCTTGCTAGCTTCCATGCAAAACGGTGCATCGGCCGGGCGATGATGCACACATTATTTATAAACCATTGGTCACCAATGTGCCTTTGCTTGTTACTTTTTTTTTTCCTTTTTTGCTGCCCAGTTGCGTCTTGCGTTTTTCCCTGTCCCAGATAAAGAGTCTTGAGAGACTGCTCTCTGGTGTGTGAAAATATTGGTTTTTATTTATCTCCATCAACGACTCTCGCCATCTCCGCTACTCCACATCCCTTGACCGAGCAGCGCGTCGGACGTTTTCAAGCTCTCAAGCCCGAGACACTGCTTGCTATCTGTATTTTGTCGACAAGAAACCTCTAGATTTTCAAGAGGATTTGGGCATAGAAGAAAAGCTGCACCCCACACTCTACTTGTTGCACTCATTGGTTGGTTGGGTGGTAGTCGGAGTCGAATAGCACCACCAAATGGCGCCGCAGAGTGAAAAGAGCACTCTTAAGAGAGGAAGGGTATGTGATTCCATTTAGATATGACTGTTAATTTCTATTTATTGAGGATAATGGACTAAACTTGGACATCTCAATTGTTCTCTTCCAGGCCAATGCTCCCAACAACAAAGAGCAAGACTCGAAGAAACCCCGGCGTTCCGAACGATTAGCTTCCCAGGTCAGCTTCAGCCAGGTGAATAGTTCATATCTTCCTTCACCGATAGTACAAAGCGAGTCGACCGCCGCCGAATTGCACCAGGAAGCCACCGCTACTCCTCCCGAAGGCCGTCCCAGCCAGATTCACCATCCGACTCCAGCGGACAGTGGTGCTCTTTCATCCGACCCATGCGACACCCAGGTGCTATCGCAGCTACCTACCAAGGCGTTTGCCAGTGAAATAGAAGATGAAGCTGCAGAAGGGGTTTGGGGATATCTTATTCCACTCGATCAAACTTTCCTCGGCACGCTCGTTCTGAAGAAACGAGACGGTGGTGCTTCTCCCGCTGTTGGAGCGAAGCGCAATGGGGCGCAGGCAAAGGGGAAGAGACCTGGTGTGAAGGGATCTGCCCAGGAATTCAATCCTAGTGGTTACTTGATCGGAAGACATCACGAGTGCGGTAGGCAAACATATGAAGATACATGACTTATTTGAGGACGGCCAGTCACCAAAGCTAACATTTTTCATATTTATCCAGACTTCTTGCTTGAAATTCCAACAATATCGAACCGACACTGTATAATATTCAACGAGAATAGAGGAGGTGGTTCCGTCGCTATCATCGAGGATCTTTCCAGCAATGGCACATTTGTCAACGAAGCGATCATCGGTCGTAACCAGCGCCGCGAGCTAAATGATGGCGATGAAGTGACCATCCTAAACGAAGCGCGATTCACCTTCAAGTACCCCAAGATCCGAAACTCCAGTAGATTCGAACAACAATACAAGATCATGGCCCAACTGGGCAAAGGCCATTTCGCAACGGTATATCTATGCGCGGAGAAGTCTACTGGGATGAAATACGCCGTCAAGCGGTTTGAAAAACGCGCCGGCAAGACAGACGATGGTGGACTGCAGCAGGAAATAGCCGTGCTTATGAGTGTTAACCATGCGAACGTCATGTGTCTTCATGATACTTTTGATGAGGCTGACGCTGTTTATATGGTCCTTGAGCTTGCACCAGAAGGCGAGCTTTTCAATTGGATTGTCAGCAAACAGAAGCTCACCGAGGAAGAGACGCGAAAGGTCTTCCGTCAGCTATTCCACGGTTTAAAATACCTGGTAGGTTTCTGATGAAATTTCTGTGCGTTGAGGCTGTGAAATTGACCCGTTTCTGTCTCAGCACGAACGAAACATAGTCCATCGAGACATCAAGCCAGAGAACATCCTGATGCTTGATAAGAACCTGACTGTCAAGCTGGCGGATTTTGGCCTGGCGAAGATAATAGGCGAAGACTCTTTCACAACCACTCTGTAAGTTTTTATCCCCTCTCAACACTGAACGTTGCTAACGGCTGTCAAACCTAGTTGCGGGACTCCAAGCTGTAAGTGGCCCGTATGTATTACGTTTTGACCTACATAACCCTAATTATTGCAGATGTCGCACCTGAAATCCTAGAACATAAACAGCGCAGATATACAAGAGCAGTTGATGTCTGGTCTCTAGGCGTCGTCCTTTACATCTGCTTGTGTGGCTTCCCACCGTTCTCCGACGAGCTGTTCAACCCCCGCGACTTCCCCTACAACCTGGGTGACCAGATACGAATGGGCAGATTCGACTACCCATCCCCTTACTGGGACTCTGTCGGCGACCAGGCACTAGACCTCATTGACAAAATGCTCACAGTAGATCCGGAAAGTCGCATCACTATAGATGGCTGTCTTAATCACCCATGGCTGACAGGAAACTACCCCAGCATTGCAGACAGCACTGACGGCCTTACCGGCGCCATGGGTCAGCTGGACTTTTCCAAGCGGAAGTACGAGCGTGAACGCACCCTTTTGAGCACTCTAAACGACGTCACGATCAAACAGATTGTCAATGACCAGCATGAACATGGGCATGGTGAGGTCAAGATATTCGATAAAAACAACACGGGTATGCCTGTTCATAACACCGCTGGAGCTTCGCAGCAGGAGCCCAAGCCAATCGCCAACAGGGACGCAGACGAGTTTCTTCAGCTGGGCGGCCGTGGAGACCAGACTCTGTTCAGCGACGACGCAGCCAGCAAAGATGGAGACGACCCTCCTCGAGGCAGAAGGAAGTGAAACCCCCTTAAACATGCTGACCTCTTGTTGTACTGCGTATACCCCCCCAATTTTATCTCCATACTGACCTGAAAAATTCACATATCACCATTACAAGGCACTATCGTATGTACACGCACGCCCACATTATTCTTATCTTAATATGTTACTGTCGGATGTTCAAATGCTTGCCCCCTTTTCCTTCCTTGGAGCCTGGGAGCTTACCTCCATTTTTGTTTTTGTCTTTTGTCTTCGGATTGATTACTGGCGGAGCGTTCTAATAATAAGTTTGGTGTTCATTTTTATACAAAACTAGATTCTTCGGTAGGAAACAATGTTAGTCTGGAGTTTGGAACAGCGGGAGTCTTTGTATCCTTGTGGCGTGATATTGTCAGCTCGTGTGGCTGAGCTGCTTCTCCATAGTAGAGGCGATCACAATACTTGACTCGACATGCCGATATCATACGGTGAAGGATATCTTTCTGCCTATTCTCTTCTTCTTCTTTTCTTCTTCTACGATCTTTTTTCCCTTTTTCGGCGTTTGGGATAATACAAAATATTACGGATTGTAATCTATATTAACCAATCAAAACGCCAAGAATTTCAGGTACAGTACATAAATACACCGTACGGTAACACAAACCCACCAATCACCATCCAGTATATTCGAGATCAAGATCGCTCCTTTTTTTGCTTTTATCGACGACTTTTGCCTTCTTCCAGGAGCTTTTCTTCTCTTCCTCTCTTCTCTCAGCAGGAAAAGGGTTGCAATTCTCAAAGACACGACAGTTCTGCAACCATGGGTCTTCTGGCTGATCTCGTTTCTAATTTCTGCGAGCACTGCTCGACCCAATCCACCTGGGTTCTGGCTGCTGGTGCTTTCTTCTCCTTCATCACCCTCGCCGTCGTCCTCAATGTTTTGAAGCAGCTCCTGTTCAAGAACCCGAACGAACCACCGGTTGTCTTCCACTGGTTTCCTATCATTGGAAGCACCGTTACGTACGGGATTGACCCATACAATTTCTTCACTTCGTGCAGGGAGAAGGTGTGTTTCCCGCTCCTGAGCCCCGGATTTCATTGGCCTTCATTTTACTGATTCGTGTATCTTTGCTGGTAGTATGGCGATATCTTCACGTTTGTGCTGTTGGGAAAGAAGACGACGGTATTCCTCGGAACAAAGGGCAATGATTTCATCCTGAATGGAAAGCTGAAGGATGTTTGCGCCGAGGAGGTTTATTCGCCTCTTACTACACCTGTCTTTGGACGACATGTCGTATATGATTGCCCAAATTCGAAGCTTATGGAGCAGAAGAAGGTACGTTTAGCGATCCGAGGGAATCGATTACTGTCTACCTTATGATAAATACTGATGGGGAGATCTATAGTTCGTCAAGTTCGGACTCACATCTGAGGCTCTTCGGTCCTACGTTACCCTTATCACGAAAGAAGTTGAGGATTATATCAAAAAAGCTCCCGCCTTCGAAGGCAACTCGGGTATTTTCAACGTCGGCAAAACCATGGCTGAAATTACGCTATACACTGCCTCGCGATCATTGCAAGGAAAGGAAGTCCGGGAGAAGTTCGATGAGAGCTTTGCCGAACTCTACGCCGATCTCGACATGGGTTTCACTGCAATCAACTTCATGTTTCCCTCCGTTCCTTTCCCTCATAACCGAAAGCGTGATGCCGCTCACGCAAAGATGTCCAAGGTTTACACAGATATCATCAAACAAAGAAGAGAGAAAGGTGGTGAGAAGGACTCTGAGGATATGGTCTGGAACCTGATGTCATCAGTCTACAAGAATGGAACTCCAGTGCCCGATGTTGAAGTTGCGCATATGATGATCGCCCTATTGATGGCTGGCCAACATTCGTCCTCCTCGACCGGCTCTTGGATCATGTTGCGACTGGCAAGCCGACCAGACATTCTCGAGGAGCTTTACGAAGAACAGCTTCGTGTTCTTGGCTCCGACCTACCTCCATTGACATATGAAACCCTCCAAAAATTAGAGCTTCACTCGAATGTTATCAAGGAAACCCTCCGCCTCCACGCACCAATCCACTCGATTCTCCGCGCCGTCAAATCCCCAATGCCAGTTGAGGGAAGCCGATATGTTGTCCCGACCTCTCACAACCTTCTCGCTGCGCCTGGTGTGGCCTCTCGTGACCCTGAGCATTTCGCTGAGCCAATGCACTGGGATCCCCATCGCTGGGAAGCCACTGCTGCCGCGACGAGTGATCCTGCTGACGGCGGCGATGAAAAAATTGATTATGGTTATGGTCTTGTCAGCAAGGGTGCTAACAGCCCCTATCTTCCTTTCGGCTCCGGCCGACACCGCTGCATTGGCGAACAGTTCGCCTACGTCCAACTAGGAACAATCACCGCCGCCATGGTGCGAGCATTCAAGCTCAAGAAGATTCCCGGAGACAAGACGGAAGTCCCAGAGACTGATTATTCGGTAAGTAGCTTAAGTCCATCTCTCCCTTCGTATATACCTCTTTGCTAACATCACAAACCATAGTCCCTCTTCTCCAAGCCTCTCGGAAACCCAATGGCGCAATGGGAAAAGAGAGAAAAGTAGAAGAAATAAATCGAATTATGTAGACCACGTTCGACTGACGTTTTTCCATCTTTTCCCACGACCATCGCCCCTGTTAATTTCCAATTTCTTTTTCTTCACGCATACTGGGGGCGATTAAATTTGCAAATTTACCATCACGATCATACCGGCGGCAAGACCCCTGTGTAGAAAGGTTTAATATAGTTTTCTCCATGTAGATATATAATTCAATGTGTTCCAACATATTTTGCATTTAAAATTTCGAACGGCTTGAGGGGAGGGAAAATACAGTGATTGAAACTCCATATGATTCTATATCAAAGTGAAAAATAGCCAACAACAATGAAATATAATATACATCCTAGAATTATTCTGCATCCCAACAAATGATTCAAGGGGGAGAAAGAACAGATAATTCGACAATACCACTTTACATATCCATCACAAGCCAGTCCAGAACTCTAGCCTGAAGCAGCCCGTCTCTCAGCAATCCTCTTTTTAGCCCTAACCTCAGCCCGTCTCCTCTCACCACCATCAATCTTGCGTCCCAATTTATGCTCCCACATACCCTCGACGGGTCTAACCTGTACCGCTGACGCATCCGAGCCCTTGATCGCCTTCACAAACGGCCCCTTGATCATATTGCCATTATACAGCTTATACTGCGCGTATTTCTTAGAAGGGTACGTCAACGGTTCTTTCGGTTTAGTCTCGCCAGGCGGCAAGTTAACAATAGCCCACTTCATCCCAGGCGAAAGCGTAGCCGATCCCGCAAACACAGGGGGCAATCCCCGCTCCTCCTCGCCTGCCTTTTTCTCCCCAACTTGACCGTCCTGCCTCCTAGTAACGGGGATTTCGATCGTGCGCAACTCAGCAACTCCATCAACGACATTATCCAAGTCTCCTCCTGCGCCGAACTCTTGACGGCGGAACTTCTCCCGCCATCGAATCAGGTATTTCCTCTCACGTGCAGATTCCATGCCTAGCTTTTCCCGCATCTGCTGAGATGACATGGTGAACATCTCGTCCCAGGATTCAAGCTTGGCAGCGTATTTGGACATGTTTCGACCGATTAAGGTGAGGAGGGTTTTGGTGTCGGGGACAAAGGGCGTTGGCTTCGGTATCGCGGCTGCCTTTACGGTTTTGTGAAGGTGGCGCACGCATTGGCTTGGTTTGGTGAAGGAATTGAGGGCACGGAGGGTGGCGAGAGGGCTACTGAAGCCAGGTAGACGTCCCGCCATGGCTGAGGCGTGTGTAGTCGGTGTCTGGGTGGTGGTTTTGAGAGAGGAGAGGTTTTTAGAGTGAGAATTCGGAGTTGTGTATGGGAGGTGAGGGACTCAATTCATTTGTTCGAGGCGGTCAATGAATTGATCTAGAGTTTCGGCGGGAGAGATGACCAGAGCTGCTGTATGACCTCGGTTGTAGAGCGGTGAATCAGGCCAAACTGAGCTCGCGATGCTCTTCGATGTTGAATTCGAAGCGCTCGAAAGTTTTGCATCGGAGCTTGGTGGAGCAACGTTTCCCCGAAGCCGAGCGACATCCCCAAAGCTCTCGGAGCTTCATCCATCATCATGGAAAGCTGCTCTCACCGTCGTCGCTGCGGTCAGGCTTAAGTGAAGAAGAATGCCTTAGATGGCTTATACATATATGTTTAGTTCTGCTCGGTAAGACCCAGCTGACAGAACTTCACCATTCATAAGCTGCTGCAATGGCGGTCTCCCCTCTCCCATCACAATCTCCAGCTTCAGCTGCAACGGTCAGCGGAATTCCTGGCTCAGCAAAGACTCTGGCGATGCGCGGTAATATGGGACCTGGACTGCAGCCCGCTTTTGCGAGCGATGGCCCTGGAGGCGCAAAGCCAGCCGCTCCCGAGCCTGAGCTTGCAGAGCAATTGAATGTAGAAACTCGCCATAAATACGTCAAGGGTAGGCATTGCCGTCTTTCACTCCACGATCTATAAACTAACGAGTCTTCGTCCTTAAACTTCAGACAAAAAACTTGGAGAAGGTACATATGCTTTCGTCTACCTCGGCCACCTGCGAGACGAACCAACCTCGCGCGTGGCAATCAAAAAGATCAAAGTAAACGTCGACTACAAAGACGGTCTCTCAATGGATGCAATACGCGAAGTGAAATATCTCCAAGAACTCTCCCACCCTAACGTCATTGCTCTCCACGATGTATTCTCCTCTAAAGACCAAACGCTAAACCTCGTCCTCGAATACCTCCCGCTCGGTGATCTCGAAATGCTCATAAAAGACAGCTCTATCCAGTACGGTGCAGCAGACATCAAGGCATGGATGGGCATGCTGGGCCGAGGCGTATGGTTCTGCCACAAGAACTTCATTCTACACCGAGATATAAAACCGAACAATTTACTAATCGGGTCAGACGGGGAGGTGAAACTCGCCGATTTTGGTCTGGCTAGATCCTTCGCAGATCCGTATCTAAACATGACGCATCAGGTAATTACGCGCTGGTACCGACCTCTCGAACTCCTGTTCGGTGCCCGTCAGTACTCTGGAGCTGTAGACGTATGGTCCATGGGCATGGTATTCGCCGAGCTCCTTCTCCGCATCCCCTTCGCAGCTGGGAATTCAGACATGGACCAAATATCCAAAATATGCGCTGCATTCGGCAGTCCGACGGAGGAAAATTGGCCTGGCGTCTCGAAGTTGCCTAACTACATCCCCGTCGAAGAAGGGAGAGCTGTCCCACTACAAGGGCGGGAATTTTTCCTTCGCCAATTCCCCACCATTGGTGCCCTTGGTGCGGATCTCATCGCTTCAATGTTGAAGCTTGATCCCAAGAAACGGGGTACAGCTGCACAGATCTTACAGCATCAATGGTGGACCGCAGAGCCGAAGCCGACTAAGAAGGAGAATCTGCCACGTAAGGCTGGTGGTGCGCAGAAGATGGGGAATGATATGGGTAGGCGTGTCGGGGAGGTTGATGATAGCAAGTTTAAAAATGTCTCGCGACAACTTGACTTTGGATCGATGGGATAGTACGTCTACGTATAAAATGCGCATATATACTCTATTTAACTGTACGGAATCCGAAATACCCGCCTCGTCTCGACCGATGCACGCACTTGTCGACCAAGCAAAACGACGCATTATATCCGTCCAGACATACCGATTACAGGCTGGGGCGTGACCCTTAGGCATCGAGGGGGGAGCCAAGATGTATATAGCCATAGCAGAGGCATTTGGGTCTGGGCCTGCCGGATGCCAGCGCGGGCAAATAAATTCACCATCCGCAAAAGATGCTTCTGTGGCACGGAAGAACAATTTACAGCTTTTATAAAAGCCGAGCACAAAATTCTACTCTATGGAGTTTTAGGATAGATGTTCCAAGAAGACAAACCAAACTAAGGGCTAGGTTGTGTCTCAAAAAGTTTACATACTTTTAATATACTTCTAATTGTTGAATAAAGTAATGTTTTTCCATCACCTCTACCACTAGCGTGATTTAAGCAATATAAAATGTAATACCTTCGAGGATATATATTTCATAGCTCCAATAGGGAATGGTAGTCTACTTTTGCGGGTGAAGCGGCTTCCAGGCCAGCATTTCATCTGACGGCAAATCCAAGATCTTGTTCGAAGAAGGCTGGGTACTTGATAGGTCAGTTACTGACGCCCGGCCCCGTGAATAACGATACCCTGGTTCTGATGGGCCAGAAGCCGCGGTGACGGAGCCTGCTGTCCCTGAAGCTGGGAATTGTCTTTGTTCTTGGGATTCCCGACGAGAGGGGAGGAGTGGTGTGTGTTGGAGATCGCCCATCGGCTTGTGTTCGTCCAGGTCTAAAAGCGAGGATCCACGGCTTTCTAGTACATTTGCTGACACATTTCCTGAAAGGTTTGCGGGCTTGTGCGGTACCGCTGGAGCTGATTTCTTAGAAGGTAGGTTTCTATCTGTCGCTTCTAGTAGAGGCGTTACATCCCTGCGAGGTGGGAGAGCGGGTGGTGTGTTCTCCCCCGTGTCTTTGGGTCCTGATATCACTTCAGACAGGATTGATGTATTACTGCGGGGTGGGAGAGGATAGGGATTTGTCGGTTGGAAGGAACCTGTCTGTGACCGCACTGGAAGTGAACGGGGTGGTGAGGAAAACGACGATCGGGTAGCGTCTGCGCCTTGCTTCCGGCCGAGTTTTATATCATCAGCTGTACCTGGGGGTACATAAATCCATTCATGTTCGGGGGAGGCTGAGAATGGATTCTCAGTACGCTGTCGGCTTGACGTGGACCCGGAAGGTGGATTGAGAGTCGAGGCAGCGGGAAGCCCTATTTCTACAGTTAGCATTGCTAGCAAGGACAGATATTACTACACGCCCACCCTGGTCAAGCCACCACTTACGGTAATCTGAGCTTGCTGGCGGGAGGCCATCAGCGATCGGCTGGAGGCCGACCGAATCTTCCTCATCCGTCTCGTCAGATATCAAACTACCGATAGTGGTGGACTTGGGAGCATCTTTTTGCTTATTATAAAGTTTCCGGCTGAGATTTTCCCTCCGCGACTCGTCGATAATGTTTACTCTGCAATTGAATATGCCATACACAGGTCTATGGTCTGAGAACATGAGAGGAGCGGTGTTGTACTCCGTCTGCTCCATATTCGTCCCTTTCCAGAGGATTCGATCGCACCATGCAGGTATCCGTGCTTTTTCACTATAACTTTGGTTAGACACTGCAGTAAAGTAATTTTTAGAATACAACTCACGAGGTATCGTATATATCAGTGCCATTATCATATTTGTACGTCGGTGGGAATGTTATAGGCCTTTCATTATAGTATCGGAATGCGATCCCGGCAACCATTTGTAGGTTAAGCTGTCAATTGTTAGAATATTTCCTCCCGGAGGACGATATATCAAGGAGATCAAGAGGAATTGGGTAGCATACTTGGTCATGCTCGTACAGAGTTCCCAATTTCCCTTCTTTGATACATGTTCTCACGTCCAGGTCGCTAAGTCCTATACGATAATTGAAGTCTCCAAGCCAGATGATAGAATCATGGTCAGCGATAGTCCTGTTCCGCTGGAACCTTAGCCCTTGAGCTATTATCTGATAGTCACGATTCCGTTCCTCATAATTGGAAAAGCCAGCGGCAAGATGGGCAGTGACAAGGCATATACGTGTATTGCAAAAATCCATTCGAATTGCACACCCTCCTTTATTGCCAGCCATTCCCGATAGCCCCGTCTTTTGTCACAAGTTAGCCTGAGGATTGTCCTTACTCATATTTTAGACGTAGAACACACACCTTCTTGACGCTTCCCTCAACGTTTTTAATGTTCTTAAGCTCGTTTTCTTTGACGAATATCAACAAAGCGGCCCCTACAAGCTGCCCAGTCCGTAGTAGAACATATTTATGAGTTCCTTTTGCCTCACATCTATCGTTGAGTGTCTTCCTGACTGCATCTTCCCATATTTTTCGGTTGCTAGGATCAGTTGACATAATTTGCTGCGGACTGAGCTCGACAATCTCTTGAAATCCCACAGCTACAATTGCTGGGTCCACGGGCGATTTATCCAGTGAAGCATGTAGCCATACACTGAGGTCCTCATTGGCACCGTGGCTCTTCCCGTTAACATTTAGTGTTCCGACCCAAATTCGGATATCCCTATTTGTGGTGAACTCAGCGCTTCTCTGCTTAAGCTCTGCTTCGACCCTGTCTCTGACCGGGTCGTAAAGGTGGACTGATGCCTGACCCGTCAGGGTCCCCAGCAACATGTCAATGGTGTTTTGTCGTCCTTTATCCGCAAAGTTGTTCACATACAGGCGAGTTGCGCTTTTCCGTGCATCCGCAATGGCACCGGCTAGAGACATTTTACCATGTCTGGTGAAAGAGCTTTTCAGCGCACCAGTCCCGGCGTATATTTTCGACAGGCGATCCCCGTTGTCTGCCCATAACGTTGAGTGCCTCATCCAAAAGTCTGGGAGCGCGCTACCACCACAATGCTTGAAAAACTGCTCCAGTGCCATTTGGCTGATTATAGTCTGCACGAGATTCGTTCTATCAAGGCAATCCAGGCAATTTGTTCGAAATACCCCTTCTTGTTGGAGTATTACCGGTGATGAAGCAGGTGTGTCATCCAACAAGGAGGATTTACCTCCGTTCTTAGAATCGTACAAGAAGTATGCGAAGCCTTTGGCAGAGTCTCTGATTCGATCTTTGATAAGGATAGCGCTTTCATAACCAGCAGCGCCTCTAGTTTCAGCGTGGAAATCGTATTCAGTCATGCCTAATAGAAAGTTGTGCTCCGAAGTGGCATGGCCACCTTTGTTGTAGCGCAATGAGCTATCGTTGACATGGAGGCGATAGCGACCTGAGATTTCTGCCTCTCCAGGTTTATCCCTCGCTAGTAGATTGACAGCATGGACGGCACCGTAGTCAGTAGCTAGTGTTTCGCAATGCTTATCAAAGGCAAATTGGGTAGCCGCGGCAGATCGAATGACTTGGATTTTTTGTTGACCAGGAATTAACCCAGGCTCCTGTTCCCAGAATATAGGAACGGAACCCCGAACCTGCACATAAGAGAAGCACCGACCAGGAGGCAACCAGAGAATCGTTTCAGTCTCAACAAAATTCGAAACATTCCCATCGTCGTCAATGCCCCTAGAGTTAAACCTTGTACCGGCTCTCCGAGAAGATAGACGGGATATTATCGTTAAGCTTGAAGGCTGCGTCGAGCTAATATTTTTCAAGACAGGCGCAGCAGCCGGAATGGTGAAAGTCTGCACGAAACCACGGATTACGGTCGTAAGAATACGAGACGCATCAAGAGCCTGGCGGAAGCCTTCATCCAGTTTGTCTCTGAACTGAAGAAGTGGTCCGATCATATAGGAGTTCCATAGGAAATCCTTATCAACGCTTTCAATATCGAAAGCGACGGGGTTCTCAATTCTAGTGGATTTGCGTAAGAGAATGTAACAAGTACATCAGTAAATAGGGGAAAATGCTTACCGGTCTTGAATTCGCTCCGTTACGTTAAAGTCAACGCTATAGAAGAAACTTCCGTCCTCAAGGAGTTTCTTCAATGCCAGGAAAGGATTATCCGTCACAACATCATAACCCTGATAGGAGCTATTGTAGTCACGGTCCTCAACATCGTAGCCAAGTGGAACACTCCGTTGATGGTCCAGTGTAGCATCATAGTCTGCCCGATTTAAGCAATCTAGAGTTCATTAGCCAACGTTCAGATTCGCCGAGAAAAGAGCAATGCATACAAAACTCCACACTTTCGATTCTCTGTACAGTTTCTCCAGGCCTCACGGTGCCTACTTTAGTCGACCGAGTAACGATACAAATAAACACGTCGCCATTCAAAGTAATGAGGCCTAACGTGCCATGACCAGATCCCAGAAGTCGGGCTTCATCCAGAACCAAGGAAGACGAGCGCATTAATTCAACCACGCATCTGGGTGGATGGACCTTGGAGTATGAAGTGCTCGACGAATTATCAGAGCCGACCGGTACATATTCTAGAACAAGTGCCTGGTCGTCGCCAACCAGCAGAATGTTGCGCTCTGGGCAATTCAGAGAGTAGACCCGCAACGGCATTTTGACAGCTTAGACTTTTACTTATTATTCAGAGATCAAATCAATCAATCAATGCGGTGAAGTCGTTCAGTCAACTGCGGGTGTGGTGGTGGGAGGTAGCGAGCTGATGGTCACCATTCATGTTCTCAAACTGGTTGGCATTCTTCACCTCGTAGGTTTGAGGGACCAAATAAAAGCTTCCTGGGGAGAATCTTGGAAGGTGAAAACCACCTGCTGCCTTTTTATTTTAAACCGACATGTGTGGGAAGGCGTAGGCAGGCTGGAAGATTGAGAGAGCGCAAGTTAGCAAGTTTGATCGTGTCGATGAAGAATTTTGACGTTGGGACTGGGGGAAGCGACAGCCGCCGAGATGCGACTCTGAAGGACCGTTGAAACGGCGCACAAATATCTACAGAGGAATGGTCTTGTAGTATGTACGTTTAAAAGTGCTTGAAGAAATATTTTCACTCGATAAATCAATATAAATACGAACATGTTTATTGCTACAAAACCCCACACAACCCATATCGAAGTTTGGCTGGTGCCAGACTTGATGCCCTCGCCACTCATTGATATTCAGTCCATTTCATACAAACTATCTTCTCCCGTGCAGCAGCACATTTATCGCTTTCGAGTGAGTAAATTCACAATATCCACCATGCCACCGCATCACAGTAGGGCTTCGAGTCTGGATTCCAACATGGTCCTTGCTTCCTTGTTTATGGCCAAGTATTTCTCCTCCACTCGTTTCAGACGGGAAAGTAGTTCGCTCTCAATCTCAGTCTTCCGTTTAACGAGGGCCGTAAGTCGATCTAGTTGGGATTTTCGATAATTGGCCCTGTGGAATGTTAAACGGTGGCCCCGAACGTGAACAGCAAAAAACCATTCCAAAAAGGCTGCTGGAGGAACGGGGCTCGAAAACACAACATGGCGACCGGAAGAAGCGTATTAACACCTACATAGTTAGTTCATTCGAATGGGATGCCTCCCGCAAAGCCTCTTCTGCTTTCTTGATGCTTGCTTTGTGGTCGGCTTGAAGTTTCTGGCGAGCGTGGTTCCCACCTCGCTTTCCCACCTAGGACGTATGAATTAATCTTCTGCCGAGCTCACGGTCCAAGAAGTAGTTATTCAAGCAGCAAAAGCGCAAAGCAAGCGCTGCTCACTGAGTTATTGAGTTTCCTGAGTAGATCAGCTGTCGACGCTGCTGTTGGAGATTCGGTGCGTCTGACTTCCATTACTGTCCTTGGGGTGCCGCGAGGGCGTGAAGGTACAGATTTGGTGGAGCGTCTTCCAGGCATTTTGCTCAGCTTAATGATCCAAGTCCAGTAAGGACAACCGGGAGTAGAGCAGCTATTGCGTGTTCCTGGCAATTGGCGTCTGAAGTTTGTGAAGTGGTTCAAGTTCGTTTAACGTGGGGACAAAAACGGCACTGGATACCACAGACATGACTAAGCAGATAGTCAGGACGGCACCAGAGACAAAAAAAAAGATATTCGAGGGACGCTTTTTGATATCATCGCGGGTTGGAGAAACTGAAGCTAGCAGGGAAGCAGGGTATTGGTCATTGACCATATTGAAGTACTGAGGATGGGTTTAGCAGGTCCCAAAAAGTAAACCCACACACCCGCAGTCCTGTATCATAATGAGGGTATCGTCACTAACTGTGCGACAGGCGGACAAAGATCTCCCACGACCCGAACAATACACAATGGTCCCGATCTACCACCAACTATGGCCATAAGATCATGGCCTCCCAGGGTTGGAAGCCCGGCAACTTCCTAGGCGTACAGAATAGCTCGCATGCCGAACATTTCACCGCCGCCAGTGCCTCACATATTCGGATCTCGCTGAAGGACGACACTCTCGGACTGGGCGCAAAACCGCGACGTCCGCTGACAGACGACGAACCGACAGGATTAGATGCATTTCAGGGGCTACTGGGGAGGCTGAATGGAAAAAGCGACGCGGAGCTTGAGAAGGAGGAAAGGGTTAAGCTTGATATCAAGGCTATGAGTTATATCGAAAGACGGTGGAAAAGCATGCACTTTATAAGTGGGGGACTTTTATCGCAGGAGAAACAGCCCGAATCCACAAAGCTAAAGGTAGAAGAGTCGGAGGGTGTGAAATCTGATAAGAAGGAAAAGCGAGAGAAAAAGTCGAAGAAGGAGAAAAAGGAAAAGAAAGACAAGAAAGAGAAGAGCGAGAAGAAGGAGAAATCCAAGGACAAGAAAAAGAAGAGAAGGGACAAGTCGTCGTCTGAAGAAGATACCGAACAGGATTCATCATCCAAGTCCCGATCGGCTTCCGGATCAGAAGCTAAGAATCAGATGAGTGATTCCGATGCTGAAGACGACGAGGAGGATAACTCTACCATAAAACAGAAGAGCAAATCGAAGAAGAGGAAACGAAAGGAAGATGCAACGGAGCAGACACAGCCGAAAAAATCAGACTCGACGGGAGAGAAGCCTTCAGTCGTTGTCAAAACGAAGGAGCAGATACCATTGGCACGCCAGGTGATAAGGAGCAGATATATTCAACAAAAGAAGAGGGCTTTGATGGATGCAAAGTCTCTAAACGAGGTACGTCTTCTTAGTTACAGTCCATCGATCATATTACAACCGTTTTACTGACCTAAGTAGATATTTATGATTGCCTCTTGATCTGTATGACTTGGATATAGAGAGAAGTGCCATGCATGTTTGCGATAGACAAAAGCAATTTTGAACATATATACCCTAATGATATTTACTTTGATGATTCACCGTGCCTATTTTCTGTTGATGCCTCCCATATATAATATCATCACTGCGGGCGGTTGCCTTGTATCATGTTTTGGAGAGTTCCACGATGGTTGTCCTTCGCAACTACTTTGATAAATAACAACCAGGAGACTTCCCCTTGCACTATCCTAACGATATATCTCCAACCTCTTATAGATCTAGCCGAAACATGCCTTCCGACCCTTTTATCTCGCCAGCCGTGTCAAGTCCATGGCTTATTACTTTCGAGGATAGTGTCGCCGGCAGGATACACAATCCACTGTCGAGTCCCTCTGCGAATACTATGTATCAGGGGCGGCTTAATCAAAGTCCAGATGCCTTCTCCCCTCGAAACGAGGTTCTGGTGCGATTCGATGCCTTCCATACTCTGTATGATACCAATTCTATAACTATCTTCTCTACAGAATCCCTCCGAGGTCGCGCTCACGCCCACAACACCTCGCATCTTCCCTACAGCACTTCCACAGGGCACGCTCGAAGGAACTATCGCCCAGAGGAGATTTTTCGCAATCGCAGCCCGCGCCTATCAAGAAGCAGTCAAGCTCCCCGAAGAGCCACCTCAGTATGCCTGGACATCTGACGATCCGTGCCACTCGTACTATCTAGCCATACTTCAACTATTCGGCACTTACTTTCGCCAAATCCTTGTCCAGCAGGGTCGATACCAGGAAATTGCATTCAGAGCAGAATTGGAGGTTCATGCTCGGAATATCATGGAAAACATTCGCGCTGAATGGGGAATACATCCGTTGGGTTCAACAGCTTCAATCAAGACGACCATCCACACCGAGAACTCACCTGCTGCCGTGATCGCATTACAGTATGTGATTAGGAAACCGATATCTCCTCCAGCTGCGGGATGGGCGGTCGGTGACCCTCTGCATCCTTACTATGAAATGATGCTGGATCGATTCCAGGAACATCTACAGATCTTGTTGCGGGAATACGGCATGTCTTTGTTCCAACATCCCATTGACATCCACGAGGCCACTGACAGCTTTGTGGAACTTATAATGCGAGAATATCGAGAGATGTGGATCTCGATGTTTGGTCTTTGAGAGACTTGGAATCAGAATGTAAAAGGATGGTGAATACCAGGAGAGCTCCTAGTATTCTCTGGCATGTCTTTGTTCCGCCATTGATATTAATTGATCAAGAGTGAAGGCTAGGAGTAAATAGTGATATGATAAAGAAAAATAAACAAATAAAACTCATCCTTTGATTTCAAGTGATACTTCAACTCCTTTTATCTGCGAATTTTCTTATTGTATGCAGGTGAACGCCCCATTGTGGCTGAGGAACAGCCCTAAAGCCAATACGTCATCTTTATTCCTCAAGGACTATTAAATCACCACATTCACAGCGAAGAGCATCTCTTCACGTTGCATCACCGCAGCGCGGGAATCGCTCTATTTAAATATTCATGCCTCCCTCTCTTCTAGTGGGTTTCGATCTTTTCAGCATTCAACCAAGGCACTCTCTTTCCTTTCCACTCACTCCGGCAAGTCGAGAGGCAACCATCCGCGTTAGACCAATCCCTCATGCCCACCAAGCGCGAGATGCCAGATATTGATAAAGTCCACGCCGAGATGAACGGAAACTCCGAAGACGATCTCTCAGAAGTCGTTAGCAACCACTCGTTGACGCCCGACCACTTTCTATCGACATATACGGGGAGCAGTCGTCGCCGAGACTTCACTTCTACGATAGATGAAGTGTTGGATCGTGAGCTGAGCAATGCTAGTTCGAACGGGCAAACCAATGGCAACAGTCGCAGCCAGCGAGATATCCTAAGCGGGACTCCAAACTCGATTCAAAGGCGAAGGACGGCACCTGTTAGGAGGGCAGCGTCGGAATCTTCGAACAAATGGCTGGAAACACCAGCTAGGCGCGACTGCCCAGCTCCCCAGCGCCACGCAGGGTATGGTTTAATTCATTGTAGCTGTTACAGATATCTTGCTGGCTAAGGGGAATATCTAACTGAAATCTACGTTGCTATTAGGATCCGCTGGGCGCCTCTCAACATAAGCCTTACACGCCGCCTCCAAACCCTCGTCGTCCTATATCATACCCTCTCCATCGCAATATTCCTCACAATGTTCTTCTTCTCATGTGCCATCCCGTTATTTTGGCCTCTTCTCCTCCCATACCTGATCCATATCTCCCTGTTCTCAAAGGCCGCTACGTCCGGCGAACTGAAAGCCCGAAGTCCCTTCCTCCGCTCCCTTCCCATCTGGTCCTTCTTCGCTTCATACTTCCCTGCTAAACTACATCGATCCGTCCCCCTTCCTCCTACAAGGAAATACATCTTCGGGTATCACCCGCATGGCATCATATCACACGGAGCCTTCGCAGCATTTGCAACTGAGGGGTTGAAATTCTCGAAGATATTTCCCGGTATAACTAATACCTTGCTGACACTGGATTCAAACTTTCGCCTCCCATTTTACCGCGACTACGCGCTCGCCATGGGCCTAGCTAGCGTTTCCAGAGAATCTTGTGAGAATATTCTTTCTAAGGGTGGGATGAACGGTGAAGGGATGGGTCGGGCAATTACCATTGTCGTAGGCGGTGCTCGTGAATCTCTAGACGCCCACCCACATAGACTCCGCCTCATTCTCAGACGAAGGAAAGGGTTCATCAAGCTTGCAATCCGCACAGGCGCAGATTTAGTTCCAGTGCTGGCATTTGGAGAAAATGAACTATACGAGCAAGTCTCATCCCGTCAGCACCCTCTTATCCACAAGTTCCAGATGATGGTGAAGCGCGTGATGGGTTTTACCATCCCGCTATTCCACGCCAGGGGTGTCTTCAACTATGACGTGGGACTGATGCCGTACCGTCAGCCGCTGAATATAGTCGTCGGAAAACCAATCCCTGTCGAGCAGCAGACAGATAGGAATAAAATCGACGATGCGTATGTGGACCACCTCCAGGAGTTATATATCGAGGAGCTCCAACGGCTATGGGATGAGAACAAGGATACATTTGCGCCAGATCGGGTTTCAGAGTTAGAGATCATTGCTTAATTTCAATCCCTATTTTAGTTCCGGGTGCTTTACCTTTTTAAAGATTTTTTTTTTTTTTTTCATTTCCCCCCTTTTTTATTATGCCTCTCTATTTGAGTGCAGGGCGTGTATCTGGATGGAACCAAGTGATGGCTTCAACGCGAGCAGCGGTTATTATATTGGCTTTTGTATTACCCAGGTCTGATCTCTTGATCATTGATGTATAGAGCTATCTTATTTAGCACCACAGGTGTCTATTGCCAGTCTGTTGAATGGTATATCACTTATATCATGAGTGCAGATAATAACCACTTCCACATATCATATGCTAAATGAACGGAACAAGCTGCATGATAATCCTTCAAAACACTTCCCGTTCCATTAACCTCAAATCAAATAAATGCCAGTATGAGCAACAACAGGGGCAGGCGAAACCAATGGCAGGACAATATCATCGTTCAGCCCGTCGATGAATCCGCCTTCTGCCCTGCTAACGCCTTGTCTCCGATCCTAACCAAGTCCTCGTTCAACAAGGTGTCTTTCTCAATCCCATTAACCGCCTGATCAAGTAGCGTCGCCGCTACCTGGCTCACATCGACCATAGGAAGTCCGATAATGGAACATCCGACCGTCAACAAGACTTTCATAACCGGACCCCTCCGACCAGGTGCATCGATTAGCCCTGGTCTCGCAACGGTCGCTTCCACAGCACCTTCAGACGCCTTTGCATAGTCGAGAACACGCGACTCGACTTCTCCCTATTATTTTGAGAGTCTGTATTCAGCTTCACTGGAGGTAGAGACTAGATAGACGCGGAAAAAGGGGCTGGGAAGAGAAAGAAGAGAAAAGTCTTACCCGCATCAATGTATAGTCGCCTAGTATAAACGGCTTCTTAGTCTGGTCTCGCTCGGCCTTTGCACCACTGGCATAGACGAATCGAAACGGTTTACCAGCCGAGTTGTCGCGCGGTAGCTGGGCGATCGTCTCGAGGCCTTTGACTGTGTAGTCGAGACATATCTTGCGTGTCTCTTCCCATGGCAAAGTCTTCAGTTGGCTCGGGGTAATAGCGATGAGCCTGTGTGGATATTGTCAATCTTCAACAAACAGTCAAGCCTAGCTGGATTGATGGTGGTTTCAGGAGTTCGACATGCTATATTACCAGGCACAAGCATCGGCTCCGCTAAGCTCTCGCTTCACGCTGTCTGAATAGTTTTCAAAATCTTCACAAACGACGGACTTGAGCTTTGTTGGATCGGCGCCTGCGCTTAGATTGGCTGGGATGGGGGTTTCACGACGTGCGAGCCCGATGAGAGAGGTTACGGCTGGATTGGAGAGAGCTTGACGGATGAGTTCTGTGCCTACGAAGCCAGTCGAGCCTGCGACGATGAGCTTCATGATGCCTGCTATTTAATCGGATGAAGTAGACGAGGGACAAAGCTATAAAGACGAAGGATTGGGTGATGATCGTGGAAGCAGGCTAGCTGTGCTTTTTATACCGACTCTCCAGCTATTATTAGAACGGTCACTTCGCCCCCATGTTGGGATATCCTGGTCTGAAGGTAAAGCTGCATCCCTTGAATCACCATCTATATGGACGTTCATTTCGTGGTTAGATGAAGCTTTTATCGTCCACTTTTTTAGCTTGTTCCTGCTGGGCGCTGCTTAATTCTAATTACGGGTAAATTCATCCATCTCTAGTATAAGGGAGAAAAGTACGGGGTAATGTTGTGAAACTGATGAGAATACAGATATGTTGGAGATCTAGCTACGGTCTTGTTCGTTTAGCAGTGCTCACTGGCCTTAGCCAGGAGCCTGTTCAGGCTTTTTGGTCTAGTGGTTAAAGCTTCCGCTTCAACAAGATATAATCCCAATCAGTGGTAATTATATTATCTAGATCTGAACCTGTATCACCTGGCCGCCAATATCATCCGCCCCTCCTGTTGCGACATAGATCGACTTCCCATCTAGCGATAATGCGGCTGCCGTTGGCTCCATGAAGGCTTTCGTGTCTGGATCTCCCTCAATTATAGTCTGCTTGCCGTCTGGTGTGATCTTCGCCACCCAGTCGGAGTGTAACGCGACATATGCATTCCCACCGTCGTCAAAGGTGAAATCGTCATATGCGTAGGTCTGACTAGGTGTTTTTGATAGCCGTGTGAGAACTTCGATATCGCCCGCCTTGTCACCGTCGCGATTAATCTTCACTCGCGCAAAGAACCCTAGCGCCGAGTTCGTAAAGTACATATACCCGTCGCGTATTTTGAGCCCATTAGCTCCTAGAGGGATGTCGGTATTATCTCCAAAGCCGAGCAGCGGATCTGAAAATGCCACGTCTACCACGCCGGTATGGGTGTTGATGCGAAAAATGCGTGCGCCAATCGAATCGGCGCTCAGCAGTATATAAGGCCTCGTTGGCAGGGCTGCCATGCCATTGAGCATCTGGGTACCAGGCACATGAATCTCGTTCATCACTTTCCCCATCTCACCGTCTCCTGATACCTTCACCACGTAAAGATTCATGCTGTTGTTGGTGAAGACGAATTCGCCATGTTCCCCACCAGTTATTGCGTATACGTCCTTCCATATTGGCGCTATTCCTGTCAAACCAGTGGTATTACCTAGCTGTGCTATGGATTTCGGAGAAGCGTTTTTCTCTGTTGGGTCAAGGGTGAAAAGTTGGCCTGAGCTAACGGTGGTGAGGAGGAGGTGGCCATTCTGACAAGCATGGATGTTTTCAATGAAGGTAGGCTCGGGGAATTGATAGATCTGAGTGAAAGATGCAGATATGGGCATGGAAATTATTAGGACGAGCAGCCCGATGAGGTGATGGGCTACTTGAATCATGGGCCTTGTCGAGAGAAGATTGTCAGAACAGGAGGTGTGAAAGTTATCAAATATGGATGACGACGGAATGAAACGTCGAAGGAAGAAATATATGAATAGGAACTCCTCGTTGGAGAAGAAAAGGACGGGTTTTGATTATACCTTGCATCGAAAAGGGGGGCATGGCTGCTGATACTGATGCAATAAACCCGGCTTCTTTACACCGAGCTCGGCATACATGTTGCACTTGTTATATTTCCCTTGCAACGGGAGAGATTTACCGAGGACTTGGGAGCTGGGGCATGGCAGTGTTTTGTTTTTGTGTCCGCCTCCGTATATCCTCCGTGATATTCAATAGATTCGTCCTTGATGTAAAATTCTGTGCTGGGCTACAACAAAGGGGGGCATATCCCGCCATTCCTTTGTCCTTGCTGGGAACAAACAAGTGATCTTCTCTACCCTTGTCAAGAGGGGTTTAGAAGCATGTCGCTGTCCCGAATTACTGCATTGGTTTTCAAGGTCTTGAGAAGTCTTATTGGCTTGAGAAGACAGCCTAACTCTGGGAGAATACCCCATTTTCTGAGCCTTGCCCTTCACAGGCGCATGTTAAAAACTGTTTGCATAATACGAATTTCTTTTTATCTCCGAACTTTTGTCTGATTTCTGGCCCACTCATCCCCTGTTGTTTGACGCATCCTTGATCACTATAGTTGCGTGGACATGCATGAGTACGCCCGTGGATGGCCAGGTTTGGTGCATACTATGCCGTTGACACCCCACGAAACCAGCTTACAAGGATATAACAATCAAATATGTGCGTTCAATGTAAGTGAGCATTTGCCAGAATGTTTTCTTTAGTCTAAATTCCCCGAATTTGTTGCTGTGCTGCGACGCCATCTTTACCTCTGCTAGGTAAATAATTACCCTAATTATGATTTCTATGGCATTATCGAGTACACATACTTGACCGCCATTGCCTTTACTTCGCTCGCCCTTTCTTCTCCCTCTTAATTATTCTTTCCAGCTGGCTGTATGAGGCCGGTAAATTTCTTCCCGAAACCCCTCGTCCTAACCTGAGCTACGAGTCTGCGAATTTAGGCCAGAGTTGTATGGCTGCATCTTGCAAGATGAGTGCAGCATCACTTCGATTCTCCAATACACTATCGATTTTCCGAAGCTGGGTGTCAACTAGATGCTCTCTTCCGAATGGGTAGTCGGAACCGTACAGGACGTGTCCCGGTTTGGCAAAATCAAGGAGCAGTTTAAGCGGTTCCTCATACCCGGCAAACGCAAGGTCGAAGTAAAAGCTCTTGGCTTCATCAATGAACTCGTCGGCCGTTTTGTTCATGAGGTTGAATGCAGCACTCAAGTGTGCGATACGATTGACGATGTATGGAAACGTGCCACCACCATGTGGTAGGATGATACGACATTCTGGATGATTTCGTATTGTGTCTGTCGTGATAAGATGCGCAGCTGTGCGTGTGGTTTCATGCGTCCAGTCGAAAATGGGCTTTGGTAGTGCGTTAGGCTCATTGATAGGTTCTCCTGCGCTCTCCAATCCCGGGTGAATGAAGACAACGGCAGCGAGCCTATTCAACTCGTCCCAGACTGGTTGAAAGTTTGGATGGCCGAGGTACCGACCCCCGTAGCTGGTGAGCAGGTTAACACCATCTGCCCCAAGCTCTTCCACCGCGTATCGTATCTCCGCTATACATGCGGACACGTCCGCTAGGGACGGTACGGTAGCAAAGAAGCCAAACCTGCCCGGGTATTGCTTGCATAATGACTGGGCGTACTCGTTCATTTCTCTACAGAACTCTGCAACAGACTTGCCGTTGCTGCCCATACTCGTGGCTGGAGCTCCCAGTGACAGTATTGAAGTTTTGATATCATGCCTTTCCATAAAATCGATACTTTGTTCGGGACTCCAGGGTGGTAACCTCATGCCCTGGCTGAGAGCTGGGTTCTTCTCCCATGCTAATAAAGTGTTAGAGATATACTTTTCATACTGCTAGACTCACTTACCCTCCTTGAATGCCGGTGGCAGGATATGGTGATGAACATCAATCCTCGAAGGCGCCATTGCCTGTGGGTCGTAGTTGATAACGAGTGTAGTCACAGATCCCCTCAGCGTTGCCCAGGCTAGTCGATAGTTTTAGTAGTAGCCTTCGCTTATATATAGACATATATAAATTCCTCTAGGAACTCCTCCATAGATCGCGGCATGCATGAAATTTTTAGTGCATGTGGATCCGCCGTTAATGGTGGGAGATGCGGAGCGCTGGAAACACGAGCATAAATTAAATGCATGGTTATAAAAAGTGTAACCCTGATATCACAGGTGGCCACGATGGCTACGATCCCTGTATCTATAATCACCAGGCTGAATTTAATTTACGCGTCCTATTTCTGGCATACTCAGCCAGTTGGTAAGGAGGGGAAGATTGGGACTTCCACCCACCTGTCCTATGGTCAGCCTGGCTCGTCTAGATACACAATTAGAATGACAGTGTGGGGACTGAAAACCGACCCCATTAGCAGATACTGCGCCTAGTGGTGATGGGGATTGCTCTGGAGCCTCGCTATGGCTCGGTGGCAGCGTTAACTAGCTGCGCAAATATCCTCCAGTTTTAAAATAGTTGAAGGGCACGCACCATCCTATGTTTTAGACCATGGAGTGCTCTATAACAGTGAAGTTCAGGCAAAACACAATTATTAGTACTACCTTCATAACAGTATGGCAACGTTTAAGGCATTTGTGATCGTGCTGGTTTGCCTAATTTGTACGGTGTTGGCCCTTCCAGGCGATCAAATTGCACGCGAGCTGGAAGAAATCTTATCGGAGAGTTCCAGTATCTACCTTCCATCAGATCCTAGGTATGATGAGGAGATCACTCAGAGATGGGACGTGTACGACCCACCATCATACGTGGTGGGTGTAAAGCCAGCCAACCCAGGAGATGTTCAGAAAGTCGTAAGTGATTTGTATCATTTTGTCCAGATCGCAGACCAAATTTATTTATGCTCAATAGGTTAAATATGCGGCAGAGAAGAATGTGTCATTCCTCGCAACGGGTGGCGGCCACGGCTATTCATCCACACTCAGCGGCCTCCAGAATGGACTGGTTCTTGATATGGGTGGTTTTAATGATGTTGAGCTGAACTCAACGGCAAACGCCGTGACTGTTGGTGGTTCGGTGCGAGCTACAAAGCTCGCCTCAATCCTGCAGCCTGCTGGCAAAGAATTTCGTATGTATTGATTCTATTCTGTTAATCAAGATACTGCTCAGACAGCTGACAATATACCGCAGCCGTTGGTCAATGTTCCTGTGTAGGATTGACGGGATTTTCTCTCGGCGGCGGCATCGGCCCGTTCTCTTCGCTCTATGGGCCAGCATCAGACTCTATATCATCTATTGAAATGGTCACAGGTACAGGGGAGATGCTTACAGCATCGCAAACGGAGAACCCGGATCTCTTCTGGGGAATGAAAGGTGCCGGTTTCAATTATGGTGCTGTTACATCGCTCACCTATGAGGTTTATGAAGCCACGGATGGCGGTCAAGCGATGAATGCCGACATGATATTCTCGGGGAGCCAAAACGGCTCTGTGTGGGAAGCTGCTAAAGCGTTCGTGGGGAACCAACCAAAGGAGCTCAGCATCGCGTTTGCCATCGGGTATAATGTGACATTAAAGGAAGTAAGCACCGTCCATCATTCGATACCGATTCCTCCTTCTGTTGATGTTTTTTATGAGCTAACCCTCTGTATAGATAACCATTATAGCCAACTTTGTGTATCTCGGACCACGAGAGAAGGGCGAGGGGTTGATTAAGCCGTTTTTGGATCTGCAACCAATTGACCAGAACATAACTACTGTTCCTTGGGAAGAGGTGCCGTCTTCTGCCCTCTATGGCGCCAGTGTACCAGGATGCCTCGTATCTGGCGTGCAATACGTCCCTCACAGTCTTAACCTCTACCAGATTGATGTCGATAACATGATCAACGTTATCAACTTCATGGGCACCTCAATGGCGGCAACACCAGAAGTGCAAACGGCGGTCGTGGCGCTCTCTCAATTTTCGTCCTATGGTTTTAAGGACCGCCATACTGATGAGTCGTCAGCATTCCCGCATCGAGATGTCGTTGTATTTGTGTGAGTATATAAAGCTGTTGGGCCTGTCCGAATTACCTACGCTAACTCATCGAGATAGCTCAATTGATGGATTCACCATGAGCGCTTCTAACGTTCCAGCAATGATCAAGTGGAGCCGGGAGCTGCGAACGCGGTTCCAGCAAGGAAGCGGTAAAGATGACCTGCAGGCCTATGTTAACCACGCCCATGGCGATGAAGGGAGCGTTGCGTGGTATACGGAGAGAAAATTGGCGAAACTACGGGAATTGAAAGCAAAGTATGACCCGCAATCTTTGTTTTCGCATTTTAATCCGGTATAGCCAGAGATGGCTCTATTTGTGTTCCTTTTCTTCCTCCATAATTATATGAAATAGAAGCATACAGACTAGAACAATCCATCTTGCTGTCCTCCAAGGTCGTTCGGTGAAGGTTTTTTCCCCAGAAAATCTCCAGCCGCATAAAGTTTAGGTTAAGCTTAGGGTATACCGGTGCTAGCCTCTTTAGGTGTAGCCCGAAAATCCCATCGCACGGACCCCCACAAGCCGCAACTTCAAATGCCCCAAACACAAACATCGCGCTCGATAAAATCTACCAAACGAAGAAAAGAAGCCGAGCAGTTTCATTTATCTGTCTCATGAACAGGGAAATAGACTGTCATCAATGATGTAATGCATTATTTCGTATAACTATATTGCATACCACCCTTCGGTAACGAAGTGAACAAGGCTGTGGCGGCCATCCCAGCGTATATCTCTCGCTCTATGGATCAGCTTTGCGGGGAAGAATCTTCATCGCCGCAACTCCAGCCTTCGTGGTTTATGGACCTAGGGTACTTTGCTATACCCCGCATACAGCCTCTCTTCTCTATCCTGGCTCGTCGCTCCAGTCCGCCCAGTTGGATCTCTGCTCGTGTTCCAAATACCAGGATTAAGAACGCCTGCATGGTTGAAAAATACTGAGTTAAAAATAACGGCTATCCTTTTGGCCGTGAAATCACAATCATGACTCGTATCGAGCATTCTTGATGCTATCCTTGTGCTATACTTAATATATCCCTTGTTTGCATCTGCAGCTGTCTAGCGGAACCAACACGCAGCAGCATGCAAGGAATGATGTGTACTGTGTATCCTATCCTGTCACCAAGATTGGGAGATGGGAAATGGGAATTATATTTTGTCTTGACCTCGGAGTGACACATCATCTAACTATGCTCAAGGTAGAAGGTAGACAACCTGCCAAGAATGGAATGTTTCAAATGATGGACATGATTAACACGTCTTGAAAATGTCTTCAGGGCCAAAAATACATGCGTCGCTTTGAAAATGGACGAACGAAAAAGTGAAAAAGAACCCGATTTACACCCTACCCCTACCAACCATAATGGCGCTGTTCCTTATTACCAGCCATTGTAGTAGGACCAGTGGTGGCTCTACCGTGTTCTAACCCAGAGTCATTCCCCTCGCCCGAATATCTCATCTCGTTGAAACTACCCTTGGATACAACTTTCTGGCCTTCATCGGACTGACGTCGCGATCCGCTAAGTAAGTAGCTTCGCGGTTGTGAAGAGAAGATCGATCTCAAGTTGTGATGCTTTAACTTCCGCGCCACCAACTGGTTTATCGAAGGCCCACACAGTGCTAGTATAGCGAGGGGAGCTTCGAGCATCGATAGGTGGAGAAGCGGGACAAGATCCCCTATTGAATTCTTCAGCATTGCAATTTGAAGGGGGAAGAAAAACATCAAATGATGACTTACATGAAGGGTCGGCGTTGGGAGAATTGGCTGTCAACATATTTGGGCTCCTCACAATAATGATGAACCGTGCGAAAGATAAGAATGCCGAGCTAAAGAAGGACATTAACATCACCCGGAAGGCGAGATAGGGGAGAAGAAGGTCCTCTCACCAATAACCCAGCAGGAAGACTAGAGAAACCAGCACTCTTCTTCGGACAGTCATCTTTGTCTTCCAGACCTCTGGCATCGGTAGAAGCAAGACAACTAGATCCATGAACGCATTGATAAAGGCCGAACTCATGTACCATCCTGTGGCTTTATCGCAATGACCTTTGATAAAAGGGTCGACGTTCTTTTGTATAGGATGGCAGGCTGACCAGGGGTAAATCGTCATGAAAATCCACCAGGCCGTGGAGACCACACCAATCACCCATAGCACAGTGACGAAACCTTTCTTTACCTCGAAAATGCGCGCGTAAAGAAGCAAGGCACTGATCTTTATCAGCCAGATGCAAGTGGCGTAGAAAATGAGACAGACACGGTTAACGATTGCATTTGGCTTGACGCTGTCTAGGGGTAGCGCTGATGTGTGCTTGCCCAGACCGATGGTTGTCCAGTAGATGGTCATTGCCAGAAATAGGTGTGAGCAGATCTGGTAATATCTATGTTAGTAGGCAAGTTGACGAGAGGATACTAGAGGCGTCAAGGCACAGGACGTGATTTACCAATGTGGCCAATATCGCCCAATCGTCCCACCAAAATCTCATCTTCATCAAAGCCGCCCGCGACCAGAACCGAAGCATGGCAGCGAGGGTCGGCACCACAATCATCACAATCGCGCTGGCCACTATCCCACCCGATCGGCTCTCATAGTTGGGCGGTGGCCTCTCCATCTTCTGAGTGTGCTACAGGAGTAAGGGTAAAGGAACGGCTCGATTCAAGGATCAATATACCATGGACGTGAGAGATGTTTAGGGAGAGGTGACGGCTACTGAATAGAACGGAACCACTGCTTGCGGAATCACCACAGTTCTCATTTCCATCAACACTCCCAGAAGAGCGGCTTTGTAGAGGAGAAGCGAATAGCAGAAATTTAATAAATTAATCGGAAACGGAGATCTGTCACATCCACCATGTCGAGACGGAGAAAAGACAGGGTTATTTCGAAATGAGCGTGGCTCCATACATCACTGGATGGCTGACAGCCAGCCTTGAAGTCTACACCCTGAATGATGAATTACGGGGTGCTCGTCTGCAAGTCTAGGCACCTCGTACCGAGGGAACGGGGGCCACAGGGGCCAAGGGATGCAGATAATGCATCATAATTATTTTATACGAGGATGAGTGCGTCGCGCCAGAGCGACTGATATTAACCGTTGGTATTAGTAAACACCAAACAGTAGGCTTATGGTTTCTATGTGAGATTTGGTAGATATCATCATGCACGGCAAAAATATTACGAGCATAAGCAAAAGATAATCCACCAACATAAAGCAATAAACCAAATACAATATTTCTAATCGTGGTGACTATTTACAATATCAAACAAAAACCTATATCCAGGCGCAATCATAGTCTCCCACTCTGTAGTCCCCGGCCTTAGTTTCAAATCATGGATATGACCGATATCCGACAGCGGCAAAAAGCCATGCGGAATGCCCTTTTCCTTCATCACGGCCACAAATCGCTCTGCAGCAGAGAATGGTGCCACTTGGTCGCGCGTGCCATGGATGATAAAAGTAGGCACATCGTATGAACCATGGCGGAGCTGGGCAAGCGGACTTATCGCAGCAACTTTTAAGGGTTCTGGTGGCTCTAATGGGTGATGTAGCCCATTGAGAAGTAGCGGCAGCCCGTTACCCTCTTTAAAAAGAGAGAGAACAAGCTCAGAGCGAGGGTCGCCTGGGCGGACCCATCCAAGACCGGTACTGTCTCCTTCAGACGAGTCGTAGTTGGTTATCTAAAGGGTTGAATGAGGTATATCAGCATAATTCTTCTAAAAAGGCGCGAGTAAAATATATCCATATACAAAACTGGGCTTCATAGAGCGGGGATCTTACCGGCACCTTTGGCAAAGCAGATATGATGCGCTCCATGCTCATGCTTCGGCTTGGTAAGTCAAGGAGGCGAGGAGAATCGAGTTCTAAGACAGAAAGCAATTATTAGAAAAGACGATGACAAAATTTGGCCGAAACAAGATTGACATACCTCCAGATTCAAAATCAACAGGTGCATAGAGACTAAGCACCGCTGTCGGTGGCGGTATACCGGCTGATTTTGATGCCCATCCAATTGACATTGCTAAGTGACCTCCTGTCGACCATCCAATGATCACGACCTTGCTGGCGTCCACTACAACTCCGGTTCTGGCAGCAATCCGCGGAAGCGTGGTTCTGACCCACTGGTACGCATCGCAAACATCGGCCATAGGGCCCTCGATTAAATTAACCTCAGGGCACAGCCGATAGTCAACACTGACTGGCAGAAATCCATGAGCAGCGAGGTGCTGCGTCTGTATGGGACGAATGGCCTTCCGAGAAAGTGTCATGTGGCCACCGCCATGGATCATGAGTGCTACAGAAATTATCAGTGAGAGAGCTCTGGGAGGCATAAAAAAGGGGTACATACCGATTGGTAGAGGAGACGATGGAACCTGCCTTGGAAAGAAAACATCTGCGTGAATTTGGATGCCATCTAACTCTTTGTATACAATTGTTTCTAGACGATAACCAATATCCTGGCTATGCATATCTGGTATTCTGTGTGTAGGCGTGATTGTGCCCCAATCCTTATTACTCGCGATGAGCAGCTGTTGACTATTAGCTTCGGGTTTTGGACCCCCCGAGTAGCTACTGGAAGCAAACCCTGCCGCCTTGAATGTAGACATCCAAGCCTCAGCGGGCTGGAGGGGGTAAGCCGTTCGGCCTTCAGCTAACCACCACCCATCTAGCAGACCGAAGCATATATCGTACCAGTCAATGACTCGGGTGACTTCAGAGAGAACGATAAATCCTCCCGGACTCAAAACGTCCCTAAGTCTACGGCATGATGCGGTGCGATCCGATGTTGCATGTATGCAGTTGGCGCTGACAACAATATCGAATCGATTCTGGTACGCGGCCGGGACATCCTTCTCAACATTAAAGGTGGCAAAGTCAATCCACGGGTACTGTTTAAACTTCTTTTTCGCCTTAGTTACAAGCGTCGATGATATGTCAGTGAAAGTATATTGGACAGAGGTGTCACAGGCGTCTAATGCCTCTGCGAGCCGTTTTGTAGTTCCCCCGGTGCCTGCTCCGACTTCAAGTATACGAACAGGCCGGTCTGTTGCTGAGATACGAAGCAAATTCATTATGAAAACCACAAGCTGTTCCGTTAGAGTTGACATCATCGGAGACTTGCTGTAGAAGTTTTCCATGATATTCAACGACGCTGGGCTTCCGAACATGATAGATACTGAATCTGCCTTGCCGCTTAAGCAGTTAGCGAGCATAGGACCGGTAAGGCTGATCAGGTTGATTTCATGCTGGTATTCTGGAAACCGCACCCGAAACAGTTCAACCAATTTGGAGGATGGTCTAGTATCGATATGACGATTGCCGCGTATGTACGCTCCGTCATGCTTGGCGATCACAATTTCGTGTTTCTCTAGGATCTCCCAAAGCCTTTGGACGAGTTTATCGTATTTGTGTACCAGGTGCGGTACTTGAGGAACATTACTTCCATGAGAAATATTAGAAAGGTTGACTCCCAATGTGGTAAACCCTTCCACTATATAAGCAAGTAGAATCTCATCCTGGAATGGGGCGACATCTGACCAGTAATTAAGGAAGCCTTGGTCATTGGCTGAAATGTCAAAGTGAGCATCAGATTGTTTCAAGGCATCAAAGGGATTTGGCAGGCTCAGAGCTTCATCAGGTGCTAATGAAGTAGACTCGACGTTTAGCGGAACGGAGCTTTTGGGCAGGACTGTTTCCTGAAGCCCAGGGTTTTGGATATTAAGTCTCATCATGACTGTCTGTACCGTGTCCTCCAAAAGAAGTTCACTGAGCCGCACAGAGAAGATTTCTTCGAGCTCCTGTCTCAAGTCAATCAAAGACAATGAATCAACTCCAATTTCAGCTAATGCATGACTTGGTTCGATGTTCTCCTGCTCGGCCCCGGAAACTTCAGCCAAAATCCGTAGAAATTGTTGATGCTGTCCCTGGGACTCGGGTTTCAGTAAAGCTTCCAATGATCCATTGGTGACTTCATGGCTAGAGTGAGCCTGCGATTTAAGTTGCGCCATCTGAATTGAGTTGGGCCCTGAAATAGGGATATGTTGGTTAAGATCATCCAGTGTACTCATGATAAGTTCATCAGATGTTATGGCAAGCTGAAGTTTAGAAAATAGCTCTGTAGCGAGTTCAACTGACGCCAAAGAATCTAACCCAAGGTCGGCAAGAACCGTATTTCCAAGAATCTCCCGCTCGTCGACTCCAGTGTACTCAGCAATGAGCTCTCTCAAGGCGACATCGTTAGCATCTTGCGTTGTAGTGGTCGTAGCAGGGGTGATTGTATTCCCCTCAGTAGTGCTTGACTCAGTACTAGTCCTGCTCCTGGATCGTTTTCTTTTATCCTGAGTTCCAGTAGAGTTCGCCAAATCTAGGACCTTTTCCAGCTTCGAGATTTGTATTTTGGTAAACCGACAGCCACAGAGCATCGCCACCAGTTTCCCTTCATGCGAGTTTACGAAAACATCGCCGATCGGTTGGCCATCTTGAGTGAAACTGAACTTTGCATAAACCTGCCATGGGTTTAGGTCATCCATATTGCAGGCCGGTGTTATGACAGCACGCTCGAGGCCGACCATCACCATGACTTCTCCGCTAGATACAGTATCACTGCTATTCATGAGAAGTCCGACAACTTGAATAAAGCAGTCAATCGCGACAGTATCGCAGATAGGCCACGATGTGCTCTCTTCTCGATTGGGTTGGTTACCCGGGAGGTTGATCGTGGCAACTGCCTCCCATTCATCAAGCGTTATGGAATGGATTCCACGGAAAAAGTGATCATAATCAACTACTAAAGAGAATAGCCCGTAAGCTCGTTTTGACATAAGCCTCTCAGCGTCTTCCCTCTTCTGCAGCCGGTCAACTGCACCATCAATAAGCCTTTGGAAGGGTTCGAGCATCGGGTTTGGGTCAAGGGTGATAGTCCCACTGCCATGGGATGTCTGCCTCGACCGAGGGTCATTCCCCAATGAACGCTGGAGCGAAAATTTCCAAGACTGGTCTCTAGTAAGCTCATCAACCTGTACCACAGCTTCACCCGCCGAGTCTAGGCCCAGGGCGGCGTTCAAACCAATATTCTCGAAAATGAGACTTGTATTTCTCATATCTCCGACAAGAGATTGAACGGCCATCACGACACATTCTAGATATAGAGATGCTGGGCATAGTGGCCTTTGTCGGACTGCATGGCCCCCAACTATCTTTCGATACCGAGAACTTTGGGTGTTTACTGTAAACTCTGCAGCGCCAGGACGCCCACCTATCGTATCCTTTTTAGTAACTAGCTGGGGTGGGGGTGGCCGATCTTCCACAACTGCGGCTGGAGTGCAATTTGAAAGTGCCTCCTGTATCTCAATAGTTCTGTCAATATTGTCCCGCCAATGGGGGGAGTTCTCGAACTGATAAGGTGGCAGCCATATCTGTTTGTATCTCTGAGCATGTGGCGGTAAGAAGCACCAGTGGGTTAAGGAAATACCACTCTGCCAAAGATCCTCCATAACATTGCCTACAGCATCCACAACCCTCCCACCATGGTGCGCCTTCATAGCATGGAACCTATGTATTTCTGGCTGTTTAGATGCTTTCCTCACCATTGGTATGATGGTTGTGTTTATTCCGCCCTCCAACCAGAGGCATTCTCCTAGAGAATTTTCGATCCTCTGTACAGCTTTGTAAAAGAATACGGGATTTCTCGCGTGCCTCGACACACTATATTCCTTAATAGACTGGATACGTGTCGCTGTGCAGAATTCCACCGGAATCTTAGGTTCGTGCCAGTCGAGGGATTGGGACACAACATCCAGCTGGGAGATAAGCGGCTCTAAAAGTGCCGAATGGAAACCATGGCTAGTTTCAAGTCGCTGGTACCTGATCTTCTGGAGACTTGGGTCTGTCCTCATCAGTCTTTCGGTGGCTGCAATGGTGGCCGATGTGCCAACTAAGACCAACGACTCTTGTGCGTTGTAACAGGCAATTTCAAGTTCTCCAACTTCCGAGCTAGTCTGTAGCCGAGATGAAATCTTCTCAAAGGCTTCAATGCCGGAGTTTATAGCTAACATCGCTCCCTTTTCAGGGCCCCATTGAGATTCGATCAAGTGGGCACGGGAAGCAACCAGTTGGATGCTATCCGACAGAGACAGAGCTCCAGAAACCGCCAACGCCGTGAGCTCTCCCAGACTGTGGCCAATTATAGCGTTAATTTTTAAACCGGCGTCAATCCAGCATTGGGCGTACGCATATTGCATAGCAAACATACAGCACTGCAGAGTAACCACATTCTGGATCGCCTCCGTCTGGAAAATAGCCGGAATAATGGAAGGCAACCCCCGACTCTTAACCTCCGAGTCGCAAGCATCGATATATGATTGAAAAATAGGATAAGTGTCATAGATTGCTCTATCCAACGCGACTTTATTGTCGCTTTGCCCGCTGAAAGTGAGAACCACAGGCTTGGAGACTTGAGGAAACTTCAAGAATGTCGGTGAATCTTGAGATGCTAATTCTAGTAGCTGGTCCGCTAAGTTGTTTGCAGTTGTCGCCTTTACGCTCAGGAAGTGTTTGTGTCGTTGTCTTCGCTCGTTAAGGGTGAACGAGATATCGCCAACATCCAAGCCACTAGACCCTTGGCGTCGCAGAAATCTTCCCAGCACGCGAGCGTGATCCACAAGGCTCTTTGATGAGGAAGCACTGAGGATGATGGGAAAAGAAATTTCGCTCTTCGTCGCGTATATGCTCTCTGTTTTTTTGGCCGTTTGTTGGGGCATTTCGCAGCACAGCAGAGCACAATTTGACCCGGCTGCTCCATAGCTGTTGACAAGTGCAGCGCGTACTGGGGCATTCCAGTGACGGGGATTTTTGGTGATTTCTAACCCATCAGGATGCAGAGGCGGTATCTTCGGGTTGAGCTGATGATGGTTCACTAGTGGAGGGACCTGGCCATGCTTGATCATAGCAAGAACCTTCAGCAGGCTCGCCACACCTGCAGCAGTTTCACAGTGCCCAATATTCCCTTTGATGGACCCTACAGACACCACGTCGGGTCTAGATGGGCTGCCAAAGACTGACCGGACACTTTCCATCTCCAACGGGTCTCCAGCCTGGGTCCCTGTGCCATGGGCTTCGATATAGGTGACCTGCTCGGGTTGGAGGCCAGATTGTTGAAGTACATTTCGATATAATGCCTGCTGGGTGGCAGAATGAGGGACGGTGATGGAGGCTGACAGCCCTCCTTGGTTTGTCCCAATGCCAGGAATTACACCCCAGATTTCGTCGCCGTCCTGGAGAGCCTGCTGAAGCTTCTTCAGGACAACAAGACCAGCACCGTCAGAGCGACAGTAGCCATCTGCGGACGCGTCGAATGGCTTACATTGTCCAGTAGGGCTTAAAAAACCAGCCTTGCCCAAGTCGAGAAAATTGTTAATGCCAGTTATGATATTGATACCACCAGTCAGCGCCATGCTGCACTCTCCAGCTTGTATTGCTTTGCAAGCCCGATTTATTGCCACCAACGAAGATGAACATGCTGTGTCAATCACTTCCGCCGGACCAGACCATCCATAATAATGGCTCAGCCTGCCGCAGAGAAAAGCGCGGATTGTGCCGGTTGAGGTATACGCGGTTGGGGCATGTGCGTTTGTGTTGTCAAGATATTCCACTAGACTGGCTCCGATAAAGCATCCGACATTGTCTCCTGCCTCTCGGCGATGTTTCGACATGTACCCGGACGCTTCCAAGGCCTCGAATGATAATTCTAGAAGAATACGTTGCTGCGGGTCCATGTTAGCCGCTTCCCTTGGATTGACTCCGAAAAAGGAGTTATCGAACGTCCGGACATCGTCAATAAAATTCCCATATAATTTACGATCACTAAGAAAGTTGCCGCTCTGTAAGGCCCGGAAGCACTTTTTTACATCGAACCTGTCATCTGGGACCTGTTGGTGGCGATCAATCCCATTTGCCAGCAAATCCCACAGCTCCTCGAGGTTATTCGCTCCTGGAAGACGACAAGACGCCCCAACTACTGCGATTGCACTGTCAGGGAAGAATGCAGCATTTAAAGGAAGGGAATCCCGGCCTCTTGGTTGGCGAATTCGTTGTATGAGACTATGGGCCTCTTGCTTTGTCGTCTTTAATCGCTTCTTATGAAATGGGGACATGGGAACACAATCATTTAAGCCAAATATTACGAACGTATGTTCCGAGCGTCCAGACACCTGCAGGTCATTTGCGACATCGTTGAGAAGGCTGTACCAATCGCACTTTGATGCCAGAATGGTGGTGACAACCTCCTCTATCAGCGAGCCACGGAGGAGCAGACCCCTCGATTTATTCGATCTGACAGATACCTGCAGATCAGAAGCTTCCGGAAGCCGCAGACAAGGCGTTTCACGGCAAAGTCGACAGAGCTCCGCTGCTAAGCCTATATTTTCGGGGTTGTGAACCTTTCCCCGGATATCGACTTTTTGGACTTGGAGCCCCTCCCCACGGGCATACGTGAACAATTCATCGATCTTCGCAGCGGAACCGACGATACTAACCGACCTAGGATCTGTAATCGCCGAAACATAGGTCTGCATATATGATGTTAATACCCTCGATCTTTCACGTTGGGAGCCTAGAACTTAACATACCCCTGGGAAACAGCTTGCAAGTTCATATCCTTGCCCTTCATGCTTGAGACGGAGTGCAAGTGTTGTAGAGCCTGTTCCATTCGTGTCATCGGCGGCTTCACTATATGCACCTACACCGAGAAGAACACGCAAGAAGATAGCTGTGTGTTCCACAACCTCTTTCTCATTCTTCCCGCAAGCTATAGCAATTGCGGACGGGAGCCCTCCACAGTATCCTTGGAATCCGCCTGCATGTTGTACATCGGCAATGGCTTCATGGTGAGAGATTCCGTGGAATTCAAGGTACCGCAAGTACTGCCCGACCTGCAGTATAACCAAGAGAGGCAGGGCAACAATCCCCGATCGTGCCGCAGAAAGGGGGCCTGACTCGCCACTATTAGCCCAGTCTCGAAACATTCTGACATACCCGGGCCCTTGTAACAATTCGCGGACGTCACTCCTTGAGTTGGCGAATATGGGCCATATTTTATCAAGATTGGAGGCTTCTTCCAGAAGGATTTTGCCGTATTCATTGTGGCGGAGAAATTGATGCAGACCGGCGAGCTGTTCCTCATCCGGAGCTTTACTTTGAGGACAAAAGAATGCCGCGGACAGTAGATGCCCTTTGCCACGATCTAATACCATGGCGAGGGGAGCCGCTTAAAAATATTGATAGGAAAGGGGAACGAGAGTACAGAAAGGTACCTGCCATTTTGAATTGCAGCTTACACCAGCTCTTTTAAATATACACGCTTCTTGCTTGTACTTGGTCAGCTTCACTGCCTATTCCCGCCCTTCTGGAAACGCCTGCATTCTCCTCTCCCTCCGGCGTCAAGGATCACTTTCCTTTTTTTAGTTTTAATCCAACTTATGCAAAGTTGTGGTTATGGTGGATCTACATGCAGCAACGTGCTTCGGCGGGTTTCCAGGGTTTAGCCACACAAAACGGCTGATCCGGGGTATCGAAATACATATATATTAAAATTAATTAACTACTCGAGCTTTTCCACTAAGCCAAGTTCAAAAATTGGCAGAAAGCGTCTGATCACACGTTCTGGTTTCCAGGATGTTAACCAGCCCCTCATCAGGCAGATCCTATACGAGATCATGGCGGATCAAAGGAATATAAAAAATACATAAAACCAAAAATAGTAATAGTTTTTATGAGGCTACCAACACCAGGACAATGGCTTCCGAGCCTTACTCTTTATCAACAAGGCTTCAAATCAAGGATGTAGGGTATCCTAGCGACTGATGTGATGTGGATTGCGGAGATGGCTTGGGGGTCTTGGGGGTTATTTGGAAGCGTCCAGGATTAATAATGGCCTCGAGTTGATTAATCTCGCCTTGTGAAGCTATGGAGATATGGAGTTTTACGAACAGCATCACAATATGGTGTGAGGTCGGATATAGGACCTGTCTCCCGGGCAAACGGTTGCAGCAGTTGATATGATTCTTGAATGGAAAGTGAATTTTGTTCACAGCCAGCATCATTTCAACCACTATTGGATACCATGGAGAGTTCCTCTGTAGAAGCCGGAGTCTCGCTAATCTTGAACCGATCATTCTTTGAGGTTATCGGGCTGTTCACTGGGGTATATGCGTTGGTGAGAAATCCGCCTCCTGACACTTCATTGCTTTGGCCAAAACCGCTTATATCTGATTTGAATAGTATTATGTTGCAACAGCCCTCTACTTGATCTTCTTCCATCCGCTCGCCAAGTATCCAGGTCCAAGATTGTGGGCTGCTTCACGGATTCCATGGGCGTTGCATATCATCAGAGGTGATTTGTGGGAAGTCCTGGACATGTTCCATGAGCAGTATGGGCCTGTGGTGCGAATAAGTCCAGATGAAATAACCTCCATCTCACCGGCGGTTTGGAAGGAGATCTACCGCAAGATACCCGTTCTACCAAAAGACCCGTACAGCCAAACTCCACCGCTGAACGGGGCACACTCCCTCTTCACAGCAGCTGGTGATACCCATAAACGGATCCGAGCTACGCTGGTTAATGGGTTTTCTGACAAGGCCCTGCGAGATCAGTCCCCCATCATCGAGAATTATGCCAGCCAGCTGATCTCACGCCTCTCGCGCGAGGCAGAGAAAGGTATCGATGGCGTAGTCGATATACAAAAGTACTATGGCTATGCTACCTTCGACACAGTGACCGACCTCAGTTTCGGGGAGTCATTTCACGGCCTTGAGGGCAGCAATGAACATTCATGGATCCAGGGCTTCTTCTTTCATGCAAAATTTGGCACCATTAGAAACTGCCTGAGCCGCTTCTCCCCGCTAGATATCATTCTAGGGCTATTCCTCCTGGGAGTAACTCGCAAGAATCGAGTGCGTAACTGGCGCATCTGCACAGAGAGAATCGAACGGCGACTATCCAAGGGCGATATGACAGGCGTGCGCTCTGACTTCATGACACCAGTTATTGGGAGAGTCGATGAAGGCGAAAAGCAAGGCATCACCAAGAAGGAATTGACGACGAACGGCCTCGCCTTCGTCATTGCTGACTGCCAACTGACCACGGTAGCATTGTCGACGAGTACTTACCTCCTTTTACGTGATCCGCCGAAGCTGAAGCGGCTCATGGAGGAGGTCCGTAGCAGCTTCGAAAGTGAGGATCAAATAACCGTCCAATCCACACAAGAGCTGGAGTACCTTACGGCAGTGATCAATGAGACTCTTCGGATTCACCATCCTACCCCTATTAGCCTCCCTCGCGTGGTCCCGCCAAAAGGAATGGTACTTGACGGCAGGTTCATCCCTGGAAATGTGAGATTTACCCCTTTTCCCTTCTTACCCCGAGATGACTTCGACTCGCCATCTTTGGATATTGCGCTAACGTTTGAAAATTCCAGACCATAATTGGTACGAACCTCCAGAATATCCAGAACAGTCCCTCCCTCTGGTATGAGCCGCGTACATTCCACCCCGAACGCTTCCTACCGCCAACAGACCCATTATATAAACCCCAATTTGATCAAGACATGAAATCAGCATTCATGCCTTTCTCAACAGGCTCACGGAACTGCCTAGGTGGACGGTAAGCCACACCCATTTTATTCTCATGTTACACCCTTTTCCCCTTGACTGTGTAACCTTAAACTAATACCTTATCTTTTATTTCTATCAAATAGAGTATTTCTGGCTCAAGCCCGAGTCATTCTTGCTAAGGTAATGTGGAATTTTGACCTTGATATGGTTGGTAGTCAGGAGGATTGGTTGAATCAGAAGGCCTATTTAGTTTTTGAACCAAAGCCACTACCAGTCAGGCTTACTCGACGAACATCCTTTTGAATAGTTGAATTAGGAAATTATATTTCTGCTGATTAGATAGATCTGTATAAGCCAACAGCCGCTTTGGGCCTGGCTTTCCCTATAATTTTTCTCCTTCCTGCTTGTTCTCTGGTCTCTGGATTGTGTAAGACTTTTGTGTGTCGCCAGCAACATGGGTATCATATCAACGAATAAACGGCCAAGTAATGAATGGAGTAAAACAAACAAGAATATATATAAAAGAAAAAAAATGATTGGAAAGGCTTGGAAAAAGACAACAGGAATGGGGCTGGAAAAGGAGGGTGGATGTAGGGAGGCTCAATTATAGTATAGCTCGCCACGGGTAATTCCCGTCAACATTTCTCCATTTGCCGTCTGCAATGGCCCTGTCCCATCCTAGCATAACGCCCAGTAATCGGCATGTCACGCTACTGACCCCACAGACGATCCCATCCGACTGTCCCAGCACAGCAAGGTCTAGTAGATATGCTCGACCAACTAATTGTCGTAGTTCAAGGGCGTCGGTTGATGGCTGAAAACGCATTCCATCAACTTCAGATTCATCCCTGACACGATGGGGCGGGAAGACTGAAGATTCCCCCTGGGAAGCCAACGGGCTACCGTCCGCGGCTGGAATGGGTGGCTCCGTGCCTAGGGACCAAAAGATATCGCTGTAAAAGCCTCCTTCCCAGCCCATATTCGCATCGGATGTGGGGATCTGAATTTCGACTGCTTCGTCTTCATTTTCGAACCCACCCAGTAACTCCTCCTCCACTTCCGGCTCGAGGTAGGCCTTGCTGATTAGCGAGATAAAGAATTGGGCTTTGTTAACACCCCTCATTTCAGTAGAGGTGTAGACATCGGGATCATCGGATGCGACGATGACAGATGATGACGCTTCATATTGGGATTGTGTGAGTTTGGTCCAAGACATTTTGGCGTAAGAGGAAAGGATGAGGTCGTTGGCGGCTTCGGTATAGGCGTGGAGAGGGATGTATGATTTTTCGTACTGGAATTCGAGCGGGTGGCGGTCGCCGTGTCGAACGTGGACGCCTATTAATGGGCCGCCACCCTTGGGAATTGAGCTGCGAAGCTCGTTGATTCGGTAGTCGTAGTATTCTTTGTTGTCGCCGGTGAGGTGGAAAAGGGCCTCATACCCGGCGCGCATGAATTTGAAAACGTCTTTCTTTTCGAAATGTTCATTGAACCTTTGGCCAAATGTCCATTTGGATGTGGCAGAAGACACTAGGAGGTGGCGTGCGTGATGGGGATATGGTAGTCGGTGGGAGGCTAGCGGAGGGCGACATGAAGGCATTGATGGAGACTTGAAGTAGGTGGTGAATTTGCCATACGACCAATTGGTATCGTCAATGAAGAAATCTCTCCCTTCTTTTTTCGCCAGGCCATAGCTCATCCAAAGATGCATCAGTGTCGTCCCGAGCCCTCCATCCTCGGCTTGTAGAACGAACGTTAGAGTCTTTTTGCATTGAGCAGCGTCGCGATATTCCCCCGTATACATGTCTCCTCCAACGACACGATTTATATTGTCCACATCTACCATAGCAAAGTCGCTCTCTTCTTCTGGTGGAAGCAGTCCCTCATCTTGTGCTTCCGCAATATCAATAAAGTTGGGGTCGACCTGGTAGTAACCCTGCGGCTTAGAAGTTTTTGACTTCACTTTATGGCTTCGCATGTGCATAATATTATGTGCCATCTCTTCCGATAGAGTGCATAGTTTTGAGTATTCCGCCGGGGACAACGGTAGCTTGTTACCGCGCGGGATCGAAACGGTCCATTTTGTTTGGCCTCTGCCATCCTTTAGAATAACTGGGCCAGGATTCTCTGGCAAATTATCATCTTCCACCAGTCCAAATGCCTCCTGGTCAGTTCTGGAGAAAATTATTGGTTCTGGCGTTCTCTCCGATTGCCGGAATAGTATCACACCCCAACAAAGCAATGTCAGACCGATCATCCACCAAAACAACCGCCAGAGCCTCCGTGTGAGTCTCGAAGTGGGCTTTTTGCCATGTCTCGGTACTATAGAAGGAAGGCCAGGCGACGGAAGCGGCGAATCAAGTAGAGGTACTCGCAGATTCTGACTCGATAGAGGTGTCGGTCCAAAAGTTGCTTTCGTCGGCGTCCTCCTCATTGCCATGTCATGGTTCTGTCGAGATGTTGAGATGAGCATATTGAAGGCTGAAAGAAGGTAACTTTAATTGTCGGTTCCCTATTTATTTTTCAAACCTCTCAGAGGGCAGATTGAGCAAGTCTATTGCCCAAAACGGGTGATTGTCGACCCGCTTTTTTACTATCTTCCCAAGATCATGAAGTTCCAGTTGGGTGTTGATAAAAGGACCAGCGGTCCAATAAGTTTAAAGCAATACCTGAAGATTAAGCCAAGGAGGGTATCGTGGGCCAATAACAGCTCAAAAGGGCAAATAGAGTGGCCAGCCGAAGAAAGATATATCGAAATGAGTGAAGTGAAGCGTGGTATCCAGACCCGCAACCAATGGTGATCAATTTCAAACTCGCCAGACAATTCAATAACGTCACTCTGGGCGAAAGAGCGAGTTTGACAAAATATAAACACAATATCAAAAGAAAGACAGCGAATGATTGAAGACTTTTCTCACGCAGTGAGGGGGAGTGAGCAGGATTAAAGTATTAATGGGAAAGGGAAGCTGTGAAACGATGGTGCTTCAACCGATAATAAGAAGTTCTAAAACAGGGCGCGAAGCCGAATAGCAGACGAGCGGGACGAAGAGCAAGCGACGAGGATCAGACAGGATAGGCGTGCGTTATGTCGTATATGGCGGAGATGGTGGACCCAAACGCTGACGAGTGCGGTTGAACGAGAACAGAAAGTGTCTCTCACCAACGCCGATCACCAGCAAGGAAGATCAAATGAAGGAAGCAGAAAAACGAAAAGAAAGGTGAAGTGAAGATTGAGAAGGAATTATATTTTTCACCACTTCAAGTGGCGAGTTTTGCTGGGGAGGATGGTCGCAGAAGCGCATCAAATAGATGTGGAATAGGGAAAGAATTTGCGAAGACAACCGTGCAAAACGATATCCGTAAATTTCAAGTATTGGGACAGGGAGAAGAGGAGAAAATAGAGAAGCACTCTCCAAACCACATGTGAGAGAAAAAAACGAAAAAAAGGAACAAAGGGCGACAGAAGATTCAGTCTCCAGTCCTCCCCGCAAAGAGCTGCGGGTTCGAGGAAGGTGGATTCGAAGCTTCACGGCTAAAGGGTTTTGGATGGGGCATAGGACCACTAACGATGGCCACCAGGCGTGTTGACGTCAACTTGGGCCATATCGCGATGGTAAAGGGGGATGATAGATCCAGTGGAGTCGGGGAACCAGGAAAACAGAGCAATGAGATGCAGAATGTTGCACACAAACCTCTTAAAGTCAATTAGAATCTTCCAGGATCTGTCTTCTCATGAACAATTTCTGGCATGATCATCGTTTAAGACATCCCATTTCCAGGACATGCGCCGTGAGAGGTTTCTCATTCCTCGAAGGCAGGCGGTTATTGTGAGACTCCCTGGCCTCATTGGCCCCCTCTCCTCATGCGTCGCACATCTGTTTCATCGGGGCAAGGGGCATGGGCGACCCTGCGCCTACAAGGTGTCGTGGGTGGAGTGGATAAGACGAAGGAAAAACCGCTGACAAAAAGACAAATTATTGGAGACCGCAAACATCGCCATGATTCGTTTCCGAGCCATTCTCATCTGCAGCTTTGTGAGCCACTCGCAGTAGCTGTTCGCATCGCAAAATTCCGTGTGAAAAGGCCGAGCTATGCACTACGTCATTATCCAATCTTTTGGTCAAAGTTGTTCTTTTGAGATTCCGCCAAACTGACTGGTGGATCTTGAGCCTGCGATCTTCAGGGGCCGCCAGTGTTTCGAATCCAGTAGTGGAAAGGCCACCACCGACCAACCATGGAACCTAGCGTCGTGCTGTGGAAAGCCGAAGTGGAGATAAACTCTTGGTCAACTCGGTAAAACCTGTGATCTCGGATTCCTCGAAGCTCGTCCTGGTCTCCGTGCATTCCGATGTCATGCCAAAGATAGATATGGCTACGTAAACACGAGGAAACAAATTTGAGAGCAGCTGGCAGGCACAGCCAGGATCCGCTGCCCTCTTGCAATAGCTTTCTCCTGGCCCTTGAGCTAGCACGAGGAGTTCTGATCTCGAATAAGCTGCTGATTGGTGACACTTTCCTCCCTGAATATATCAATCACATCGCACAGGAGAGCCAACACCGCTGCTACAAGATCAATCGGTTTCTCGTGCACCACGGCTCCACCGAACACGGACGACGGAGCCCGCCGTGCGATCCATATGTACCATTCCGCCATGCCATTTCAAAGATAATCCGGCCCATGTCCCGTCTGCAATCCCATCTCCTCTCATCTCTTCTCTTTGTCAATGACGCTCCCGATAGCTTGAAACAACTCCGTTGGTATCCCAACAATTTCCACCCTTGTTCTCAAGTATCTCTGCCCGAAGAAGCTGCTCCAAGTGTTCCTGAAACTCCTATCCATTGGAAGCCGCAGCTGTACACAAGCTTTCGGATCATGCTTGCACCTGCGCAATCGCTGCGGGCCTTCCATGCCGTTCGGTAGACTAAATGGTAACGGGGAACTTTGACGGAACAGGAAAAACAGCCGGATTTTCTTCCTCCTCGAAGACATCAGTTCTGCTCAGTTTCTAGCGTTTGATGACGACTGCTAGAAACGCTAATGTACTGGTTTCTTTGTCTTGAGTTGAATGAAGCGGCATTTACGGTCGCTGGGGTTGCGGTTTTGTCCCTTCCCATCATGCCATGGCCGCGTCTCTCTCACACACGGCATAAGTCATCGGAACAACCCGAGATCTTCAAAACAACCAACAAGTCGAATAGAGGAAAGATTAACTCTAGCATCCCAGCTGCAGCCGTTTGAAGCATGACGTACCTAATATCAATCGATATGTCTAGGCAATGAGTGCCGGCGTTCCGTTGATGCTCTCAAAAAGACGTTGATTTAGATGTTATCAGCTTTAGCAAAGAAGCTCTTCTATAGTGTGTGGCCAGGCGGAGAAGCGTGTCAATGTACAAAAGTGCTGATTCTGCTAGGTAAGAAGACCAACCCCGGCAAGATAAGAGAATTGGATGCAAGGAGGAGGGGGGAGACCACACACCATGCCTCATACCCGAGAAGCAAACCAGCGCGTCTGTGTCTATTGGGATTTGTCCATGGACAGAGGTGAATGGACGCGATAGAGGTATACCAATGAGTAGATCCGAATTTTCAATCAATCGATACTTCATCCACCCAGATTCCAAAATGTCTCATCAAGCCAATCACCAAGAATAATCATTGGAAAAGTAAATATAGTATTCTAAACTCCAACACACATATATACATATTCCCAAGAGAATGAACCAACCAATCGATCAATCATCCAATCAAAATATCTTTTGGGTCTAGCATAAGGGTTGAACGAGTATTTGATTTAAGCAATAGATGGGAATTGGAAATTGGTAATAAAGGTTTCAATGGGTATCACACACCACACAGCAGCAACGTAGAGCAAAACAGAACACAGCATAATAGTAACGACGTCAAGAAGTGATGAGACAGAAATAGAAGGGGGAATGGGGGAAAGGGAAATGCAAAGCATTTATGATAAGTCCAACGCCGGGTATCTAGCCCGGAAAAGAACTCACTTCGCTTCCCAAGAGAAAAATAGTGTAAAATAAAAAACAGGATAAGAAGGCAACCAATAGGCAAATGGGATAAAGTAGAGAGGGATAGTAAGTACATGCATGGGGAACCGCGTGAGCAGTCAGCCAGCCACACGTCCTGATTTATTTCCAATGAAAATATCAGCTATGGTGAAGTTTATATGCTTTTTTTTGTCCCTTTTTCTTTCCTGTCTAGCGTTATTCCGGCTTGCTGAAATTGAAATTGAGAATGTATGGAGATGATAGTTAGAAGTAGAGTAGGGCTTGAAACCCAAAATGAATCGAATAGCAAGAACATTATGAGAATCGAAGCGAGGAGCAAAGTAAGAAAGTAATGGTACAAATTCTGGTTTAACAGAGTTTGCGAGAAGGGCGGGCGATAGAGGTTTGAGGTGACCTGGGGGAAGGTCATAGAGGAAGTAAAGAATGGTTGAGACAAGAAAGTTGAAGGGCTGACGAAATCAAGGAGCAAAACGAGGTGGCTACGACTCGACTTCAGCGACAGATTCTCGTAGAGTGCTGCCAACCAAAGCACCGAGGCCAGGTGTATTAGGGTTAGATTCGGCTGAGATCTTTCGTTGTGGCCTGCTGACGCCATTGGTGACAGGGTGATTGTTTGGAATAGAATTGCCATTAGTCAGTGCGGGTGCAGGCGTTGGTGTAGGTGTCGATACGCTGCCAGAGCTTGTTATTCGAACAGACCCTCTTTTACTCCTCACGATATGTCCATTTTCAACTCTATCCTGTATCATCTCATCGAGCATCCGCGACATCTCATCGACACTTTTCCGCTTCTTCTCCTTTTCCTTTTCGGCTAACTTGACGGGCGATAGTAGGGTGACGGGGCTTACAGGGCCTAGTACTGGACCACCGCTAAGGGAGCTGCTGTTGCTCTCCGTCGCTTTATGGTTCGGTATGTACCTGACGTCCGACCCGACCGGAGGTGGTGGATGGGAAGGTGGTGGGGTTGGAGCGGCATCTGATCGGCTGGTAGCTCCGCCAGTAATTTGGGCAAGATCCCGTTGGCGTACAGACGACCGTAGTGCCGTGACCATTCGGTCCTTGTCATCTAGCTGGAGGCGCAAGTCGGCAATCTCTAGGTCCTTTTCACGCAGGGTAGCAGCGATATCAGGGTCACTTGGTGAATTTCCGCCACTAGGTTTATGATTTAGGCCCATTGACACTCGTGAATGACTGGATCGACGAGCTTGGAGCAGCCTGCGCTCAAGGGTGGATATGTAGCGGTTCTTGTCCGTTAGGTCTGCTTGTAAAGCATTTATTTGCATCTGCATACTAGCAATACCGTCGGCAAATTCACCAATTGTATCCTCATCCTCCCCGTTACTGCCCAAAGGTGCCATTGGCATAATCTGGCCACCAGGAGCCGTACTGCTGGTTCGTATCGATGTTAACGATGTGGACCGGTTCAGGGACGATGCACCCAAAGTTGACTGCGATGCGGAGGAGCGTAAAGACCTCGTTGGATCCCCAAAACCCATCTGGGCGAATCCAATGAGATTGGCGTTGACACCTGTTGATTTTGAGCACAGAATGAGGCGGTTAAGATGCTCAATCCGTTCTTTGAGTGCGGTTCTTGCCAGCTGCATTTCTAGCATTTGTTCCTCGTGTCTGTCTTCAGCATCCTTTGCTTGCTGTTTTTCTTCGGCTTTATCCAATAACAATTCATCTTCTTTGGCTTTTTTCGCTTGGCTCTCCAGCTGAGTACGAAGGGACTGAATTTCCATTCGATAACGTTCAAGAAGGACTCGGCTTCCAGCATCACCACCCCCACTGCCGTATGATTCTTCCGCTTTCTTTGCATTACTGACGATATTATTCTTGGCCCGAGCGGCGAATTTCAATGTGTTCATAGTTTCACCCACATGTGAATTGGCACCTGCAGCACTGCCCCCCGAGCCAATTTGTATCGTACAGAGAATACTAACGAGAGAGTTGCCGGAGAGCGCAGGTTGTAGCAGCCGTGTAAGCTTGCTATCGCGGTAGGGAAGATGCTTGCCTTCTTTTTCGCCACCTCCTCCGCTCTGCTTTTCCTTGTCGACAGTCAAGCGGGCAATAACAGTACCCAGGGTGAGCAAACTTTTGTTAATATGTGCACCCTCGGTCCTCCTTTCTTTGTTCTCTGCAGCGCGTTCGGAACCAGCGAGATCGATGAGACTAAGGGTAGATACTCGTACACCACCAGGCACTATCCCGCTGCGTTTTTCTTGTGAGCTGCCTGTGGGAGTCCGTTCTCGGCTTTCCACCACGATCTGGACGACAGCATGACTTCGAGAGCTTCGTGCATTGAACTGAGTACTACCAGTTCTTCTCGCATGATCTCCCCTGGCGATGACTCGTAGAAGCTGCGTGGGACTCTGGACGATTTCTTCTTTCAGCGGAGTCGCATAAACACCTCGTTTGCTATCCTCTCGTAGCTTGATTTCTTCCTGCTGTGGTGCCCCAGCCCCAGCACTACCAGGTGCTGGAGCTGATAACAAGTCGTGAATCTTTTCGTTATATATTTCCAGGTAACTGACTCGTAGGAGGAACTCGCGGTGTGGGGTCTCACGAATATAAGAAAATATATCGGTGATAGCGAGAGGAATGACACCGGGAGAAGTAGCAGTCCCTTGCATCGAAAACGTTTTTCCCGTGCCTGTCATACCATATGCAAAAACGGTACCATGGTACCCTTCCATAACCCGACGAACCAGTCGCTTCGCAGACGAATCGTACACTTTTGCATTATTATCGTGAGTTGTAAAGACATTATCTATACTCTGGTGCTTAGTAATTTTTGAAGCCATGCATGCTCGGTGAAAGGGAAAATATACCATAAAAGTAATCACCACCCTCCCTCCCTCTGTAGGACACTAGGGCGCTTCGACCATCCACCAGCCACTCGCCTTCTGACTTTGATGGGTCGGAGCTTCCTAGATCCGGGCGAACTCGAACATTTACGAGGACGTTTCCCTTCGGCCCCTTTGTTTTGGAGTTCCGCCTAGAAGATGCCGAAATATCACCTGTGCTATCGCGCGCAGTATGGCCATCGTCTCCGTCGTCATATGTAGTTGCGCTTGTAGAACATGAACCTTGTGTTGAAGAACTCCTACTGGGAGTAGGTGACACCACACTGGATTGACCTTCGGAATTTCGAACGCTTCGAGAGCTGGGAATTGATTTTCCATCACCGCTCCCATTTAGCAGACTGGGGGTGGTAGATTGTGATAACTTCGAAGCCTGGCCTGTGTCAAGGCGTGGTGTTTTTTTCTTTCTCAGGGTGCGTGCGGGTGTGGTGGGAGTGGTGGGTTCGGACGGCCGAGATTTGGAGGCTGAAGAGGGAATTGAAGAAAGTGAAGCGGCGGAGTTTAGGCTAGGCCGAGAGCTAGCTTTGGGGGGTTGTGGAAACGCGGCTATACTGACGGTGCGCCGAACAGATTTTTCTGGGCTACCAGGGGTGTGGCCCAGTGAGGGTGACCGTTTATATGCATTGTTAATGCTGCTGGACGCTAAATTGGTGTTGGGTATAGCCGAGCGTGCCGAGGATTTTACTGGAGAGGATGGAGTTCGCAGCTTTGACGCGATAGGCGACTGGCTGCGGGGTGTGCTGCTGTTGAGGATTTGAGAGGTTTTATATTTGGGAGTAGGAAGAGGAGGAAGAGCAGAGGTGGGAGGAGTTGTAGTCGGCCGCGAGGGCTGTGGTATGGTTGAAGTCATCTTTTCCTTTCTTGCAGCTTTAGATGGAGGATCCCATCAACATCACAGCGTGATCGAGAGCAGATGATATGGATCTTGGATCGCGAGGCGATTGTTATAGCGGGAGGTAAACCGAATCAGCTCGAACAGGCCTAATAGTGGTTTGGGCGGACATGGACATGGGACATTCTGGATAGAGTGGCTATTCTCTTTATGCTTCCGTGTGACTCTACGATTGGACTGCCGAGTTGCCCCGGATCTTATTCATGGAATTGGTCAATCGGCGAAAGAGGATGTAGGGGATTCGGTTCTGTTTCAACTGCCGTGTAAGTTTATGATGGCACGGGGGTGCAACAGATATTTGCGCATCGGCACGGAATAGCGCAAACGTAGAGGGGATATTTTCTGAGCAAACTGACCTGGTTGCCACTTCCAGGAAGCCAAATATAAAAGTGACTATTTGTATTTGCCTGCGCAACGACGTAAGCCAGTGTTTTGATGCCAGCGCTTGCATCGTTGACTTGGGAAGATGTTCCGCGGCACAAGTGACGACGGATTTCGAGACTGAGCATTGTAATAAATAGCAATGACAGCAAAAACAACAAAAACAACCATACACACCTCACAGTTGACACAATAATAACGGACAAAGTCGTTTTTTGTATCCAGCAAGACAAAAAAGCAAAGTCAGGGTTGAACGGCGATCGCAGGGCGAGATGAAGAAGACGAAGTATACTCCCGTCGAGGGACGATGGAGAGATATCGATCTGTAGTAGCTGAGTGACGCGAAAAGGGAGATGTTGTCAAGCAGAACAAAGTCTCAAGACGGGACGTGGACGAGAATAGACTCGAACGGTTCCTTTTCCTTTCTTTTCTTTTTTTTTGACTCTCTCCTTTCCTTTTTCTTAAATTTTGGCTATGCAAAACGGCCCATCATGCCTTCTTGGATGACCAAGAGTGACCTATCAGGTCGGCACCAAGAGTGATATGCGAGCTCACACGGCTGTGCCCAAGACAGGGATTTGCACTCAGGGGTTGGGGATTCCGTCCTGTGGCAGACGAAGAAGGGGGAAGATTTCCAGCTTGGGCTGCAAGTTAGTTGTGACGGGGGGCAAAAGGACGAAGAACTGGAGGATGTTATTGGCTGTGACAGCGGTGGGCTTGTGGAGGTTTTCCTCTTAGCTGGTGCGATATTAATGTTATTACTGTTGTGATTTCCACCCTCGGACTCCATCCACCCGGCAACATCAAAAGATGGGCGTTCTTTGCAGATTGACACTTGCAGCAACTCTAAGTGCCCACGTTGTTTTACTCCATAAAGATCAGGCGAATCTTGATATCTCCATGTTGATGAAGATGAAGCTGCATGAGAGCGACGAGGTTCTTTTTGGCGTCTGTCTGTCCAAAACGTGACTAACTGCATGCGGCATGATTATGTCAAAAGAAAAAAAAAAAACGGTTCGGCAGGGATGTGTCCGCAAAAAGAGGAAAAATACCCAAAAGGGGAAAGCCAATCAGCCAATGGGAAGCCGCAGACACACAAAAAGGAACAAAAGCTTGGTTCCAAAAGGGGGAAAGCGGTTCGGAACGTTACCAACCGGGTAACAGTCTAACCCAATATGGGATGGAACGGTCTTCGGAATAAAGATACTCCCTGACATCACCTGACTATATGCCGTTCCCCTCTTCTCCAGCTGTTGTGTAGATGTAACGACATGCACATGGAGAATCAGGATACACGACGAGAAAAGAAAAAGAAAGAAAATGTGTTGTTTTCCGAGCAGGATTCGGTGCTCTTGACACGCGCTTCTCTACCAGCGTTGTCCAACGGGGGATCGCTGTCTGATCCTTGCATTTTTGCGCTGTTGCAGAACCCAATGCTGTGATGAGTCTGGGATATTCTCGACAACATTCATGCACAACTGCAGGCCATCACACTCCGAGTCGAGGGCCCCCTGTGCGCTCTCTCCCAAGCTTAAATCCGAGTTTGCATTGCCGACCGAATGCTGCCGCGACCATCTGCATCCCTGGGTCAAACCCATCCTAAAGATATCGCATCACGTGGTCATATCAATTTCAATAACACTCTTCTTGCTCTAGGCTGAAGGATCTCTTCTCACCAGAATTCAGATCTTAGCTATAGGTTACTGGCTGGTAAAGGCTTTTATAATAACAGTAGTATTTGCAGTTAAGGCTAGTTGGTTGTGCTAAGATATGTTGGCTGCTAACTACATAGAATAGAAGTGCTGCCCCCCTCTCAGTTAACTGCCTATTGCGCGTATCCGGGCAGGAGGTGGGTGCTAGACTCCTACCACACCACATTCCCCCCCTTTAAAAAATAGAAAGAAAACAGCAAAAACATTCAACTTTGATAAATATTCAGAGATATTGACTTCATTCTGAACGTGATTTACTCTTATCGACAGCTTTGCGGATATTCGCTAATATAAAGTCGAGAGATTCCTGAAACATACCCTCTAGAGTATTAGACTCCTTGCTAGCGAGATTAATCAGCTTTTTTCTACCCAGTACTCCTTGCGCCATATTAACAACATTAAGTCCCGCTGATACATAATCGTTGCTAGCTTTGAGTGAGTCGAATCGATTGTCTCTAGAGCGAGACGAGTGCGGTCCATTTGAAACAGTATGCAACAGTATTTATTAGAATAATATCTTAGGTATCGAGAGTCGTGTCTGATTAGACACAGATTCAAACATCATGGTGATATGTGATAGTGAGTCTGCAATTTCCTTCAATATAGTGGCAATGCTCTCCCCCTCATCTTCAGAGCCTGGCTCGGTATCACTACTTTCTGAAGAAAGCGGATTAGCAGAGCTCGATCAGGAAGCAGGAAAGGAACTTACGACGTTGTGTGAAGCTAGCCCGGTGCTGATTTGTTGGCCGCATGCGAGCTTCGCTCCTCCTTGGGTACCAGCTCCCCCCGTCGCCTCAGCTCTCCATTGTTTTCGTCCTGCACCAGCCAGAGATACGTTTCGTGAAAGAGATCATCTGAGGAATAGAGATGGCCCCGACAGCCACCTCTTTCCGTAGGTCGAAGAAGCTGAGCGGCTAGAAAAAGCCACTCATCCAATGATCGCGGTCCCCGAGTTTGTAGGGACCCCTCACTTGACGATGTATTATATTTTATCCATAACTTCGAATCAATATTGGTATAAACTTCATCCCTAATGAATTAATTTTGGCATATTTTGGTGCTATCATAAACCCACGGACGTGGTGGACAACTTGTGGTAGCGGATGCTGCGTCAAATCAAATGCCATAAACACTTGTTATCTGAATGGACATAGTCGATAAAGGAGTAAGCGTTGTTGTCCTCCATCATATCCCATACTTCGATGGGACAGTGAAGAGAACTAGGCAAGAAGTAAGAGAAGGTATACACCCTCCGCGAAAATCGTCATATTCCCACTGATGGCGGTAGGTGCAATCTCTTAGTGGAAATATACCCTCGATTGATCAGCCAATGAGTTGACTTTGACAATTTTCACTCTTTCAGATATTTTGATATATTCTTCGAGCGATTCCCCGCTGGGCTAACATATGTTGCTCGAATAGCAAACCGTGACCTTCCCCTGAGGTCTGGCGATGCTACCAGCTTCTCCCAGGAGGGCCAGATCGAGACCATGGTATCCGATAATTCTGTGTCTGCCGTCTTGTACGTCAACAATATTCCACTCCCATCAGTCTCCCTTGATTGCTGGCTACACCTAGCTCTTAACATTGCATGAACCAACGCCCACTTGTCCATCTTTGAGTCTGGATTCACAGTCCAGGTAAATTCAACAACTGCGAACCAGTTTATGGGCCAAACTTTCCCATCCTCAGTCCACTCCAGCCGAACCTTTATCGCATGTTGCTGTACAAGCAAAAGTGTTTTGATAGTCCCGTCATTATCATACAGCTAATACTGCTCCCCGTGTTCCAAATATCAATATTTCGCCGGTATTATAAGAGAACTTAAGGCCAGAAATGGATCCGAGATTTATGTTGGTATCGCGGGCAAGGCGATCGACGGTTTGGTGAAGCATGCTGAGACTATTGACTCAGTCTCATGGACTAGAGCCAAATGGCCACTAAGCCGTAGAGCTTGCAGGCTTTTTGGTCGAGTTGGTTGAAATCAGGGCTCTGCTCCAACAAGTCATAGTAATTTACAATCTGTTCATGCTCAGCACTCGCCCACACGCCATAGTTCTGGTCTCTCTATAAGGGAGATATGCTTCAACTGCCCCGTGAAACTTGATCCAACGTCTGATAACCATAACATGAATTTTTGTGGATAGATATGATATCAAAAGAAACTAGTGGGCGCGCAAGGGTATCAAGGTCTTCAGTCTTTCATATTTTTACCCGTCTTGATCCCTCCCAGCTTAATATTCTGCTGCAAATAGGCATCGAACGATTGTCTATCGTGGGGCCATTGTTTTTCTGGATATGGTTGATCCACCAGCCCAGGACTTTGGAGCGCCTCCCCCGCAGCATCTCCGTGAGCGCCTGAAACTGGTGACTACGAGATCTGGGGGCTTCGAGGGTTTAGGCTCAGTCTTGATCACAGGCTTCCCAAGAAAGAGAGAAAAATGGAAACCAGGCAACGAGCCTATCTCCAACACGACGGTCGGCCCTATTCGGCCTAGTGGGGAAAAATTCGCTGGGCAAATGGCCTGGCAATCTGCTATTTGGCTGGCAGTATGATTTTCTTCTCCTTCTCTTACGTTGATGGTTGTGCTGCTTGCCTTGCTTCCATGTATCAAGTTGCGAACAGAGCTGCTGGAATCGGATAGTCGAGGGTGCATCCACCCCCTGGGGAAAATATGCTTCGCAAGATCGAATAAAAAATTTCAAGGGATAGGGCGAGGGCCATTTGCAAATCGAAGAAATGGGCACAAATCTCATGAGGGGCTCCAGACACGGTTAATAGTAGGACATGAAAGTTCTTATAAAAGTCTAGTCTTCCAGGAATCTCCCCTTCAAGTTCCCCAATTGGAGCTTCAGGGAACTGCTTAAACACGGCATATTGCTTCTTTTCATGTGCAGAATATCTTGCATGAGCTCTACGCCTGGGTATCTGTATTCGCTAACGTCTGCTGGAGAAATATTTTTCAAAAATTCGGGTATTGGGTGCTAGAGTTGCTTCGCCGTTCATTCAAATTCAGGATGTTCTCTTTACTCGCGGGTTCCGACTAGGCTTTAGAAATAAGGCATGGACCTCGCCAGCTCTATTCTATCTCTTCATTCCATTCCCCTGTCATTGAAGTGGGAGTTAGTGCACCGCTCCGGCATCACTTGCGGGCCATTGGGGTGATGGGCTGTCACCCAGTGTAAAAACGGGCCACAAGCAGCTTGTTGCTTAAATGTAAATAGTTGTCAATCCCCTTTCCTTATGAAATGAGGTAATATATTTCTGAACAAAAGTTAAGGATAGCCTACACCGGTAGAGTACTGAATCCTCCGAGAGTAGGAATCTTCTTCTGCAGATTGCAATGGAGGTAATCCTTGACTTTGTTATCGAGCACGGATATTCTTGCTTGAGTGAGCTAGAATACCGGCTGATTGCGGTGCCTATTGACAACGTTCGCCTCAGGAGAGCCTACTGCCCAGTACTTTAGTTCAGGAATGCAATGGTTGGTCAAATGCCGCCTTCTTCTTGTGCTCGACCATAAATCTGTTCGTCCTTACCGCCAGATTTTCCGGTTTGGGCGGACACCCTTTAATGTCAATTCAGATGGCAAGGCGGGAATGCCTCATCGTAGGCGTGCTGCGCAGACCTCTCCAGGAAGAGGACGCCCTACTATACGTACAAATTATTGAGGCATGCGACGTCTCTCCAAAGTGACCAATTACTGACCACAAATGTCTCGTTCGAATCTATCTTCTTCACAAAGGAAAACTTTTCCTTGTCGCCAAAGTTGCCGGAATGTCGGTGGTACATAGAGTTTTGGGCTTTCCCACACCCTTTTATTGTCGCGGATATCTTATCGGATGCTTCGTCAAACCCGCTAAGCAAGCTATCTTCTTCCACACGAGTCTGTGTCTCTCGGGTGACCGTTTCTTGTACAGGTCTTTCCTGCGCTTGACGTTGATTTGGGATCTTGACCATTCTATGATATACCGTCCGCAGCCCGACTCTGTCACTCTCGGATATGCTTGCTTAGCCGGCTCTCTTCGACAGGAGTCCTACACCATCCTGGGACGATCACCTCCGACCCTCCGGGTGTTGATTCCCCCCTCTTTCTTCACCAGATAACGGGTGCTTGGATCGGATTTGTGTCGATATCTTTCATAGACCGATTCGACAATATCACTCGAAAGAAGCGGGTGATAAACTGATTATCAGGATTGAATATCATCTTTGACATATAAATTCCGCCGGTCTCGTCGGTATCTGTGTGCAAAGATTAATCTGTGATGATCCCGGCGATAATGAATGACTCAGATTCTGGAATTCCATCTAGCACGGGGTTGTTCAGGGAAATCTCTGAATATGTGGGATTTGAGAGGTGAGGATTCGGAGCTGAAATGGGTGATCTCGAGCTGGTGAACTGCAACGCCTGCTGGTGCCGCCATAGTATATTCAGCTCACTAGCCCAGTTGTTCTGATCGTCTCAAACGTAATGTGCTACACATCATATTTTTATCAGGAGTATTAGCACCGATCCGCTTTCCATAGACCATTGTCCGCCTCAGGGAGCTTGACAGCTTTCCCGCCTTTTGCCTGAGAGCTTGCTTCAGGCTCCGCTCTTGTCGGGGCATGCTTTCACTCGACAAGCTGCGCTTCCAAGTTGCAGGCTGTGGGACTGGGGTTTCGATCTCGGTCATGAACGCCGTTGACGGTAACTACCCGTTCTGGAACCTTGCGAATAGGTTTCAAGGAGCCCGGCCATATTGTTCTTCGGATCATACATTGTTCGAGTAGAACTGGTATAGCCATCGCTGCGGCTCTCGGGGTAATATGCCCATCTGTCGTCAGTCTTCGTATAAAGCTTGGGTTGAATAAGGCCATTTTCAAGACCCTGACAAATCCAGTCTTCCATAAACTGATTCAATTGTTTGACCCCAGCAACAAAGCTGTTGGGTGTAAACAAGCAACCGACGTTTGCCGTCCAACACAATCTCCAAGATCAACTGGCAAAGGTACTGTAATTTCACACCCAATGGGTTTCACAGGGGGGTATGGATTGATTTTCTCCATGGGTTCAAAAGGTAGGGGTGCCTTACATTTATTCCTTTTGGAGTTCGATGGGGTAGTTGGGGCGGAGTCGGGAATTTGAAGATCATTGGGTTCGCCTTCATCTGCATCATCGACGGCAGAGGTATGTAACGAACATGCGACATTGGTTCATCGCGTCTAGGTGCCATATGTTGTCAATACGATGGTGACAGCGGTGCGAGGATCAGTTTTTAAGATTTTATCGAGAAAGGAGAATAGACCTTCATTGTCGAGAACAACTCCTTGTCGCAGTACATCGCCAAAGACTTTCTTACTGCTGAAAAAGATATAAGCATCAAAGAGTTTGGGAAAGTATTTTTCAATTTCGAGCGACCAGACATTTAGAATGGGATTCGAACGGATAATGAGGGTGGGAAGATAATTGGGGTTGGAGGGAGGGTTGGTTTCGTGACGCAATCGAAGACGCTCGGCTTGTAGGTGAATGGCTGTGAGCATCAAAAGGGGTTTCCATCACTCGTGAGTCAATGGAGCGTGCCAGATCGATCAGCGTAAGGGGGCATCAACAACTGAGAAAGCACTAACCAAGTGAAAACGGCGAAGCTAGACAAGTTAGCAATGTTAGAAATGCCTTTGAAACAACCCGAAACGACTTTTCGGAGCTTTTCAGGAATGACCTAACAGCGAAAACAGGCGAAGAGCGACGGCAGCAAAGCGAAAAGAAGTTGGCGAGATGTTGTAAAGAAGATGGAGTTGAACAGCAGAAGAAGTTCGGAAAAAACAGCACGCGGGCTGTTTTGCTTAGTTGTTGACGACTCGTGTCTTGATGAACAAGAAGGTAGCTACGGAGTCTGCGTAGCGGCTGCGCCAGTCGTGTATATTTTTCCTCAAATTGCTGCGCCCTGTCTTCTTGGTCTGCGTTTCTAATTTGACCATAAAGGCCAGATGGGAGAGGCGTCGGGTAATCCTCCAATTCCGTCTGCCAGTAGCATCCATAGACTGATAGCTGACATCGGCCACGATTAAGGCGTTTTCCACCGAGTGGTCATTCTGTTTCATTTTATGACAAGCTGTCGATAAAGAATGTCATGTGCTGCCTGCGTTCTTTCGTCCATGGCCATTTCAACACCCATGAAAAGTACGGTTCTGCCTGAAGAGAAAGGTAGACTCGTTGGACCTAGTTGGGGCCGTTGTTCTGTTGGACTATTCCACGAGGGATCATGCCTTTATCATCGCAAATCATTCCGCTAACTTAGCAATAGCCTCCCCACAATCAACGTAGTCCCTGGCGCCCGCTGTAGCTGTTTGTTGCTGTATGATGGCACAGAGTTTGCCAGGCACATCCTAGTGTTCACAATGATTCCGGCTGTCAAACGATATGGTTCGGTTATATGATACGACATACTAGGGCTGACGTATGTCTTGCCGGATATCAAAACGGCGAAACATATTCACTGCTTGCAAACAGCGGCAGCAAAGGTACTCCGCGAGCTTCTCAGCAGAAAGGGCATGAACTACTGCGGTGAGAGGAGGGCGGCTGCATATCGGTCAGGTTCGAAAGAAATACCCCCAGGCTCGATGGCAGCGTCCGGATTCACCACGGAAGGGGTCATAGGAACCAGAAAAGGCGAACACAGTTGGGCCAGTGGAAAACGTTTTCGACTCTTTCACATTCAAACTGTCTGGTGCTGGTGTCAGCCCACCGTGGACCTCACGATTGTATACAGCTGATTCTCCGTAAGCCATAGGGACGAGGGGAAATATGTTTTTCTGGGAGATTAGTATGGTGCCGTGGTATTATAGCGGATATTGTAGCATGCGAAGTCTGAATCAGACTGAGCTGTGTGCTATGGCGTTGCTTGGAATCGCCGTGTTTTACTGGTATAGACCCGTTGCACCTGGCCCTGACCAACCCCAATGTGTTCGAGCGCCTCACCTACGAATCCCCGAGGGTATCCCTCTATAAAATTGCGCCGCTGTCTAGTGTTCTAGAGAAGAAGCCCCATGGGAGAGACAGGGGTGGGAGATTGGTCAAAGTCGAAAGCCGGTTCCCGGCTTCTAACAGGGCTCATAGTGGTATTATCGGACGGGGTGGGCGAGCTTATCTTCGCCTGGGAGAATGTGTGCCTATGCGGAGATGATGAAGGAACCATTTGGAAACAGTATCTCTATTAGGGCTTCGATTTTAGGTGCAGAAGGATAGATATAATTTGTCAGCCAGGTAAGCAATATCAACGAAATGCCAAGCTGGGGGAGGAATAGGGGTTTGGGGGGAGGCGGCGTTATTGTAGTCGGGGTTCTGCAATGTACCAGAAGCAGTCCCAGAACCAACGGGCACTCAACGCCTTAACAGTCGTCTCAGCTATGTTTACTTCCCTCACGCTTTTTCTCGCGGTAGTAGCTTCTTTTAGTAAAGGTTTGCGCTGTAATAAGAGCATAGCAATGGCCAATAACCATGGTAATACTACCACACAATCGGGTAATTAATAGTTTTATATATCGTCACTAGCCAAATCCATGGCGCAGTTATGGCTTCTAAAGAAATCATACACTGGTGTATTTGCGGGCAAGCACCCCTGTGCTTTCCTTATCTCTTGCCTGTTTCTTTTTCTTGATGCAAAAGTCCATGGGCCTGAAAGTGGCGGTCGATGTTGATGCTCTCCGGGAATCCCAATTATGCTTCAAACTATGGTTGGTTTAGTTCGCGCAGCCTTTTTGATTATCTCGCAGCTCCTGCTCTAAATCCTATCTGGGGAGTGTTCTATGTGTCTCGCATTGATGATGTGGAAGCTACAACTGCCGACCGTCGCTGTAGTTCTCAGTGAAGGCCTAGGGAGTTATGACAGTCTGTCAGTTGGTCGTTCTCGCTTTTTGCTGGGTATTCAAAGCCCTCCATGGCTTGCAAGGTGGTCGAACTTGATATTTTTCGTCTCCTTTCGATGCACTCTAAAATCGTCTTGGGATGTACTCGTGGTTGCCTTGGACGCGAGCCCGTGTCAAGGAAAGCAACTCACCCGCAGTTACCTATAAAATATTCATATGAGAGAAAGTAGCGGAGGGTTGTGCGCTGTGAACTAGATTTTTGAGCTTTGTATAGTGCTGAGATGAGACCATCACAACATTGTGGGTATCTGCGCCCATGTTGCTATAAATTGCCCTCCTTGTGACGGTTGTCAAAGACACTCTCCACATACAGCTGCTGATAGTGCGGGATCGGTAGGCCCTATCATATCGATGAGATTAACTGTCCCATTCCTTCACAGTAAACTCGATGTCGGTAAAGATGGGATTGTGATCTTTGACGGGGTTCAAGGTTGTGGGATGACAATGGCCACCTCTTCGAGGATGTTGCCAAATATATTTGCATATTGTTGCAATTGTTTCTTATATTCTTCGATGATGCTGGAGAATCTTTTGACGATTTGCTTCTCGGTTTCGAAATCTTTGTTTTTGAGAGATAGACGAATAATTTTATCTTTCATCTCTTGATGGTGTATCTTAGATTGTTGAGCTTGCGAATCTTCAAGTTTCTGCATTTGGCTCTTTAATGTAGCAATTGAGTCGAGCAACGACATTCCTTCTCTAGTATCAGCCATTTTGTTGAACTTGTTGTCCTCGAGCTCAGGTAACTGACTCAAGTCCGCTTTCATAATTTCGATGTCGTCGGCGATGGGATCTTGAGATGTTTTCAGACGGCAATATATGACTCCCTGCCAACCCTTTTGCCTGAGCCAGCTGAAATATTATTAATTTGATCTCTTGGAAGTCGTACCTGTAGTTGACAGGGAAGATATGCTGTGAAGGTATTTGGCCTGCTGGCACAGCTAAAAGTGCAGTGGCAAAGGTTGGTAGTCTTGAGAGTTCTCGCAGCATAGCCAGTTCCCAATCTGGTTCACTAGGCCACGTTGAATACAGGCACGTGACTGTAGCGTGTGTACCAGGCAATGTTTTTTGCGCTACCATTTTAAATTCCGTTTATACGCATCGATCTTTAGACAAAGTTTCGTATATCGCGTTGAAAGCCTTGTTGATTGCCGTTTTAGTTGTTTAGATCTACCTGGCAGCTTGCGCTCGGAAGAGATCTAGGACTCGGCCAGAGGACCGAGGGTACCCGCGAGCCCCTGAATGGGGGGCGGAGTGGAAACTCAGCAACCTGGCCCGCTGCATCCTCGCCTTCCTCGTTGTCCACAAACAGTACTGGATCAATAGCGGGGGTATAAGTCGATTCAACACCCGAAGGCGAGGGGGAGAAAAGAATGATAGAAGAAAGGGAGAGGAGAGGAGCGAAGACAGAAGTGTCTGGTGTTACAGATCGCTATATTCGAAACAAAATATTAGCAGCGTGGTTGAGCCATGGGGTAGTTCCTTCGCAATCTGGGCCTGAATTTAATAACCCTTCGCCGTATATATAAAAGACTAGATCCTTCAAGTATTAAAAGCAATAATCATAGTAGAGATATCGAGCTCAGGGCGGAAAAGAGGTGTAGCTTGCAAATAAACCGTCTGACCCGATCAACAGCCGATGTCTTCGTTGGCTGGTAACAAGGACCATTGGCTACATCCTCTCACTCGAGAGATGTCTCGGACGACCCTTCAGAATTCCAGCCAAGACAGCGGTGTTCTTCTTGAGTGCCTTTCTTTTAATTTGGGTCTCACTGATTGCCCCAAAGCCGAACCCGCTTCTCTCCAGTCGATGAGCAGCCTGGCAACTATCCCCGGAGACGCACTTCGCATCGAGCCAGGAGTTGCAGTCCCGTCCATATCGTGGGGCCATCGTAATTGTAGACGTAAGGCGGAAGGGAAGTGGTGGCCTGGCATAATTAGGGAGCGTAGCTGCCATGTCAAATTATTTACCAGGTGTTTCCCTGATGTTAAGTCGGAAGCGATATTCTCTTGGGATTCTTGCCGTTATGATATCCGTAGGGCGCTTAACGATTCCACTGAGTAAGAGCCATTCCACTTCATGGCCCTGGAACCGTTCTCCTACTCTTAGCGCTTTGATATTTTCCAGCACCCTGGCATGTTTTCGCTCAGCTTCAGTGGGGTACTATAGGAGAACACCCTGCCACACTGTGGGTTCATTGAAGGTACGCAGAGCTCGCAAATGCTGGGGTATGAGAAGTGGGCTAATCAAAGCATGGTTCTACTCCATGGCATGCACATGCGACTCTTCGAGGTATTAACCTAAGTAGGGAGTCTGGGTATGATGAGGAAGGGAAGCCTTTCCTTGGTTAGAACCTTTCCGCCGTGCAGCATACGCTGCAACTCTTGTCGCTTTTTTTGTTCAGCCGTAATAAAACAAGTTGAATCTCTTTTGCTCGCCAAATGATTTAAGCAACTTACAATAACTGCAAGAGAAAGGACCTGGCATCTTGGTATACTGTGTGTTATGCCTCCCGATCCTTCTAATTCATCTCAACGTCCTAGCGTTTTTGGAATCTGAATCTGAGTTGCGTAGCTCTCCTCTGAGCTGGATTGTTCTCCAGCTCGGGTGGGCGATTGCGTCAGGTCGCTTTCGACTCTCACTAATGTGTCGATTGTCATCGCACAAAACATTACTGCTTACCTCAACCGGCGTAGTCGGTGTGTCTCTCACACTTCGCGCTGTGCCGCCGCAGTGGCCAGCCTGGCTCTCTTTGCTTGTCGAGAAGCAAGGGAAGCTCCACGAACACGTCTCTTTGGAGACATCTTAGGTGCTCCGGTAGTAGGAACCTCTCTCTGGTATCCGTTGTCCTGGTATACAGGAAACCTCTTTTGAAGTCTGGGGTTTTGAGAGTTGACCTGTGGGAAGTCCCTGTATGGAGATCTGTAAGGTCCGTAACTGGTGACTTTATTTCCGAATAGCGATTCCTCTCCATGGGACTCCTTAGCTGGCTGGTATGAGACCCATAGAGCATTTAAGCGGGAGGGATCCATGTGTTTCTTCACCACGTCCTCATAAAAGGTAAGTTTGAGCTTCTGCCTTTCTTGAGCATTATACTCCTCAATTCTTTCTTGCAGGGCTTTGTTCTCTTTTACTTCCTGCAGAAGTCCTACCATCGACTGACCAGGCTGAATTAAGAAAACTGAAGCGAAACTGAAGTGTTACTATCTCAGTTCGGCGAATAAGAATGGCGATATGTTCGTGGAGCTTCCCTTGCTTCTCGACAAGCAAAGAGAGCCAGGCTGGCCACTGCGGCGGCACAGTGATAGTAGTCTTTTCCAATGATGACAGTCGTGTCGATTGTCATCATTGGAAGCTCGTGGTGTGCCTTGTCACCTAGGTATTCTCTGCTTCTGAAAATCCAGATTATCTCCCAGCGACACGGCTTAACCCCTCCAAGACAGATATAATTAGACTGAAAGTTCGATATAGGGATTTCGAGTTCGATCATATGGTAGGCGGAGGTCTGTGCCAGGTAGCAAGAATGAAATGCCGTCATCCTCGCGATATACGGCTTCAAACTCCTAGTGTATTGTATTTCAGTAGTAGGGCAACGGAAGACCATGTCGATGGGCTGCTAAAGCTTCCATTTTCTTGTCGTTTTTTTGCCTCGACGATGGCATGGATACCCTGGTCTAGTTTCGGTTTAGCATTACTGAGTCCTAGTCAAAATCGCCATAGGTAACCCATGCCCCAGCCAAATTGATACAGCAAGGTATCTGCCGCGCTAAATCCCTGACCTCTGGCGAGAAAAGCATTTTAACAGAGATCTAGGCAGCATCATTTTGTACTCGGGGCAATTCTCCTCCACAGACTCTTCTACATCATGGGCATCACGTTCGCGTGAATTATTCTCTCGATATCATCATAACCATGAAGATTCCGAGCCATAACTGTCCCGTGGAAGTAAATCGGCTTCTTCTTGCGGTACGCTTTGGTAACCTTGGCCTTTCTAGCTACCCTAACCTCACAGATTTGAACGTCGCTATCACAGTCGTTATCATCTGTGATCTTGATGGCGGTTGTGGCGTCAATACCTCCGGGGGGTTGGACGGTCGGTTCATCGTTAACATCGCCCGAGTCAGCGGTGTTTTCATTCTGTTGTGTGTGTCAAAATTCATTATCTGAGATTCATGGTAAAGGCCCAGAGTGTGTCCTATCTCGTGGACCATATTGCTCATCTTATCTCCATACCCTCTGCTTTATCCAGGATAGAAATGCATGTGATGACCATGAGGAATGATGGCGAGAATGCCAACGCTGGTACTCAGTGCCCCAGTGCCGATAGACGGGAAAAATGTTTGCAGGAAAATTTTGTATCTCTCATCGTGGCAGGCGAATTGCAGTTGTAACTGATGTAATAGCAGTTGGATCAGGCTTGTTGGAAACGTAAATTCTTTTGTCAGCATCTACCCGTGCTGTGATGGAGCATTTACTGGAGCATGTAGCGATAGTTCTCGAACCCGGTCACATATATCAAAAATAGGATAGCAGGAGAAAATCCCGTTGCTATCTCGAGTCAATCCGGCGAACGAGTCAGTAGAGATATTAGTGTAGCATAGGCGATAGTCCAAATTCTGGCGGATCGTGATATGGATATGATATCCAGGGATATAGGTGTCATTGAATAAGCAAAATGCTCAGTGGCAGAAAATGTTAACGCACTTGGTTGACTCGTTGTCTGGCAGTTCGAAGTGGTTTTTTAAAAGTAAAATCTCCCGAGCGTTCTGGACGAAGGGGGCGAGGGCAAGTACTTGGACCTCTTTCTTTCGTTCCTTTCCTCAATGTTAGTAGCTTGTGCCTCCTGGGCCTCCGCCCTCCAAACCATATACTGGTACACTTCCGTTGGCGTAGCTGAGGTATCCTCTATCCTGTCCCTTACTCTCTCCTCCTTGGGGAGAACAGGGCTAGGCTGACCAGGAATCCCGAACATTATCTCAACAGGAGTGTATCTAAGATGTCTTATCATCCTCCCATTTAGCATTTGCGAAGCCTTAGTAACATTGCTTGCGTCGTCGTTTAACTCGACGGGAGAATTAGCGCTTCCGATTAGTTCCAATAAATGCTGGTTGTCAATATGGGTAAGAATTTTATTGTTGGGGACATTGTGTCTTTGCTTTCCCCTACACACAGTTGGCGCAGGCATTTCTTAATGGCCCCTTATTATCGTCGTCCAACGCAAGCCGACATTTCGCGAACGGGCCATTGCGACTACGGCAGGCGGCGCAGGGCTGGTTTTGGAGTTTCCCCCGGGACTGGCAGATAACAGCTTGTCACTGATATCTAGTGCTGATCTTCTTAACGTCCAAAATCCCATCGGTCATCTTCCAGCGAATTGGAGTGACAATGGGCTGGCGAGCAATTGCTTGAACCGAAGCACCATCTGGAACAACCCGAAAATTACGGGCGACAGTCTGATTTGTGGGAGTGATAATCCACTCAACCACGGAAGCACCATTATATCCGAAACGTTTATCGTGTGCATCGGCTAGGTTGTTGAGTAGCTCTGTGCATGGACCGTTCTCGACACGACATACTGTCTAAGTTGTTGGACACGCTCCAATCGTTCGCATCTCGAGGTGAGAGTTTTCCGTAACTAGAAGAACTGAGCATAAAGTCTCAGACAGAAAAGAAAGGGTTCAGATTCGATGGGCTCGAAACCCCAGGCTAAAAGAGGCAGAGGAAGGCCAAAGAAGCAAGCTAGTTAACATTTCGGCCGGAACAGACACGCTTGACTGGTACGAGCTCCCCAACTTCCGAAAGAATATCCCTTTATATGTGGGATTGTGTAGAAGTTCTTCTCGAGGCTTGCAACGATTTTTCGACAAGGGTTTGAGGTTCAGGCTTCAAAAGGTGGGAAAGAGCCGAGAGGCCTCCACCCACAGGTTCTGGATGTGCACTGGAGTAGGAGGTCGAAACCCGCGCAAAAGCCAGTAATGTCTCTAGGGTTGGTACATGGCCATCGGATACTCCCTCCCAAACCTTGAGGTGCTTATATGGTAGGGTGATGGGAAGTAACTGCGTATATGCACCGAGAAGTAAAAGCTGGTGATTTACTCTATGTTGTCGGTATATCTGAATTGCCTGACGTCAATCATTGCTTGCGTTTGAGGCACCCAAAGGATCAATTCGTGAAAAGCGCTGTTCAGAATTCCGATCTCAATTAGAGATGGTATGAACCGACGATTGGGATATACGGGATTCTCGGCGGATGGGCAAGGATCCTTGTATTGTCTGTCAAATGTTTCCTGCACATACCTTTACTGATCCCACAGAATTTCTCAAGCATAGCACACGCCGCCAAATATCTTTGGGTATCCAGTCTATCTTGTGGCACACGTCAAATACCGCCGGGTTTAGGCTCGTCGGCGAACCCTTCCCACTCAACTTCTGGCAAGGTGCTGCGTTCCGCTGCGTTCCGCTGCGTTCCACTGCGTGGTGGGCTCCGGTTTGTAGAATAATTGCCGGTGGGATTGACTTGAACTGTCTTGCTTATGATTGAGAAAACTGCCTTCGTGGCACGACCGCCAATCGTTGAAAAAAGTCCGGCGGTGGGTAATTAAGCATTCGTCTGGCCGCGAGTCGGTATGGAGTAGGTCACTTTGACAGGCGCTGGCAACCTTGTATACCTATAGGCTGGACCAAATAACCTTAAAAACCAGCCCACCTCATCGATAATTTGGGGTAGTGTTTCCCTGTAATAGTGTATTGTTGTCGCGACTCTTTTATCTGGGTATAGCTTCCTCATGACTTCTTTTCAGATCGCCTTTCCCCCAAAGTTGCTGGAGTACAGCATCATGGAGTCCCAGTCAATAGGGTCACTGCATGCCCATGGTATTAACTCGAGAATTTCGCCATTTACATGCACTACAACGTGGTATTCGGCATCTGCCAGCGACTAGATGTTGTAGTATAGATGGCTTGCTTCTTTTGAAAGGGTGTGATAATATTTCGAAGATGTTGCATACGACGGGGTGGTGATCTCTTTCCGAGTGTTGAGATATTCATCAGAGAGTCAGGGCAATGTTGAGTCGATCGGGTTGCGAGAGAAATCCAAGAGAATCTGTAATAATAAGATCTACAAAGATAATATCATGCTCTCCGCCCTGAAAGCTGTCAATCGTTCGAATCATAATCTTGTTGATGTCCGACTTGGGATTCGAGAGGTCCATGGCGGTCAATGCTTCCCTATAGATTTGAAGATGTGTCTGATACGGGACCAGTATCTGTAGGCGGTGGCTCATTATCCTGCCCAGGTTCAGTATTTGTTTGGTGTGAGAGAAAACCCAAGAAACATTGTAGGCTCGTCGTATCAGTGCCAAGATCTCCGTTTTCAAGGAAGAGGAGAGCGAGCCAGCATTGGAATAAAACGTACTTGTTCCTAGTGATTTGGTTCGCATACCCTTATGGTAATATACTAGGGGGAGCTGACGGACGTCGGAGAGCATGGCGATTGTCTTCTTATTTGGCTGAGGAATCTTCTCTTGCCCATTGAAGATGATAAGCAACTTGTATCTCCGAGACCACGCGGAGTGAGATATCCCTCTTGCTCTCCGCAATCTCTAAGGATGTGTCGTGGGGAGTGTAATGAATTCATCCCATAGACCAGCCTCTAAAACCAAGTTTGGCCAGCCGTTATCGCTACCAGTTCGTCAGCTGTTGGTCAAGTCTTGAACCGCCTTTCTTGTGGGTTTTCAGGGGGTCCTGGCTGCTTCATACAACAAACAAGATGGCCTTGCCACCCACTCATGGGCGTAGTACGGATGACAGGTTGATTTTTGGCAGCATGGCATTGACGGAAATCGGTATGGGCCTCCTCTCCAGTTACCACCCTCACAAAGATGCTCCGCCGCCGCCTTTGCCAGAATTGGCTGAAATGGGGTATATGTATCAAGGACAGCTGAGTCTGTGTCCATAGATAGGACAACTCTCATATAGGAATTTACAGCCACCCCGGAAATGGGCAGGCTGACAGCATCTGGACGGGACTTGGGAGCCTGCCCGGTGTCTGAGGTAGGGTTTTCCGTACGCCCAGCCCGCATGGTGAATGCATTGACTGGCATGCAGAGGATTTTTAGCGGCGCTTGCAAGTCGCATACCAGTCCAGGCTCCTCAGTCACAGGTCGCTTGCTGAAGTTGTTCATGGGATTGGACGATTATTCCATTTTGAGTCGACGTACTTCCAATTGGGTAATTGGGCAACCGGATACTGTCAATTGAGTGTCCGTTGACTGTCCGCCATATGATGAGGGTGGTATAAAGGCTTGAAATTCGCACATTTTTAACCTTTGGAGCGCTAGCTATAGGAGTCTAGGACGGGGAGTGGCATGAAGGTAAAACAGAGCTTGGGATTTATCGACAAGTGGCGCGCCATGAAAATTCGGAAATAGACAACCACGGGCGCAATAATGGATGCCCATTTGTATAAACCGGTGCCCGATGGCTGTTCCCAGAAATTTTCGCGTCCTGAGAAAAACACCCGTTTACACGCCGCGGATGAGCTCGACATTAGAGAACCGTGTTGGGTTGTGGCGGTAGAGTCCATATTCACGAAAGAATGCTCGCAACAAAGCTAGGAGGGTCGCCAGGGTGCGGGCCAGAACCGGGGGGCGAATGGTATCGGGCGTGCACTAGCCAAAAGATGACCATTTCTTACACAGCATGTATAGGTACTCACAAAATCGATCTTGGAAACGGGAGTATGAGATGAAGAGACCTTTCTATCACCATCTTGAACATGCTTGGGCGAGGGGGTACGGATATTGGTTGCCTTTTATTTATCCAGAGGATGATCGCGCCATTTAGCAGACGATGGAGTGGAGCGAGTCATTTCTAATATCTCATTAGCACGCTATTGCCCATGAGACAGAACGAATGGATACTTACTTGTGAAAGATATTCTTTGAAAATTTCTTTAAGGTACATGCAAATGGTTGGCCGGTTTATCAACCCCGAATAACTGGGAACAAGGACTGAATGAACAGCCAAGTAGCGAGATAGGACCTCCCAGGTGGGGAAGTCTCAATGCCAAAATCTGGGTATATTAAGGAGGCCATGGGGGCCAGCGGGGAGTAAAGAGGATGTCGGAGATCAACATATACTCTCAGAAGAGGATCGAACAAGAGACTCAGAAATAGGTCGTGTATATACGTACTGGGGATAAGACGTTGCCGTGGTGAGGACTGCAAATTGGTGACCACGTTTTAAAAATCCCTTGCTACTCTGGGCCTGGGAAAAGTGTGCGCATGTATCTGTCTACGTATGACGGTATTGCTTGATATCTTTACTCGCAAGATCACCGTGACCGACAAGAAGCCTGAATCTGAAGTTGTTTCGCTCGTCAGCGGGTATGGTGCGAATAAACTGCTTGGTCTAGGGCCAGAGTAGTGCCTTTGGGACAGTTATTAAATATATCCCCTCCTGGATTGGGGATTGCTTTGGTAGATGATTCCGAATTGACACAAGCGCAGAGAAATGGTCATACCCTTTGACTGGGGCCAGGTTTGCTCGGAGCTTCCTGCGGTGCTTGTCTGTTCCACTGCCCCTGGCCAGTTTCACGGCAAGACGATTTTCAAAAACCATTGCATTAATAAACCACGCCAGTAAGATGGTAAAGGTCTTGCCTCTATGGTGTATGCTGAACGGAGGGTGTATATCAACAAATCGAGCCAAGGATCGGGTTGGAGAGCAGGAGGGCAGATGGGTTATAGAGGGTAGAAATGGGAGGGATGGAGAGGGAAAGGAAGAAAGGGAGAAAGGGAAACAAACGGAGGGAGGGAAAGCAGGCAGACTTTATAGACGCTGGAACGGCTGCCCGCATCGCCTGCTGGGCCGTCTTTCACCGCTAAAAATGAATACGAACCAAAATCGTGACCAGAAGTTAGGCTCCCAGCAATGAATCAGCAAATACAATAGTCAACTGAAGTCACATTCCCATTGAGAAGCTGAGCGGCGAATGAAGCCGTAGGGAATATTCGTAGACTGTGGGAACGTCCCACCCGACGCAGTGATTTCGGACTGATTCACAAGCTCGAGTGGTGATGGAGCATCAAAATATGGGTGGCCGTGGCGGTGACTATCAGCGGTATCACCCCCTAAGTACGTAGGAACTGCAGGCTTGATGAATAGTATCCTATCATTGATAGGTAAAGAGCAAGCCACTGGCTTCCAGTATGTTAAGGCCGGGTTCGTTCGTTTGTGCAAACGGAGTCAGTGACTGCAGGAGTCAATCCCCGCAGGAAATGTTTCATTGACGGGTCTCTGCATATTCGTACCTGTTCTCTTCCTTGTTAGAGCCGGCTGCAGCTTGATGAATTGATTCAAATATGGCGGTGATAAGCGATGGCTTCTGGTAATTCTTCAATCACTCCACAAGAACAGACACGTAAAACTATCCATCATCGACTAGATAGCAGTAGTACGAAGTGAAAGGCTTCATCATTATTGCCAAACAATTCGGATTGCCTCTGCAGCGAGTTGAGCCAGAAGATAACTAGCAGTTTTGATGAAATTGTTCCTCGCTAAGCGTTTGCAAGCAGAACTTTCAGGTGGTCTCGGCGCGGTTATCTGCGACTTCTAATTGACACGTAAAGAGAACCCTACAAACATCCTCAACATATATATATGTCATGGATGATGAAGTGCTCGCGTCGCTGTGTCTTGAGGATGAGATGGAAGAGGTCTAGGGAGATGCAGGACGCTAACCCAGAGGCGTAAATGTCGAACATGGGGGGACCTTGCTTGACGATGCTGTTCCACCAGCCATCAGAAGATGAAGGCTGGACGCCAATGGTAGTTAGCTCAAATGTTCTTTGTTATTGCGGACGCTGAACCGGGTTTTCTACTTATCTTTCTCGTTTGAATCCCGAGAACTGCAATGCAGATCAACAATAGTGTGAAACATGCGCTGATTCTGAGCTACAGTCTTGATGACAGTCGTCGTGCCCATGGTGAAGGAAAGACGAAGGAGAAGTCCGACTCCTCGGGCATCATAACATACCTCGATGAAGCAGGTGAATTACTTCTCGGTGGGTGGATAATAGAAAGGAGCTCTCATGCTGATACTCATAAGATACCCCCGATTTCGAGGAACGATTGGAGACTCTAGCCACAGAAACCCGTGGACATGACAATCACACAACGCTCATGTATGGATTCCACCTCGCTGCATAACGGCTGGAGAGCCAAATCATACTGACCGGTTTTGTCAAGCTCCCTGTGTCCATCAGGAACATTCGCCGACATACGGCTGACCTACAAGCTCCTGGAGGAAGGCTGGTCAATTCCTCAAAGAGCATTCGACCTGGTAACATCGCAGGGCGATTCATGCTACTACAGCTCTACAACCTTCGTCAAAGGCCAGCCTTGCTTCGGTGTGTCTCTCTACTAGATCCATATTCTTCCATCACAGAAGGACTCAGCTAATCCGAGCGTAGAGATAACGTACAACACCAGTGAAAGGCTAACCTTCGCAATGGTTGATTCCAATACCGACCAAAGCATTGAACAACAACAGGATAGTGAAGAAAGCACCGAACTTAGCTGGATCAACAGCCCGCTCTACTTCCGCTACAATTTTCACACGGGCCAAACAACATGTATCCTCGACGACGCCTCGCCTGAGCTTCGGGAATTTCTCCAAGATGCATCGCGGAGGCTTGGACAAACTCACCCTACTCTATCACCGGACATGAAGCTACAAATCCAGCACCACCACCCCTTCAGCGTCCTTGTGTTGATAATGTATCATATCCTCTCGGCAAGGAACGCGGAGATTGCAAACCTAACTCGTCGGCTAGTTTGGATCGAGAAGAAGCTCATCGAAGGGACCATATTCGAAGTGACGGATTCCAAGCAGTATACGACTTATACGCATGTCCTACATAAGTTATCACGTAGGTTGATATTCCTAGAACAGCATTCGATGAGGAACATGTCGACAATCGAAAACCTGCTACGGGATCATGAAAAGCTATGGACAAAGGCGAACAATATTCACCGAAAAGCATCAGCGAGAGGCCATGCATCATCCCATATCCATATCGACGAAGAGAGTTACGAACGGGTCCAAGACGCTCTATGCTGTCTGAGAGACTTCATAACCCAACGATCTAGGGTACTGCAAAGTTTTAAACAGCGTTCTCAAAATTTTATCGCCCTGGTAAGTTAAATCCAAGTATCCCCGTGCTAAGTATCCTAGACTTAGCACTATTAATCTAATCTCAATAATCCATTCCATAGCTCTACAACCTAATGGCAGGCCGCGACTCCTCCACCAACCTCCAAATAGCCACAGCAAGCGCCAAAATCTCACAATCCGCAAAACGAGACAGCGCAGCTATGAAGACCATCGCGGCATTGACCTTGCTCTACCTCCCCGCCACGTTCGTATGCAGTCTATTCGGAACCAATTTCTTCGCTCTAGATACGAAAGACACCCCAGCATCCCCCAGCACATCTTCATCATCATCATCACAGATTTCCAATGACGACGACGGGGCTAAATTCGTCGTCTCCAATCTCTGGTGGATATACTTTGCCGTCGCCCTCCCGCTGACAGGTCTGACCATGTTGATATTCTGGATATGGAACATGTCCGCCCTTAGACGGGTGAGGGAGAAGCACAAAACTGAGAACGATGAGAGGTGGCGAGCTATGTTGGGCAATCTGATGGATTCATCTAGCCTCCTTAGGACCGGTGGAGGGTTGAAGAGTGAACATAGCGATGGCGATGGTGATGGGATAGAAAGTGAGGATTGGCATGCGATATCGTCCAGGATGGATTCGTTGAATTTCTTCACCAGACTGGAGGGGAGGAAGAGGAAGGGTTTTTTGCCTGTGTGGAATTCGAAAGGGGATAGGTGATATATATACTTCCTTTACGTCGGCTGTGCTCGTGTATAAATTAGCGGTGATATATGTAAATAACGACATGGTAATATTTATTTCCGCTCTTCTCCCTCCCCATTTTACATCGTCTAGTCGTAACTACCGGGTGAAATTGTATGATGGATGCATAATTCTTTATCTATTCCTTGCCCCAAAGTGCCGAAAATCATTACGTCAAAACAGCTTCATGATATGGACGGAAGAAAAAGGGAAACAAAATTGAAAAGTATGAGAAAAGAAAAAAAAAATTGAAAATTAGAAAAACCACATTAAAGACAGAGATAACGCCATGAGAATTTTCCCCAAACCATAACCTATCACCGTCGTCAAATCAATCCAATCCAAGGCCTAATCGCCTCCAGCAACTAGATCAGGCTCACCAGCCCGCTCATGTTGCTGGTGAGATTGGTGATGATGGCCTCCTCTCCGTCTATCACCGCCTCGACCACCGCCGGAGGTGGTACCTTCGCTTGCGTTCGCTGCGGCAGAAGCAGCGGCAATACCGTCCTTGATAAATTTCTCCTTCTCAGATTGAATAACGCCAAGAACGTTCTCGAGGCTTCTCCTCCAGACCATCAAACGACCCTGCACTTCCGACCATTGCTTCTCGCCGAAGACGCGGTAAGTGGCGCGGTGAACGAGGAACTCACCCTTGAGCTGGGATAGTTTACCCTCCACTAGTCCTGCACGGATGGTATCGATGACCCACTTCTCGACATCCTCGCGGGGGATGCGGAGGCCGCTGGTGATAGCGTCATATGGAAGAGAACGCGAGGGCGTGGTGGCAGCAAGGGTGGTGAGGGTGAGAAGACGCATCTTAGTTCGAAGGCGCTCGTCCACATCGATAGTTTCTCCGGTTGATTGGAAGTTTTTGAAGCTGGAGATGGATGAGGGAGGGTTAGTCTTAACTAGGTCTTCATAGGCATCGAGGGTATCAGCAGCGAAGACTTCGAGAAGTTCAAAGAGCTGGGCGTCTGTGGATCTCAAGTTCTGCACTGCATCGCTGCCGGCGAGAGGGGTGAAATCGAAGACGGTGGGAAGGAGTAGAGCAAAGCTGAGACTTCGAACTGCCAATTCACGCGATTCAGCAGACGCGGATTCCGAGGGTGGGATGGACTGTAGGGCAGAGATGAGGTGGCTGTATGAGAATTCATTGTCTCCTGAAGCACGGGATGCGTCGGCAATAGCAACATGGAGTTTCTGGGTCTCTTCGTCATCGAGCTCCCACTCCTCAATCCAGCGTGGTAGTTGGTTGGTGAGTTGGGACTTGAGGGCCTCAAATGCAGGGGTGGCAGAGGAGGTTCGGATCACAGCGATAATGGCAAGCAGGACGTGATACCGGGTCGAGTCTGAGGTTGGGAGGGTGTTGAATATGGTGGATAGAATCGACAGGGCAAGAGCAGGGCCATGTTGTGGGGATGATGGGATGGGTTTCGAGAGATATGTGCAGATTCGCGGGAGGAACATTTCGGGGGCCGACGATTGGTTGACAAGATGGATTAAAAGGTTGAATGCCGGTACAATTTCTACACCAACCAGTCAGTCAACTTTTCTACTGTTAAAGCAGTCAAACAAGACTTGATTTTATACACACCCTTCTCAGGCGCCGCATTGAGGGCAGCCGCCGCAACAACCAATTTTTTCAAGAGCGCATCCCGCTCCTTCAACACCTGCTCGTTCTGGGCCTCACTCAACGCTTCCTCAGACTGTTCCTGCTGCTTCAATTTCTCAAGAGCAGGCGAAATCTCTGCATGCACAGCGGGGCCCTCCTGCGAAGTTGCTTTTCGAATGGCATCAACATACTGTGCGAGTTCGTCTGCGAGTTCGGCGAAGGTGCCCTCGATCAACAGGGTGTTTACCGAGCTCATGATTGCGGTTTGAAGTGTGTGAAGTTCGTGGACGTCCCCGTGGTATGAGCCTGTGTCGAGAGGATGCAAGTGTGGTGCGGGGGAGTAACAGGCGAGAGAGAGAAAAGGGCGCGGCGTCGATGGACGTTTGGGCTTTGAAACTTTGCTGCGATATGAGAAATTTCTTGTGTGGTCGGAAATCTTGGCGTGCTCAGTATATATAGAAGTCACGTGTTATGCAGCCAGACCTGCCAAGAGACGCCATCTGGGCTGCAGGTTCGAGTCTTGGTTGCGGCGTTACACATCGTCGTTTTTTTTTTTTTTGCTTATCTACAGCTGGTGCCCTCTTTTCAACCATGACCACTTTCCATACTCCGTATTGCTAGGCTCTCTTTACCTGAACATGTGTAGAAGACCCCTCACCCATCACGACGACCTTCGGCTGGGCTGTCAACGGGAGATTGGCATACACGTGATTAGCTGGTGGAGCTTGATCTACAGAGGATTCGATACTGATGATGTCAATGCGGGTTTGAGCATGTCCCGAGATGGCATAGACTAAGGTGAAGGTAAGCATAAATACATGACGGGAACACGTCTGAGGGCCATTTGTGCGATTAGTGGCTTTTGAAGAGAATGATAAAACTCAAAGGTAAGATGCTAGATGGGAAATTGAAGTAGACGCTATGGATACGGCAGCAGACAGTCTTGACGCTGGCCGTCGGATCCGTTCATATCAATGGTATGGGGTATAGTCCCAGCTGTAAGAGCGCAAGGCGATTAACATACAAATCGTAAACGTGTAATAAGAAAAACATAGAGAGACCGAAAAAAAACTAAGATTATCACCCGTTAAACGAGGTATCCGAAGACGGCGAGGAACACGGAAATCAAAAGACCAAGGGAGTAGTTCTGAGCAATTTGCATGACTGCAGCGTTATCGGTCGGTGTTGGAGTGGTGTCGGTAGTAGTAGTAGCGGCGGCGTTGGTGTCAGTTTCGTCAGCATCGTCTTCGTCGTCGTCGTCGGTCCCGGTGGGTTCACTGATTTCAGAGCTGGTGGTCGCGGAGCCATGATCAATTTCGGTAGCGTTGCGACTGCCACACTTCTTCTTAGCATCTTTGCAAGCCTGTTGGGCATCGGCATCGCTTGGGTTATTCTTGATGCACTGTCCGAAATTGGCTTGGCAGATATAGAATGGAAGACTGCCCATGTATTGAGACATGTCTGGGGTGGTTCCGTCCTGGCATTTGCATTCATAGGATAGGGTGCCCTGAGATCAATTGATTGTTAGGATGGTTTATCTTCTACCCACCGGCAGGATATGCACATACCGGGTTGCATCGGTTGACGCTTGCAAATTCGCAAACCTTCACACAGGTATTGCTTTGGCCATCACACCAGCTTGCTACAGCGAGGGTCAGTGTATTTCTTCTATCAATGGATTGCTGTGTGGTTGGCTTTACATTTCTCATCGGGACTGACAAGGCCTGGATCGAATCCAGCAGGAAGGCTGGAGTTCTGAGCAGAGACAACCGTCGCCAAAAGCGAGGCAGCAAGGACACCACCGACTGGGAAGAACATTGTTGCTCTATCTTATACTATGAGATGAGGTGGTGAGTGAGTGATGTTGGAACTGTGATCTGCAATGGATGTTTCAAGAAACAGAATCCATGCATGAAACAGAGTGGATTGAGGATGCTTACCTCTGTGAGTTCTTGGTATTAGTTACTGTCTAAGAAGAAGCAGCACAAGTAGTGATACTGGCTAAGAGAGATGATGTTGATGTGGTGAAGAAGAGGAAGAGAGAGAGAGAGAGAAAAAGAAGAGCGAAAAACCGCAAAAAGGTGAGACAAGCACAGGCCCTGCATAAAATAATTATTTGTTTATTAGTTCCACCCGGTTCCGTCTGAAGAAGGCACCTTCCGCCAAGACTTGCCCAAAAGGAAGGAAGCTCCCACCACCCCAAAGAGGAAAGGTTGCATCGCATCTCACCCAATTGGGCTGATCTCCCCAGATTGATAGTCATGATCCTCAGGCTTAACTCTCACCGCAACATAACTATTCTGTTGAGATCATTTACTTGCGATGATATTGCCAGTCTCCCTCAGCTACCCATACCTCACGGAGTCTCATTTCCGCCTGCAAGCCAGGGAATCGCCAGGGACAGCCAGGTGTAACAACAAGCCCAGCTTGAGTTGTTCATTTCGAACGTTGCAGTAACTTTGGGAGAACGTGCACAGGTCTAACCGTATCAGGGAAAGCGCAGGGGCATCATCTTGAAACCTGGGCCAATCAGGGCTGCACCTCCCGAGCTTAAATTATGAGCTTTGATTGGCTAGATATCACATGACTCATTCGCCGACAGCCGAGGCTCGCTCTTTATCGCCGTTATCTGATCGGCTGTCCTTTGTCTTCGTCGCTTTGCCGGGGAGTGAGAGAGAAGGAGAACAACATCTTCATCTATTGTTCATCTATTGTTCTACCTAATTCACTCTATCTGCCACTCGACAAGATGGATCCCTACAAACTACCGGCCGATACCCTGGCCGAATTCCAATCCAATCCATGGACTGCCTCCTTCCTCGCCAATGAAGACTACTATCCCATCGAAACCCTCTCCCGCACCCACAAGAAGGGCACCGGTGAAGACGCCTTCTTCGGAGAAACAATAGCCACAAAAACCACCATCCCTCATTGTGTAACCCTACGACAAAAGCCAGAAGTCGTCAAAACTCCGCCAAAGTCACCTCCCGCTTTCCCCCCGCCGCCAGCAAAATGGCCTCGCGCTTCCACCACGCCAGAGATAATAACACTGTTCGACTTTGCTGGCCCAGGGATCAATGGCCACCCGGGTATCGTGCATGGCGGTGTGGTGTCTACCCTACTTGATGAGATAATGTCCCTTGCGATCGCCGTCCAAATACCGGATTACGACTTCAATCAAGCGGACCAGCGAGGAAGGATATTCACAATGCAGCTTGATGTAAGATTTAAGAGGCCCGCTGTCACACCTGCAAAAGCCGTCTTGAAAGCCTCCTGCGCGGCTAGCGATGGTAGGAAATTTTGGATGAGAGCACAATTGATACAGGAAGAGCCGGACGATGGGAAGAGCAAAGGCCAGCTCGAATGGGCCAAGAGGAAAGTAGTTGTTGCAGAAGCTATGGGATTCTTCATTCTGGCCAGGGCCGAAAAGTTATAAACTCCATACCTCCCTCGTTGTTTTATGGGAGATTTACACGAACCCAGTACTAGACTTTCTATCATTGTTCTATATCATTTCTACAGTCTAGAAAGCGAAACTCTATAGATATATAAAACTACCAGAAATAAGCAAACATCACCTTCAACCACTTCACATCTTACTCTTACTTTCATCCCCATTTGCATTCCCACCGCTCTTCCTCGCACTTAAATTCCTCGATGCATCAATAATCAGCGCAACATGGTTGCTGAGCACCACCACCTCACCAGCACGATCAAGCACCACGATATCCAAATCCATCCTCCCATTTCTCAACACCTTAGTCTGCACCCGGGAATAAAGCCACTCAACCCCCTCCTCCGGCAAACTCTTCTTGAAATCCACATTCAGCAGAACGGTAGGATACCAGAATTTCCCCCTTGGATTCGACTCTGCAACCTTCTCTTCATCTCCGTTCTGTATCTCCTTCTTCTTGTTATTGTTCTTCTGCTGGTCCTCCCACGGCCTCTCATCAAACGTCTCCAACATCATGGGAAACATATCAATTAAAAACCCCAATGTATCATTCCTCCACCGCTCAAGTTTCCCATACGGCTTGAAGCGAACCCACTGCTCGACGAACCCGCGTCGAACCCGCGTGGGATCACTGGGACTGAAGAACTCAATGTTCCGACTTGCCTTCCTCATAGATGAGAACGCAACTTCATAATTCCTCCACGCTCCATCTGATCCTGTCTTGGCGAGTCGTTCTAAATTCACCAACTGTCCCGTCGCGCCGTGCACGGGCGGTGGCACGATTTCATAGCCGGTTCTCATCGTTGGGCCTTCTTCGGTAGAGATGTTGGACACGGTAATGTATCCGGCCACCTCATCGCGGGTGTTATTGTCGCCATCTTGTTGTGAGAGGGTGATGTGTAATGTTGAGGTGCGGGAGCCGAGTTTTGTATCTTGTACACGTAGCGTGGCGGGTCCGATATCTGTTCGGCGGAGGAAGGTGAGGTGTAGAGTTATCGGGTCGGGGGAGCCAGCGTGCAGTTTTGGATGAGTATGTTGTAGATGTGTGCGAGCGGTCTTGTAGAGGACGGACGTCACGTAGCCACCGTGGGGAACTGTTCATTCACAATCAGATTCTGCCCCTCTCCTCTCGTCTAAGAACAAAAAAAAAGAGAAACCAACCTGATCCAATACACCATTCCGGCCTAAGGCGGGCAGAGTAAGTATGCGACGACAGCGGCGTGACAGCTATCGCCTCCTCGAAACTCCTCGCCGGTTCTTCTTTACCTGCCATCATGATATATGCACTCTGTCCGCGTTTACCGTTCGGTGGGTATTTGTGCAGATGGTTTGGGCAACTTTTTAATTTATTTGCTTCACAAATAATATATTCAGGCGGCGCGACTCACAATATATAGAACCAAGCGGTATAAACCCATCGTACCCCGGGGGTATTCCTTCGGAGAGATATTGCTTGAAACAATGCGGCAGCTCGGGATATTATCCCTGCCAGCCAATCGGCAAATGTACCTCGGCTTGTTGAAACGTTTCGGGTCGGTATACGGAGTAACGAAAACATCTCTGCTAACAAGAAAGATTCGTTCTAAGCTCTTCTTGAATCTCCTAAGAGGTGTCTAATCTCAACCCAAGAATTGATAAAGAATATATATACTAAATAGTATAATCTCTTAGTATTACTTGCTTGATTATTATTCTTTAATTATATAGAAACTTTCTTGTAAGGGGCCTGGTGTGCCAGTAGGCTACTAGGCTCCTGATTGGGTGGTTCCTACGTGGCGGGAGGAGGGAAACGTAGTTAAGCACGTGATACGAGTTAGTATGCGATTCTGGGGTTACCACACCCTCATCGATCTTGCAATTGAAGTGTTGGAGTTCCACAATATTCAATAATTAATGAACTATATTAAATCTGAATCTGACAGATATAATAATTTTCAATTATCGAGGAAATTCCAACTTCTCAATAGAATATGTAAACTAGCTGTGAAGATGTTATATCGTGGATGCCCCATCTGAGATATCAACAAAAACATCTCTGCTAACAAGAAGGATTCATTCTAAGCTCTCCTTGAACCTCCTAAGAGGTGTCTAGTCTCAACCCAAGGGTTGGTGAAGAATATATATGCTAAATAGTATAATCCCTTAGTATTGCTTGCTTGGTTGTTGTTCTTTAGCTACATAGGAACTTCCACTCAAAGAATAGGCCGAGCTGATGACTAACGGCTTAGTAAGTTGGACCTTCCCGCTGGCATTCTGCATGATCACGTGGCTCCAACCATTGATGAAAAGGTCTGGTGTGTTTGCAAGTGCTCAGCAGGCAAGGCAAGTCAGGTATAGAGTCATCCCTTATAATTTCATTCACTCTCGACACAGATCATCCTCTCCAGCGGCTTTTGCCACAAGGGGCTGATCAGGCACTCTACAGATGTATATCAGAGGCACTAAACATTCCCTTAGTCGCTTCTTATCTACCGAAATGGCCCAGGTTGATAGAAGAGACATGGCTAAGCGAACGAATCGCCATACACTCTGCTTCTAGCCCGCAGTAAGATTACACGAACAGCAGTTCGAGAAATTGAATATGGCACAGAAATAATCATACAAGCCGGTAGATAGGTTATATGACAGTTGTAAATATACAGATGTAAGGTAAGTACCGAATTTTCCATAAAAACAAAACGTAGAAGCCCTTTAACATGCCCTTTTAGTTAATTATACACCATCACCCGGGACGTATGAGAAGCGGCGAGGTGCTATCGTTGCTCGCTGTTGGGATATGTCAACTAGTTTTCCGAGACAGGATAGCACTCCTAGAAGTTTAAGAATGATGTTATTAAATGAGGAAGTAACCAGTGATCCACTAACTGAAAGAAGCTTACCTGCAACTCCCTGGTTCATAGTGGCCATGGCCTCTGTGTTTTTCGAGCCAAGCGTTGCCGTCATAACGTTCGGAATGATCTTTTGCTCGGATAACTTATTCGCCCAACGGAAGGCGACCTCATCCTCGCGCCCGTCACCAATCACCAGAAGAAAATCAGGCAGTCCAGCTTCCATATTCCTCTCCTTGGCTCTTTTGATAATAATCTCCAGAACAAGCTCCGCAGCCGTGCCCTTGTTCGGGTACAGAGGTTCAGCTACCACTGCACCATCTATAGGAACAGCTCTAAGGCCAGGATGATCGCCGCTACTGTCGTTAATATGACTGGCGCATTCTGACGCATGGCGCGACGCATTCCGTTGGTCTTCGGCATTCGCATAGTGAAAAACCAGAGATGCATGCCGTTCTTCTATCCAGCTACCCTCTGTCCGTTCACGGAAATATTCAAGCATATCAACGAGGCTCTCTTTCCATCCTTTAATCTTTCCATCGTCGATAAGCCTGATCCACTCTTCGGTATTGTGCGGATCTCGCACAAAGCATCCGTTCTCGGCAATCAAGCCTAGCCCACTGACCGGGCTGAAAAGGCGTTCCATTTCCTCTGGCATCCTTGAACTCATTACATATACGATGTTCTTTGGGTCGTCGAGCAGATCGTTGAGCATATCGATGGCGCGCTTGGGCGTCGTCATTACAATGCTTGTTGGTGAACCCCACGATGCAAGGGTTCCCTCGTAGTCAATGATAAATAGCCGACGTGATGATTCCTTGTACATCTTGCCCAGCTTGGCACCAGACAGCCGGGGGACAGCTACAGTCTCGCGGCACGATTGCTCATTGTAAACTTCGCTTAAAGTATCCAAAAAGGCACCCACCCATTTAGTGGTTGTATGCTCTTCAACAATACGATTAAGCTCTCTCCACCTTTTCTCTCGCTTTTCTGGAGGCATTTCTAGAGCGGTGTGCAAAGCATCGGCGCACTGTTGATAGTTCCACGGGTTGATAATGAGTGGGTGATTGTCAAAGATGGAAGCACTTCCAGTAAACTCGCTCAGGATCAAGGGGCCGAATTTCTGATCTGAAAATTCTCCATCTTGGCAATGAATGAATTCGTGGCTGGTTAAATTCATGCCTTCACGCAAGCTTGTCACCATGAATACATCCGCAACTGTGATTAAGGCGAGGTATTGATCAAAAAGGAGGTCCTGTCTGAGGAATATAAGAGGCTGGTGCGCTAGGTTGGAAAATGTTGAGTTGATCCGAGTGGCAATATCTGAAACCACCGCCTCAAGCTCTGGTTGTTCTGTAGTAGTAGATGCGACTTGCACCAAGACAACCTATTATAGAGTAAGCGATATGACTTCTCTGCAACCCAAGGACTTCCAATAGCATACCGACTCTCCCCACTGAGGATACTTATTCAGGAACAGCTCATACGCGAGTAGCTTCTGCCGCACTCCTCGAATGTTGTCAAGTTTGTCCCTAGCGACAACAAGTCGCTTCCCTTGATATTTCTCCTGGATGATCCGAGTCCAGTTCTCAACATCTGGGGTTTGCCGCCTCAGATCTAACGATTTCGGGTCGATCCCAATCGGGAACGTGCCCACATTTACAAAGCGGTCTTCAAGCTGGACCCCGTCGTTGGTAGCCTCAACATTCAGCAGTCGGCTACATGTCTGTAAGAAATGATGACAATACTCATGGGTTTGGAAACCTATCAGGTTTGCCCCCAGCAGGCCATGTAGTAGCTCCTTTCGAACTGCTAGACAGCGGAAGACTTCGGAGGATGGAAACGCAACGTGCAAAAAGAATCCGATCTGAGCGTCTGGCAGCTGCTTTCGAACCATCGCCGGAACTAAGAGGAGGTGATAATCATGGATCCATACGACATCTCCACGCTTCCAATTTTTGACAATCTTATCCGCAAAAGCTTGGTTCACAGTCCTATAGTAAACCCAGGAATGGTCCTCGTATGCTTTGCTCTTGGGATTATCCGGGATTTGGTAATGAAATACTGGCCATAGTATCGTTTTACAAAAATGTAGATAATGACCATCAAAATCACTATCATCCACAAATACGGTCAGGGCTTCAAAATTTGACTCTAGTCTGTCAGAGATTGAATCTTTAATGCCTTCTTCTAGAGCGTCGGTTGGCATCCCCAGTGTCCCAACCCAATACTTGTCTTTGAGGTATCCCACATCTACGGCCGAGCGAATGGCATTAAGAAGGCCTCCATTCCCTTGTTCGGACGGTTCAATTGTCCACTCGGCATCAGCGAAGACCTCATCCTGGTGAAAGAGAACCTCTCCAGTTTCATCAATAAGCGTAGGGGCCCTTTTAGATGCCTCCGAGGCAGCCTGTTGGCTCGGGATATGGTTCAAGATCGAAGAAGAGGGAGGAGCTGCTGCCCGTGCCTTAGGCTGGTTGAAGGCACCAGGCGACCCCCAGCGTGGGGAATGCGGATCGCTGGGAGCTAGCAGTGGAGGTTCCAAAGTGCCATCGGGCGCTGTAGATAGATCAGGACAAGTAAATATACGGCCTTGATCTTTCAAGATGGAGGGGCGAGAAGGGATCGAGTTTTGGCTGGGTTTTCTGGAGAAGAGACTATAGCCCTTTTTGCTGTTTGATTCAGCAGAGCTCTGTCTTCTATGATGTTTTGATTTCGGGCTCGTTGTACGTTTCTGCTGTAAGCCATCGGGAATAACGAAATTGACAGTATGCGGCAGGAACCTGGGTGCGTAAAAGATCGACTGTTAGCCGGCTGGTAGAGAAGCCCTCCCTCCAAACATTGGATTTCCAACCATGACAATCCCTTCACGCGCAGTGAGCGACATACAGAGATACGATAAAGATAGTCATTTTTGGCGGGATAATTGGTCAATTGCCGCAGCCGACAATTCGGTATGAGGAGGTTGAGAGGCCGCTGGCTGGGGCAGGTTTTTGCAAGCACATTCCAAGGTGCAAGATAAACAAGGAATCTGTTTCAACAATCCCTTGGTTCAAATACGAGGTGAGAATGGGAATATGTAGAACGATCAACGAGGCGAACTTAGTATCGTGGTGAAGGTTTGGGTCAACCTTAAGCGTAGGACGGAGAAAGAGAAAGATGCGCGATATCAACGCTTCACGGAGGGAAAGAAAGCACTCTGCATTCCTTCGCATATACGATAGGAACAGATATTAAGGAGAACAGACGAGACTGAGCTTTGTCGTAAGGACAACTTTGCCGGATGAGAGGAGCGACGGAGTTTTTGTGATGAACTCAAGCTTTTTCTCGACGCCGCAGATACGTCATGGCCAAGCACCGTCGATCGCATTAAACAGCAACGCCAAAAAACAGAGCAAAAGACGGGGGAGGAGAACAGATGAAAAGCAGAGAACAGTAGACGGCGAAGAAGACGAAGAAGATGGAGCAAGATGCGGTGGTGTCTATTTCTCTCCCTCGCGGTTCTTCAGGGCGGCGTCTCCCTTTCTTCCCGCCATCGCCTCTTGACTTGGCAAAGGCTAGACCCGCGCGTCTGGCGGTACCTGCATCTTCCTGGTCTTCCGGCCTCGATGGCTTGTACCTTGTCTGGCTTCACGCGCCTCGCGATGTTCTTTTTCGGCTTTTCATCGCCAAATCCCAAAAGGGTAGCTTGGATGTGTCAGCATGCCAAGAACTTCCACGCTGTCTGACTAAGGCTTGGCGTGCCACATGATGCGGCTCTTCCTCACCAGGTAGATATGACTTAGAGGTCTCCTCCAACTACAACTACAACTTCAACCTCTCAACTACACCCCTCTCTCTCTCTTGATATACTCCCAGGAGGTAATGCCGCTACAGTTCACTGCCGCACCCTCTTCTCGTATTAAGAAGCCTTCATCTACTCGATCACCCGCCAGGTCTTCGCTCTTCGCCAATGCCCAGCGTACAAAACCACATGGCTCAAAGAAAGGGGATGATATCCTTTCCGGATGCAATGCAGATGTAAACCTGATATATGAGCAATCGTTGCCCGATCTCGGGCCATCTCACTACCTTGCAGAATCAACCATCGTCAATAATGTCATCCAGGCTGTCCAATACATCCAGAACACGATGTTCACAGCCATGCCGGAATCTAGGACAGGCATGAACAGTACCCGTATTGCTCAGGTGCTAAACTTCCGGAGGTCCTTGCCCCCGATGGTTTCTGTTGCTCATGTTCATGTCCTACTCAATGACCCCACAAGAGTAGAAAGGGAGATTGTAGAACTGGTTGACTCTGGAAGGCTGCGCCGCCTGATCATTCCTGGTCGTGGAGGGGGAATCCACGGGCTGGGAGACTGCTTAGTTTTGGTAGAGGATTGGGAGAGTCTTGTTAGGTCTAGCTCGTCTTTGGAAGATGATCTGAAAGGTTTGTTTCTCGCATTCCAGTGCCGTGGTTGCGTCTGTGCTAACACAGGTTTGCTTGATTAGAAAAGTTCATAGCCGCTCTTAGCAAAAAAGCAAAGTCAGCAGCGGTACCCACTGATTATTTCGCTTTCAATGAGACATCCTCTTTAGTCCGTGCTGGGTTTCTTGTTTCTGCCTCCTCTATTTCCAAGGATATCTCCGTCAACGCTGCGGATAAAAGCGCGGACTCGAGGCAGAGGTTTAGAGAATCGGCTATGGTTCTTACGCTACCCAATATGGGCCCATACCTGCGGCTCTTAGGTGCAGCAAGATCTCAATTGCTGTCTACTCTAAAAAAGTCTAGTCACGGTGAAATGCCAATGGACCTTTTACAAGATCGGTGGGACGGCTCTGTCGAAACAAACACTCCCTTCGCCGCCGCTAAACGAGCCCGTGGAGAGTCTACGGGTGTTCTGCCGGGAAGGACAAGAAAATGGAAGGAACTGTATGGCATTAACTTTCGATGGGCGCTAGAAGAGGCCCTCGGAGCTGGCCTTGTAGAAATTTTTAACACTGGCAGTGTGGGCCCTGGCGTGCGAAGCCTGTAACGTACCGATAGGCGGTAGCTACAGCAGAAGAAGGTCCTTCCGGAGACAGGGCGATGAGCAGGAACGCCCAACCTACGTAACTGCTCTCACGGAAAACTATGAGGGTCGTACGCATCCACACCTGCCGAAATAGCAGGTCACGGCAGAAATTTCATTTTCCCACCTCACCCTCTAAAAGGATGCCCTTCCCTGCTGAGCATTCGTAAACATCGCCGGTCGTTTCACCTGCATCCCTCCCCCTATTGGCGAATCTGCATTACGCCCCATCTTTCTGTTCGCTAGGACTGGAGATACACTCGTTAATCTGCTTGTCCGCGCGGGTGAAATGTTCAAGTGGCTAACTCGGGGACCGAGAGCCCCAGCGCAGCCCAATCTCCCAGATGCGGAGCAATCACTGGTTATACATCCAGCCCCAATTCCGCTATCAAAACTCCCATCCAGCCCGTTTCTTCCACTCCAGGACGCGAACTCTCCTGATATACGAGAGTTCGTGCAGCGCGCCCTAGATGACGCATCAAAAACAATCGATGCCGGACTTCCAGCGGCAAACATCGAGGCTAGAAAATATCCTTCAAAAGGCTCGACTGCTACGATGGAGCTGACCCATCAAATTATCCCTGCTCAAGCAAACGATCTCAGGCCAGGGTGGGAAGGTCCCGCTGATCATGCTTGGTATACACGGTGCAGCCAGCATGACGACTGCAGTGAACCGGGCACCGCCAATTACCGAGAGTTTGTGTCCTTTATCAAAAAAGATCATGCTGGCAACCTGCGGAAGCGCAACCCAAACCTTTTCAAAGACCCCTCGGTGGTGGATGAGTGGGATTGCAGGGAATTCATCTTTCCGGGTGGCTGGAGGAATGTCACTGCTCGGGGTGAGTTTCCCTTAACCTTTGCCCTCAATCTTTTTTTCTCTCTCCCCTTACTGCTGCCTAACCTTCCTCATTACATTTCCCCTTTATACTTTTTATTCTTAGCCACTGTCTTTAGTCTTTGTTCTGTCCTTAATCCAGACTAATAGTTTCGCCAGTTAATGCTGTTATTGAAACTCATGTTTTTGGCCCATCGCGTACATACTTTATTCTGGAAATCACGGCCTCTCGCTCAATGGATGTTTCAAGTCGGGCCCTGGACGAAAATGCAGTCAATACGCAAAGGCCTAGCAATGACGCGATCTTATTTGCACCTCAAGCCGTCTCCCCGGCTCAGAAACCCCTGGTTGCTGACCTAGAGCTGGATAGTGATACCGAAACTCCACGTGAATGTTTTGTGGTAATCCAATTACCAGTTCAACACAAAGACTTGGTTACTAAAATCACCTGTCCAAAATGGAATGTGTTCGGGTCATATATTTCTGTTGAGTACGTCGCGCAAATTACACCGGAAGCTGCTGGAGAGAAGCCGCCAAAGCCACAATTAGAATGGAAGATGGTAATGTCGGCCAATCCAGGCCACTTGATGCATGTCTTCCTTATGAAAAACTGGAGAATTGGCTTGCCCAGAATGCTTGTTGGAGACGTTGGCAAGTTCTTTGAGTTTGTTAATAATAAGAGACGGGACGGGCACCGGGCTCGACCGGCCAGTCTGCCACGCCCACGTCCCCGTTGGCGTTCTCTAACGTACAACAAGGTCTTCTCCCTCTAGGCTGGTATACCCATTCTTGCTACACGGCAATATTCACGCCTAGGGTATGGTTATTTGGACTTTCCACTCTCATTAGAGATGCAAAGCATATTTCCCGGGTTTATCGTTCATTCTGCATGTTTGTTTTGTTAACACTCTTACAATAGCTTGTGCTCTTGATTTATCTTTCCGCGGGTCTGCTTTTTATCTTGGTTACATTCTCTTGTACTATTGATTTAGCCTTCCACGATGCAGTACAGCATATATCATAATTAAACTATTCATAGCTGGAAATTCCCTCATCGCGCACAATTGTAATAAGGCATGCAAGCACTCATCAGCAGACGAAATTAAAAGATGGCAAAACTACAGAACACTAAGCAGGCACTGCCTGAATAGCATTCATTTGTGGATTCAGGATAAACTGAGCATCAACATGCAGATACAGATATATTTCCTACAGGTGGACGAAGATAAGGATAAAGTGCAAACCAAAATAGACAAGATGGGAAAATAGATAATCATAAAAGGCCCCGACCTGTTTTTTATTGATATTATATTTAATTGCAGTCAACGTTTCATGTTCATCCAATTCAATTCGATTCAATTTGATTCTCGGTCCAACCCGGTATGGATGGCCCAGTCAACCCCAGTCAGACATGTCAATCAATCATATCCATTCAAGCCTGATGCAAGCCTACTTCCAGCTTGGACCAAACGGCTAGTCGACTTTCCAAGCCAACTTATGGCAAAGAGTTATAAAGGATATGAAAGGAAGTAAGTGTGTGAAAGGGAGGAGAGGAACGGACGAGAAAAGGAAAGGGGGTTTTTGTTTTGGGCTTGGTATTCTTTTCTCTGACGTGACAAAGGCAAAGGGGAGGAGTTAGTTTAGGTAGAGTAGATTAAATTGGGGGCTAGGAGGGAGAAGGTAAAGAGGAGAAGAGGAGAGAGGTATAACATAACATAAAGAGCATAACACCATATTAACACATGCGAGTAGATTCGAAAAAAAGGGAGAGACAGAGTTGAAAGGAAAAGTCAAGGGAGTGACGGGAGGTATAGATAAGGTGGTTTATAATAAAGGGAGGATTTGATTATATTCAAGATATTTTGTTCGTTTCTTTGTCCATTTGCTGGTGTAAAGAAACCAAGCGGACTCCGTTTTGCTCAGCTTTGTATCTCTTCTTCCGTCCGTCATTGTTCTGAATATTAGATTGCTATTCCCCACCTCCATTATACAATATAAAGCGCGGTGGGGTTTGCGCAAAAGATTATGTTTATTCAAGCGAGTATATTCCAACACGTTAATAAACAGGTGTAGTATGCCAAGTAATGGCTGGAGAACAGGGACAAGAATGAAGAGCAAAGGAAGAGAAAGCAATGAAAGATCAAAAGGAGGAAGGCAATTTCCAAAAATATTCGTCAAGTTCGTGCGCTTGCTGATGGTGCTATTTCGCTTTCGCTTTGAGACAAAAACGTATCGCTGTAAGGGTCCATGTATTCATGCGCCATTCGTGGAGGATGTGGTGGGCGCATTTGTAGTAGATGGTAGAATATTGTGGGTAGAACTCCTTGTGATGTCTAGTTGTTCCCGTAGTCGGCCAACCTCTGCTTCTAGACCATTTACTCGATCTTCGAGTGCTCGCATATATCCCCATATCCGGTCGTTTGATGGAAGATTAGGGTTGGGACTGGGGATGGATAACTGTCGAGGTGGTTGGTCGGCTTTTGGGTGTTGGGAGAAGATACTAGAGTTGTGAATGTCACCGTGGGCGTGGACGGGACCACCACTGGCGTCATTGCCACCGACGTCTATGTTGGAATTCGAATGAGTACGATGATGTTGTGGTCGATTGTTGGAATGGCCTGCGCCCATTGAAGGTGACGACTGGGAGGCTCCAGGGCTGTGAAGGGCGAAGCGGGGCTCAGATGGATTAAGGCCAGGCGGTGGTGGCAGCTGTGGCGCTCCTCCGGACATTTGAGGGCCTGGAAGACTCAACGTACCTTGGGTGCTTGTGTATGATATGCTAAGCCCAGAAGCCGAGCTTTGGCTATTCCTGCCAGTATGTTGCGAAGATTGATGGGGTTGATATTGCGCGGTCAGGTTAGGTGAGTGAGTTGACCCGTGTGATTGTGATGTTCGTACATTTCCCTCAGGTCCATGGCCCAGCTGCCGCGAGGCTTGTGCGTTTGGAGACAGTGGTTTTGGGCTTTCAGTCATTCTTGCGTGTGTGAATAATGATGGGGATGAGCCGGGAGGTGGTACCGGATTATATGATGAATTGCTGCTTCCGCTCACGGGGAAAGACAGATGTGTTCCTGACTGAGAGATTGGTGACGCTGATGAACTAGATCCTGGGTGGCTTGTAACAGGTGGGAAGAGTCCACCTTGCGATGGCCGCGAGACGGCAAGAGGAGGGTAGGTACTTGATTGCTGAGATTGCTGGAACGAGACGTGGCGGCCAGAGGCTTGGTCGGCAGGTGAAATATCTTTCTTTATGGAAGGCAGGTTTAGACCACGCTCCTCCTCCTCATCCATACGATCGGGCTCTGTTGTATAAATGAGACCTTCCATAGCATCGTCAGTGACCCCAGTCGCACCGCTGGTAGGAGCCTCCCCAAATTCTTCTTCACCGCCAAAGCTTCCCATGCTTGACCGTCGACCGGCGCATCCACCAGGTCCTTTGTTGTGTCGCGCTAGCGCATCGCCACGGGCAAACCGCCTCCCGCATTTCGGACAAATGTGTGGTCTCTCTCCCGTGTGCAGCTTTGTATGGCGTTTCAGGTCATGTAATCTCCGGAAACGTGACTGGCAGGTTTGACAGACATATGGCTTTTCTTGGCTGTGTGTGAGAAGATGACTCTTCAGGTTATGATGGCGTGTAAACTCCGTGGCACAGTAAGGACACCTGTGCTTCTTAGCAGAGGGCGAGCGTGCGCCCGTCTTATTAAGCCCCGAATGTGGAAGACTCATGCCTCGTCGAGGATCGTTGAGGTTGGCCAGCGCGGGCATAGGTACAGGGTAAGAGAAGGCCTTGTTGCCCCCATCCTCAAGTCCATTATCCTCATCCCTCCTTTGTGACTTGTCTTCCAACGGATTGCCTTCCTCAATCGGCCCTGGGCTGGCGACCGTCGAGCTGTTTATCAAGGTCGGGGCATTCGCGGGGTGGTCACCGTTCCCAAACTGGTCCGGAACACTCGCAGGACTTCCACGTCGTTGCATCAGCGATTCAGCTCGAGGTTCGTCGGCAAACACGATAGTTCTTGGCGAGACGCCGGTTCGGGTGATAGAAGGTGGAGGGCCCGGTGCACCTTGTCCGTCTTCTGTTCTGTCGGTTGCCCGTGGGGTGTTGTTCCCTGCCATCTCAGTCTCTGTAGACTCCCTGGCTGCCTCTGTATTATTAGCATCACTTTTATTATTATGATTATGATTACTACTATTATTATTGTTGTGTTGCGAACCGGCCTGGTCCTGCTGTTCTTCGCCTAGCCGTCGATCAACGACGCTGTTGGTAGACATTGAGGGCGACACTGGAGGTTTGGACGAAGGCGAAACGTTTAACCCAGCGTTTGCGATTGATGTCAAATTCCGCTCGTGCTTTGTATCGTCAGGCTTTAGGAAGAAGGATATTGGGGTAGCTGTGGTAGAAGGCACTCTGTTCAGGGTTCGGGTGGTCGGACTTGTGGGACAGGCCGATTCAGGTGCCTGAGTGAGAGGTTCAGCCATACGAACACTGCCGGTGCAGCCAGTTTTGTATGAATTTCGCGGGAGTATCCGTGTATCGACAGCCTTGGGGTGCAAGACACTAAACAGTGGAATGAGGTAAGGAGTTAGCGAAGGAATCCACTGGTGGACCACACACAGGATGGAGGCATCACAAACAGGCTCCCAGATGACATTAGTACGTGGGGATGAGGAAACTGGGTTTTGGAGAAATGACAGGTAGAGGGTTGGTTGCATCAAGCACGAAGCGCAAATTCCACTTTTTGGGATTACTGATGCATGCAGACACGGAAAAGACGGTCGGCGACAGCGAATACGAGTCAGGGAAAAACGGCGCTGGTAAAAAACAAAACAAAAAAAACAACGAACGGAAATGACGTCGAGTGAAGATGGACTCGACGAAGCAGAAATGCTGATGGAGAAAGCAAATGGAGGAAGAGATAACGAGGACCGGTAGATAAAAGGAAGATAGGAATTTTCGCGCTACTTACCAAAGAAAGATGGGCTGGGAGAGGAGAGTTGGAGTGCGCCTGGGGGGTTGTTGGTTGGTATTTTGTGGCGCAAGCTGACGGGGTCCGTTCTAAAGCCTCGTTTTCTTTACCCGAAATGAAGCCAGCGGCCAGCAAGGCCAGATCCTTTCCAGAAGCGACCGGGATAAGATGAATAAAAAAATCTGGCGGGTTTACCGTACACAAAATTTGTGAGCTGTAGTCCGCCTCAGAGATCGTGCCGCAGCGATTATTGGACGGTGGGAGTGGGAGGAAGAGCTGGCGGGAGTTGGGTCGCAGCCAAGAAAACGGGGGAGGAAAAGGGAGAGAATGAGACGAGACAATGGGCTTGCCTGAGGCTGCTGGGAGGTGGGACAAGCAGCACAGAAGGAATCCTCTCAGCGGCTATATGGGACACGGGTCGCGTTCCGGGCAGGCCAGTTAAAAAAAGGAGAGGCCGTGTGGCTATCGTTGGGGCCTTTTTTGCGGCGCTGCGATTGTTACAACGGTGGATTTTTTTTTTTTCTTTTCGTTTTGCCTGTTTCTGAAGATCGCGGCGCAGGCGACGAAGGTTGACAACAAACTATTGGCCAGATGGCGTTGGGTAAAAGGCGCGATTACAGCTCTCGAGGACGGTGGGACAGTCGAGAAGCGATTGATTGAATTCTACGTAAAAAGCACGGCGCACCACGGGGCATCGGGGGGTCAGTAGGACAAAGCAAACTGGAGCGGTGAAAAAGCATCCAGGGGTGGTGTTGGTGGTGAAGAGTATTATTAATGAGACGGTGGCTGGGAAGAACGAACCTTGTGAAACGCCCAAGAACTGAAGACTGGGCGAGCAGAAGTGGCGTAGATTGAAGCAGCAGAGATGAAGCGAGAGAGGGAGAGATGAAGATAGAGAGAGAGGGCGAGAGTGAGTGTGTTCGTGAGAAGATGAAGAGATGAAGTTGAAGTTGAAAGATGAAGCTGAAGAAAGACGAAAATGGAAGTGATGAGGAAAAGTTACATACGGCCTGGTCAGAAACGGTATCCATACGCGGCTGGTACCACAGAGTGAGGCTCAGCGGCCAGCATGACTCCCCACCCCACGCCGTACACTAGCCATATACGGTTAGACCAAGGCCCCACTGCATGTACGACATGGCGTATCGTACTCGTCCGGTACCGTTTGTGACGCCTAGATGCTTAGTCACGCGCAGTCTGCCTTGCCCAACACGGTAATCTATGTTGCTACAATGGAGAGAGAGAGACAGACAGAAGATGCAGCAACATGTAGGATGAACAGAGACAAGATGCATGATGTCGGATGAACAAAGTACAGATGGATAACATCTCGTGTTTGGTGGCACAGCAAAAGAAAACTCGCCGTGCAGCTTCTGGAAGCATTCTGCAACCTCTCCACAGCTACCAGCCAGAGCCACGCGAGGCACCAAAGCTTGAAAGCCTCACAATCCACCGGATGGATACATAATCGTCATAAGCCGTCCCTCTGCCTCTTCTCCAGCTCTTCCTCTATACAAGACTCGGTGAAGACATGTCCTTGACACCAACATATCCCAGCTCTTCCCCGCTGCCCGTTGCGCAGTTGAGCAGGTAACCCTGCCCCCGATCCCTGGACTAAGACTGCTTATGACAAGGTATCAAGGCACTGTTACGGCCATTGTGCATGATCATGGACACCCCGGGGGGGCTGTGCCTTCGCCAATCCTCTTCAAACTGTGACAGGCGCAATTGGAAGGCGTGTGCGTTCTTGTTGATCTCGTATAACCCGTGCTAGTGCGGCTTCTGGCGTGTGGCTTTTGCTTAAGCCTCACACCATCTTCGGTAGCACACAGCTCCTTGACATGCTACAGAGCACAGCATGGCGCCGTTTCAGACAGGCGTTGCTAAACATAGACTCATTGTGCGAGATGGGGAAAAACTAACTAGATCATTCATAAAAGCTATTCGCGAAGCAAACATACACAACCAGGTATCTACGCCAAAACCACAAAATAACCAACTACATCGCTTTATAAACAAGAAAAAAAAGCCGCCTATGGGTACGCCTTACCGGCGTTTCTCCGTTTGGCATCCTCAAGTGCCTTTCTCAGTCTCTCCTGCTGCTGCTCATCGGCAGATTTTGCCACCTCGTCGGTCCGTTGGCTAGCGCCGGCACCAGCCGGATCACCCCCAGACGAAGAAGGTCGCTCGGCCACAGCGACAATGCTCTCCAGCACCTCTTCGATATTCGTGAGGATCGCCTGATGGCTAGATTTGACGCTCGACATTCTTGATGCCAAATCATCTGCAATTTTGACATCCTCTTTCTTCTTCTCTTCCTCCAGGCGACGGAATATATCCGCGTTGGCAGTAGCCAGCTTTGCTTCGCCGACAGAAACGTCGTAATCAGCATCATTCAATAGCCTGTCTGCAACTCCAAAGCTGCGAAGAATAGACTCTGAATCGGCGCCGAGGAAGCTAACAAACTCCAAAGCTGATTTGATCGTTTCCCGTGCGCCGCTGGGGAGATCGTTTCCAGACGAGCTAAGCAAGTCCTTGTCGAATTTGTTGATCTTTGACGATATATCGTCTAGTAGTCTCTGGTTCTCGCCGATGCCACGCATACTGGCGTCGTCAAAGAGATCCATGAGCTTATTGGCCCGCTCATCTCGTCCTTTAGCTGCATCTAGCAAAGTCTTTTGCTCCAGGGTAGTAAAGTCCTTCTCCATCTGTTTCAGCGCGTCGGTATCTCCCAGGAACACATAGAACCGGCGTTCAGCCTTCTTCCTGCGCCGCTCTCGCTCTAAAACAACATCGACGTGCTTCGCGTGTCGAGCCTCCAGTTTCTGGAAAATATCAGCCGCGTTGCGCATGGCGTGCGAGAGCTGGAATTTAGCCAGCTTTTGTGTGCCTGATGTCTCTGGGTTGATCAGCTCAGCAGTCTTGTTATATAGTGTTTGTAAACTTTTAATCTCCGCTGCCAGTCGTTCATCAACACGTGTGAACACAATCTCAACGTATTTTGAGAACTCTTTCCGCTCTTCGTTGAGCTGTTTCTGCGCTTCGGTCTGCTTGAACTCATCTTCTAGCACGTTAATGTCTGAATATCCAATCTCTTTGTCGTTGAATAGAGCATCAATGTGCCGTTCTGATTCTTCCTGCCGTGTTCGCCGCTGCTGGTCCACTTGCGCTTGTCGATTTGTAGCGCTAGTATCCCATGCTTCTATACTCTTATCTATAAAAGTAAAGTCATTCCGGAAACCCTCCAGCTCCTTGCGTGTGGCTGACATGCGCATATCGCCCGCCGGATCAGGCAAGGGGTGCGGAATCAGAGCAAATAACTCATCTAGCAGAGCTGTGGATACGCCCTTTTTCAAAATATCGACTGTTGGAGGCCTATTCGATAGAACCGAGGCAGAACGGTTGCCACGATATGCGACACTTTTTTCTCTGACTAGGCCCAGAAAGGTTTCATCGTGTTCTCGTCTGAGTGAGGATGGAATATCCAGCGCTGAAGGTGTTGGCGTTGACGACGCTGGTAAAATGGACTGCGACATGATTCGTCCACTATCAACACCTGCTTGTCGTAGTGCTGAATAGGCTTGGTAGGCCGGCTTGTCAAATGTAAGAGCTTCTGATCCTCTCTGAGGTCCCTCAGAGTAGCGGAACGGGGTGTATACCGCATGAGGGGCAGTTACCGTCAGAGCATTTTCACCCTGAGCTGGGTTTACCGGAGGGGTAACAGAGCTAGCAACTGGTGGAACTGATGTGGATCGCGGCAAGGCAGGGCCTGAGCTTTTGAGAGGCGAGCCAATACTACCAATCCTGGCGCTATCCGATCGAGGGCGATTCGGCGACTGGGGATTTGGATTTGATGCAGACCACTGTAGCCCATCAGACTTTGCGCTTGACTGTGAACGATTGCGCAGTGCAGAAGCCAATACAGGCCTGCCTCCGGGACTGTAGCTAACAACATCGTCGGCCTCTTGTTGCCCCAAATTATCCGTGACAAGTGGTGACGGTTTTGGGACTTCGTTCGCTGCTGGTTTAGCAACAGAGGGATAAGAAAGATCAATATCTTCCACGTTGTAGAGTATCGCGCGTAATTTCGACTCCTTCGTCATGAAAGTAGAAAATATCTTAAATTTCTCCTCTTCCGATTCTGTGGCCATTTCCTTTCGAAGCATAGTAACGTAGCGTGTCAATGATGATTTATACCACGGATCAAGATCCTCGTACGGGTCAGCGATTGTCACGACAGAATAATTGACTGGCTGATCTCCCCTGTTGACTATCGAGGAGGGCGTGGCGTGAGGCGACATTCGTAGCTGCGAAACAGGTGTTGTGACTCGTGCGTGGTCAACCGTCGACACAGTGTTGGAACGAGTGTGGGCTGCCGCTGGCTTCGAAGAGCCGGTTGTATTGTCTCGCTCAGAACAGACTGGTTTGGACCATGCCTCAATCACACCATCAATCATCCCAGAGGATTTGTCGTCCGTCGATAACGGGGTTACTACGGAGTCAACACTATTTGTACGGTCGACGTGGGAGCTCGGTGGACTAACGTCGTGAACTCCGGCCATTGGTTTGTAGGATTGGGTGGGAGATGAAGTTTGAGCCGGTTGCTGCTCAAATGGTTTTGGCGACGATAGCCTCTGGGCTTGCGGGCCAGACTGATCTGAAGAATTATTCAACTGCGGCTCCGTTGTGGTCTGGTTTGCCCCAGACTGAGTTTTCTTTACGAAAGAGCTGGTGTCATCAACATCTTCTACACCTGCTTGAAAATGCTCCCAGTCGGAAGGGTTGCCTCCCCCGAGAGCCGACGCGGTCGTGGATACTATAGGAGAGCTCACAGACGTAGTTGAAGGTGGCGGGTAGGAAGAAGCATTTGGAGGCGATGGAGCTACATTGGGCTGTCCTGTAAGAGGTATTGGCGGTGGAAGCGAAGAATCGGGTGGAGGACCCTGAAAGTGGTCTGGAGCATTAGAAACTGGGGGGTATTGCTGGTTGTAGCCGCCCGTATTGTCGTAGCCTCCCGGCGCTGCTTGCGGCGCCCCATACTGTGGCTGCTGTTGCTGAGGTTGATTCTGCTGCTGAGGATCGTAGTGATGTGTGGGCGGTCCTTCTGAATAGACAAATCCTGTATTCCATGAGGTATTTTGCTGCAATTCAGCCTGGTAACCGGGTGGGATTGGCGGAGGCGGTGGGGGTACTGCCTGACCGTCATTAAAAGTCGCATCATATTGGGGCGGGGGCTGCCATGTTTGCTGAGATTCAAATGCGCCCTGTGGTGGTGGCGGTGAACCGACTTGAGTATGCGGGGGATAATAGGGCTGCGTTGTCTGCGCAGGCGCCCAGGACTGCGGGTTTGTTTGGTGTTGCGGCTGAGAGTAGTCGAGCGAGCTGTTTGGTCGCGGCTAGCATAAATGTTAGCAGGTCAAGTTTCAAGGCCGTCTGATAAACGTATGACATGACTTACTGGAAGTGGAGGGGGGAGGTTCTGCGAGTTCTGAGGGCCGGAGTGTTGGTGTTGATACTGATTGTATCTTACTCCCCAACTCGACGTATCAAGTCCTCCAGTAGTCGCCTGTTGATTTGGATCAGGCGTACCAGGCATCGGCCCGTATACATTTGGATTGTAGCCTGAGGTTGGAGGTTGCTGAGGCGGTGGTGGAGGGGGTGGAGGTGGTGGAGGAGGAGGAGGATGGCCTTGTTGCTGCCACTCGGGATATGGCTGGCCTGACGCCTGAGGATAGGGATGCTGAGAGCCGTACATGGCTGATATCGCCAGCGCTGGCTTTCAGTATTCAGCGGGACCTTGAGGTCAAGTCTCTCCGTCACTTGGATGAACTCTTGAACTGCGACCCTTCGACCTTACGGGTGGTTGGCGATGACGGCGCAGATACGTCCAGCTGCGTGTCGAAGAGCGCGGGAGGGAGACAATAAAGAGTCACCAGGACCGTCTTCTCTTCGCCAGCGATCTCCTTGTCAGGCGTGGTCATGCTCTGTGGGTTGGTTGCAAGCGCGAAAATCTCGTGTTTCCTGAGCGCAAGTTCGTGTTTACGATGCTTCTTCCAGCTTTCTCTGCCACAAAAGACTCCACAGCGCGCCCGCAAACCCCTAACTTGACCCAAACTTCCTGCAACTAAAAAACTCCGCCATTCTATTTATATATATGCCGCACGCTGTTTCTCTTGGGTGCGCAATAAATGTGCGACACCTCGATTTACGCAGCTCCCGATCTGTGACATCCCTGCTGCTTGATGCCCGCGAGCCTGAGGTGACCGTCTGCTGCATTGTGAAGGTGGCTGCATAAATCAGACCGCAGCAGCTCCATTTCCGCGACGGAGATTTGATATGCACGTTGAGCCAGGCAGTGCCTTCGAGAGACAAAATGCATCAAAACGACCACTCCACGAGCTGAGCGGCGTTCTTGTCTATCGCATCAGCTTCGTGTGTAGATGGCGATCTTTATTCGGTTGACATTCTCCATGCAGTCCCAATGTCAAGAGTAAACCTCTGGCTCAACAGCCGAACGACCACCATGGAGCATGCAGTTCGTCTCACCGTCTTTGACCACAACGATTAAACAATCAAATCAAGCTGGGCAGCAAATCGTTCAGAGTTTGCTTTTCAATAATTACGATGCCTTTCTGCATCCTAGATGCTGCTTTGCCAAAGCAATAACTAACCTTCGCTCAATACCAGCATGACAATGTCGCCATCCTACATTGTTGAGACTATAAACAAGCCTGGAATACCATGCTTTGAGTCCCAGGCTTTGGAGCTCTGATTCTTTCTCTTGTCGAATTTCTCTTGTCCTTGCTTTCAGCTGCTTCGAACCCTTTGTTTTGTTGTTTTATTGTTTCGTCTGAGATCCTCTATGAAATACCACAATGGCCGGATATTTCTACCCCATTTCGCTATATATCTTTATATCCTTTCCTGCAGCTAGCCTTTGAACTGGTCCAGATGAATGATTTCTAATATAGCTGTGATAAACAGCAAAATACCCTAGGGAGTCCAACTACGCTACTCTTCCCTGATAATATCTTTTTTCTTACAGCTGCATAGACGACAGTTGTTTTTCACCGTCTCTCCTTATTTTACCCTTACACTCTGCACTTGGAGATAGATGAACAAATATGGGAGCGACGGCTGACCCTGAACCACAAACCACCGAAGGTTGGAAGCCTAATTTGCCTGAAATTGCGGAACAGCCAAGCTCAGAACCACAGCAGCCAGCCGAAGAGGTACGCGGATACAAGATACCCTCGGAAAACGATTATGTTCCTCCTGCCTTTCCTCGTAGACCAGATCTATTTGATGAGGTCGAGTTGGGTCCGCTGCCCAAGCAGGACGACATACAAAGAGCCTATAGACTGTGGAAGTTACAAGATGATTGTCTGGCGGTCCCCGCGCCCAGCGGTCGACCAACCAGTCGATCAAGCGGTCCTTATGCCTGTCTGGTTCGAAATATTTACGAAAGGCTCATGGAAGATTCCCTGCTGCCCTCTGATACTTGTAATAAGAATGCGCAGTATAGACAAACTGAGGATGGCTCGTCCTTGAAAGGATGGGCGTATGAGGAAATCTTCGGCCCAGACCCTGACGAAGCGAATACTACCCAAGATGCACAACTTCCATCTATTATTCTCCACGGCCATGACATCCTTACGGGTAGATACTGGACTAAACCAAAACTGCAGGCAGAGCTACGTCGCCGGGATCTAAACCCAGTCGGACTCGTCAGGGAGCTACGCCAGTTACTTTATGAGGATGAAATCCAGAATACCGGGATTCCCGCCCGGGACGTTGATAAGGGTAGCTTACTACCTCGTCAAGATCTATCTGAATGGGGCATTGATCGCAAGGAAGATTACATGTTAAAAATATCTACTCAGAGGGAGCTATCACCGCTCGATATGTACACTTGGGCGATATTACTTTCCCCGTATAATCCCGCTTACTGGACAAGTCGTGCATTCCTCTACTACCAGATGGGCCACTATGACCTAGCTGTGGGTGATGCCTATCGTGCTCAGCTCCTCTGTGAAGTGTTGGTGAATCCACTGTCGCGTAATGGGCAACCAGGACTGTATATCCGTGTTTGGGACGCCGTCGAAAGACACGTATTACAGATCCACCATGACGGTGATGGCCTGTCTCCTGAGGTTGGAGTAATGCGAAAGCCAATCGGGATAACTGCTTTTATCCCCGAGGTTCGGAAATGCATCCACCACATCATCTCACTTAGTCTTTTGGCAATGCAATGCTGGGAAGATTATGCCGCGGCGGGGCCGTATTTGAGAACCAGACTTGTGATGCCTGACCGAGATGCAAATGCCGTTCGGCAAAGGGAGGGCAGACTCCGGGAGTTCATTCGAAATTCGATCAAGATGAAGAAAAACGACGATTTTGAGTATTTTTTTGAACGTCACTATGGCTCCATTCCTGCTCAAATTTATCCCTATGAAGCAACTGATATAATGCCATCAACAGACCTGATCGCAGAACGGATCACTAAAGAACTGCTCGACAGGTCCCAAGCTCACGCGCTGCCACGCCAGCAATTTAAAATTGATATCGACGATCTAAAACAAGTTTGCGCTTTTGCAACAGAAGATATACCCGCTGGCTCAGTCATCTATTCAGATGAACCCTCAATGAGGGGCCATCTTCATCCTGCCAAATATTTTCCATCTGAACGTCGCTGCGAAAACTGTAAGCGGGAAATTACGGGCTGCGCTAGTGAAGGAGATACTTCTCAATCAACTCGCTCGCTTTGTGAGCCTAACGGGGAGACCTATTGCGATTGCTCTAAATCAAAGAAAGAACCGATGTTCTGGTGCCCAAGGCCATCGCCGAAGTCCTTTCCCACCGGGCACGAAGCTGGTAGGGAAAACAGCCGGTCAAGGAAAAGACACAGGGCGAACAGCGATGAAGGCGAAAGTCCCCGCTCTTGCTTAGAAATAGCTAAGTCATTATACCACCACAAAGCCTGTGGAAAGGACTGGAGTTGGCTTCATGATGCAATGCGACCAAACTACTGGGAAACGGCTGAGATGTTTTCGACATGGTCGCGGCTATCGCATACGAATGAGAAACACGGAACTATTCTGAGTCTCCTTCTCAGGGAAGTATTTGATATTACCCTTCTTAGGCGAGAAACCGACGGGAAACCAAACTTGCTTGCGCACGAAATTGACGAACTCATGCCAATAATACTAGACCATGCCCAGGATATCCCCAGCTACTTTCCGTTTTCTTTCGCGGCCAACGTTAGGGTTCCATTCGATATATTGTCTTGTCTTGGAGTCAATATATTCCGAGATCTCACATTTGATACATGGGTTATCCAGATAGTTCTCCGGAAGCTCCTAATGGCCGTCGTGCCGTGGTACTCATCCAACGACCGAGCTAGCGGTATGCCTGAAACCCAAGGCGATAAGAAACGACGCACCAAACGGATCATTGATCTTGTGCCAGAGGAGTATCCAGACGTCAGCCCATCATTTCCTGATCTCTATGTTTTCCCAGTGCTATCCTTGTTCAGGAACCGCTGTTCATCGTATCACAATGTCGACTGGTTTTGGGACACGACAATTCCAAATCGAATCGTACTTCGGGCAGCTAGGGATATTAGAGCGGGAGAAGAGATGTTCATTGCCCGCACAGAGCTACCGTTAACCCACAATATGAGGTGCCGCATCCTCGCAAAGCCTTGCTCCTGCCCTTCTTGTGTTATGCAGCCACCAAGTCCAGAGAAAACTACACAGCCGGACGCATATGGCCATGTTGAACGATCCCAATCACCCGATTTACTTGTTGAGCGTGTAACGCCTTTCTCGGAGACCGGCTCTGAGAATGAGCATGAACCGGAAACTGAGGAACAGCAACACCCGCCCCCTCTTCAGGTTAAGCTAAGCAAAAAGCTTTCCCAAGGTAGTGTTAACGAAGTGAACAAATCCCCAGAGTTCCTCCGATCACCACCATTCAGCCCAATAACGAGGGTGTCAGATGAGTCTGAATCCGAGTCTATCACTGAGGAGGAGAAAGCAGAGAGAGAACAGCTCAGAGAAATGGCCTGGCAGATTGGCCTGGTCAATGACCCTGTTTTACCTGAAGCTCAAAGCGCCGCCGAGGCAACACAACAGGTCCTTCGTGTGACGTCCCCATCTGGGGAGCATGCTATTCCTAACCTTCAAGTCCAACAAACAGATGCCGCTGATAAGACATTGGAGGTACCTCCCTCCACAGTGCAAGGACAGGACAGGGGCCCAGATGTTAGCGAAGAGCCTCCACGCCGTCGCGGCGCACGTATCAGGTATGGTGGTAAATCCACGAGGCGAGACCAATACAACCAGGTGTCTCCAAGAACTAGAGATAGAGAGAGGATGGAATACCTTAAGAGAAGGAGAGAGGAGTCAGATTATGATTGAGTCCACTGCGAATTATTCAGAGGTTATGCTTGTTTTTTTTTGTGGCTGTAGTTGGTTATCACGTGATATTTACACTGATAAGGTCGCTGGATCGAACCTGGGAGTGGTCACTTTTTTTCCTAAGTTCGACCTTTTTTTGAGGCCTAAGAGAGTTGATTCTAGTTCAATTGTTGACTCCTCATTAATGAGAGACGTGAATTACCAGACCATGTTATATTCAATCTACACATATATCCTTCCACCACACCCACATTAAATGACACCAGCCAACAATCGCCCCCAGACCAACGAGTATGTAGTACAGAGTGTGGTCTACCAGCCTTCTTCTACCACCACGTAACCCCAGAGTTCCCATACTATAGGCCAGAACGTAATGGTATGCGCGCTCATATATTCATGACGTCGACAAGCTATCGCTCACAAGGTAACATCATCGAATTCAGCGTGATTCGTTCGCATCGCAGTCCCCCATCTTACACCCCCTCATTTCTATATGCTGCAAGATTAAGCAGTTACCAGTTCCCTTTTTTTGCGTGCCTCGAATGCCCTCCTCTAGCATGGCGTACTGTCCCCCAAATCAAAGACGAGGTAAATATTACCCACATCGCAGACCCGTCTTCAGCCTTCACCCTGTTCTGACGTGATAAGACGGCTCAAAGTAGCCCCTATCTTGAAATTACCAACCATGGACGGCGCGTATGAAGCCTTTCAGGGGCTCGAACGGATACAATATATCCGATGGAACTGGCTGTTAAACATTTCATGCATATTCCCGCCCAACTCACCAAGGCCCATTTTCCAAACATGTGATTATTCTGATGATGCAGAGTGAGGTTTTTTGGTTCCTACATTAGCGGCGCATTGTGGTCAAGATAGCCTTATCCCCGTCTACAATTCAATTAACGGGATGATGTACTTCCACTGGGTTTGAGATATTTTCAACGACTCTCAATGTTAAAGGAAAGACCCCTTTTTCAGCCTCAAAGGAGCGGGTGACTTTTTGCATCTAATCATACCAGCGTAAGGAGAGACCACCATTCGCAGAAAAGTATAAACTGTCGTAAGAATTAGCCGAAAATGCTCGTTAGACTCCAAGGGGGCGTTGTTGATGCTAGCAGTAAAAGCTAAACAAAGACAGAAGAGACGTTGAACGAGTGAGTCATTAGATTATTGAAAGCCAGGTATAGTTTTCAAGACTCTGGAATGTACCCGAGTATATGAAATCTCATCAGACATAGACGTATAATAAAAAAGTAATGGATATTGTTCCAGTACATGGCGTTGATGGTCTAATTTCTGTAGCATTATCGGGGTGGCCGAAGGAAATAGATGTTCGGCGAACACTGGAAAGAACATCTTAAGCTTGGTCATCGTACCAAGGCTCCTGCATAAGTGAATATCCGCTGAAACCTGGGTTGGAGGGTATCATTGGCTAATGAACACCATGCTGTAGGGGTTTGAACCTGCTCCTGATTGAAAACATAGCCAGCTATGTGTCATAGATGGGAAACGCTGCTGGGATATTTCCTGATCTGGAAAGATTTAGGAAACCTAATCTTTAGAAAAATTAAGAAGCGCTAAAGTTCCGGAGCGGCACCCAGCGGCCTAGTAGGCCTACCTATCTGTTTAAGGCATGCAGGCATGCAATAACTAGAGAAAGCCTTGTTCAGCGGAGGTTTCACATACCTTCAGAGCTGAAGCGGGCTGCATCCTTGGTTGAAAAAGGAATAAACCATGGCTTTGCATGAGTATCCAACCTACCAGGTCGCAGAAAGGCCATGTCTCTCACGATGACTTGCCGCAAGGAACTTAGGCGATGATCTACCGGTGCCCGTTGATTCATGTGACGGGACGCAAGGTCATGGAAACTAGGAAAAAATTTCCCAGGGAATGCGCGACCGCCCGGCCGATGAGCGGACAGGCCGCATTGTAATGCGAAATAGTGAAGCTGAGTGGTTGCTTTTGTTGTGCGGCACAGCGTTCCAGAGAATTGCGAGGGGCACCGCCCTGGGGTATATTATTAGCACTGCGAAGGCACTGCCCAATCACGCCGCAAACATGGCTTATACTCTCGAGATACGTCGGGAAATGAAACCTGATTGACGCGTAGGTGGCCCAGAGAATGCAAGGTCGCTAGATGGGAGTAGTTTTGTCGATGACTAGAAATCGATGTTGAGGTTTGTTGATGGAGTGACGTTCAAAGAGAGACCAGATCGCTTAGTCAGCCTCCCACGGTCTTCGCCGGCCAAAGAGCCTCAACCTCTTATTGTTTTTTTTTTCTTTCTGATGTCCACAAACACGACGATGAAAGTGGATGAAGGCTTTGATCTGGGTCGTGATGGGCATCTACTACGCCGTCGGGCTGCCAAAATTTCGAGAAAACTTCATCTGTCTACGCGGAGTGTCTGTATATTTTTCTGCCTGGGCGAGATAGTTTTCTCTTTTCTCGCTCCCTCTGGCTCCACTTACTCGCTGCAAGCATGGCTCTCTGGGACTCGCGAAACCGTCTAACATGCAGCAGAGACCGTTGAGACTCTAGAAAGAATCTATCTATAACCAAAGGCCTGTAGGCTGCAGCTAACGAAAAAATTTTGGTTTTCTCCAAGGCTCTGAATGGTTCTATGTACCAATCTCCCCTCACGACCCAAGATATTAACTCGATATTACGCCTGTGTACACTTTGTGGATACGCCAACTCGAAATACTCTGCATAGACACGGATTTCCTGAGGCATATGGCCCTCCGGAAGACACGAGATGCATCCCAGTATGCTGATATCAAGGTGTACTGCGTAAAGACTCCTTCCTCTACCCATTCATATTCCAAATCGTGAAGCGTTGCTTTTTTGTCCCTGCAGGGCGCATCTTCCAATGAAGTCGCAACCCCCAATGACTCTGAACAAACCATTACGCCATTATTTCCCTGGTAGGTAATGGATGGGTATTTCTCTTGGTGTTGCTGTGCCGCATGTCGGCTTAACCCCTTAAACTTTTCCCCCCGATGACTGCTTGTAACTCGAAAATCCTGAACGGGGACCCCCATCATCGTCGTGCATTGTCACGGCCCACAGTCTTTGTACCGGGCTGCGCATCGAGGATATGCATCTCTCTCGTCGTTGTTCGGTTATAGGTTAGGGATCGTCAGCATCGAACTATGGCCCAAGCTCTGTGCCTTTGATGTGAGTCTTTTGACGTCGTTCTTTTTATCCTTTCCTGTTATGGGCCCCCGGGAGCGGCCCTCTCGCAGTACCACCTGCGTTAAGCGCCGTTAGTGAAGCCGAAGAGACCCAGTTTGATATCATAATTGGATTGTGCACCTCCGGCTCCAAATTCCTATCCTTGTCATGAGGCCTTCTCTGGAATCACATTGGCTACAGCCTGTTCTTTCTCTGCGCCTTATATGAAAAGTTTGCATGGCCAGGTAAATATATTGCCGTGAAATCTATGAGTCCCACCGATGCCCCTCAAAGGTACAAAAGGCAGCTGGATTACTCTAGAAATTGTCACAAAAAATCAAACAACTTTCTTCACCTCTCTCTATCATCTAGATATCCCCTTAATATACTCTCTTACTTGAGACAGGTGACCAAGGAACCCCAAGAATATTGTTGTGTTGCTCATTCCACCATAACAACTTCTATCCAATACATATGTCCGCCCCAATAAAGCAACTTGGGAAGCTATCTATCGGAGGCAGCATGCCCGGAAACGGTTCGAATTCACGGCCTGATCCCTACGAGGACCGTCCTTCAGACAGTTCTTCTGAGGAAGACTCGTCGAGTGAAGAGGAAGACAACGACTCCCTGGTGGAGGTCGCTAAGATATGTGGAAGATCAACCATTACATATGACCTCCGCATGCTCTCCGAATTGTCAAAGGCTCGAGCTATCTCTGGTTTGACTGGGCTTTTCTCAGTTGATAAATGCCAGCCTCTTCGTGGGGGCGGTTTCCAATTTCAAGTGGCAGACCACGGCAAGGTTCAGTTATCGGAACATCCAACTTGCTCCTGCCGTGAGTTCCAGGAAGAAAATGTTGCATGTCGACACATCTTTGTAAGGCTCACCCTTCCACACATTTAACGAATGAGGCTAACGCTGTTTATTAGTGGGTTATTGATCAGCTACACCGATGGGTCCTCCCTAGGAGGCCAGATACGGATGTGCTGTTGTCTCGTGGTGGTGAATGCTCCAAGTTTTCCCCAATGGTTGAGATGATAGGAGACAAGATGGAGACCATCGCCAACAATGTCCAATGGCCATATACTCCAGTTCCTGGGTCACCAACCGGCAGCAACTCTGGATCTTCAATGACGAGGCCAGAGAAGGCTAGAGATATAATGTCCGCCTTCAGCGAAATGACAATGCCAGAAGATTTTCGCCCCGATCTTGTCGAGACCATCAGTGAACCTCGAACTCCAGAGCAATGCGTTGTCCAAGGTGACTTCGAAGCCACGATGTTCCGCCTAGCTGTCCACGATGAAAACGTATATACAGGCCTCCGCCGAGTTATGCCAGCAGGGGCCCGAGCAGCAATTTTCTTTGAGAAGATTCAACGCAAGTCTCGCACCCTTCTTGCCGATTTCGATAAGTATTGTCAAACAGGAGTCCCCCGCCGGGGTGATGGGGCCCTGCTAGAGGTCACCCTCGTTGTTGAGGAGCTTCACTATAACGTCCAGCAGATCGATAAAAACATCACTTCACGCGCTCCCCACGGCCCTAAGGGTGCCGCAGAGGCCTTGATCAGTTTACTGCGCGCGATATCTCAGCGCAACTACGATGCTTTCGAAGCTCACAGCTGGGGCCGTCCAGTCCCAGACCAGGAAGGACCCCATGATCGAAATTTATTCTCGCAACTCATCGGCATCCAGCGGTCAGAAGGTGATGGTTTCTTCATTCTCAATTCTTTGGAGAACCTCCCGGAAGATATCTTATCTCAGTGGTCATCCCAGCTTACCGAGATATTGAACGACATTCAAGCAAATGGTGCACCTGTTCAGTACCTGATGAAGCTCAAGTCTATGATAGTTGCTGATCCATCCGCCGGGACGGTGCTTGGGGGTGCGCCGCCGGGGGTCGCTGGCTCTGGTCAAAAGCGCCCTGCTGTTGGCCCCTCTGCTGCCGGACGCAAGCGGACAAAGTAATGGCTATGGTTTGCCTCAATACAAGTCAATCAAAACGCGTGCAAATTACCAGGTAGTTCAACGTTAGACCGATGGCTGGCTCTTCGGTTGGTTTGAACGCCAGGTGCACCCAACAAAGCGTGGGTTTCGACAGGTGTTCTCAAACAAGCATTGCCTGGATTTTTCTTCTCTACTTTCCCATCATACGCTAATGAGGCTGGACTTCATGATCTTTTTGCTATTTTGCTGCTCTTCGTTCGTTTTGTCCTTCATGCTTAATAGTATAACTTCCATCCCTTTTTACTGTATTCACCTAATTAGTGTCTTTCTCATGGCACCGATCCCGGTAATGCAGTTAGATATTGAAGATGTCAACTAGAAATATTACTTAATGCTGAATATTTGATTTCGGTTTGCCTTGGAATCCATCCTCTCACTCAAATGTCAACGAAAAGGAGATCCTAAGCATTATGAACCATAAACCAATAAACCTGAACCTCGAATAAAGCGAGAAAGCATACATATAACATCAATCATTACAGCCTGGTGCCCAGTTAAATTCTAGCGAATATTCAAGATAGATCTAGAACAACTCTCCCCTGAAGAGTCCCGTTATGCAACTCCTCAAACACAGCTGTCAAATTTTCCATCTTCTCCAATCGTACATGTGACGTGACAATTCCCCGAGCCGCAAACTCCAACGCCTCAATCGCCTCCCTCCTATTCCCAACCGCAGACCCGATGATAGAAAGCTGCTTCTTAATCATATATCCCGGATCCGCAGTCGCGATGCCCTTTGGTTCATTCTCCGGGATTCCAACACAAACCAGAGCTCCATTTGTCCTAAGCATGCGCACCGCCTGCGCATATGCAGCGTTCGAAGCCGTGCACAAAATAGCAGCATGTGCTCCGAGGCCATCAGTAAGCGAACGAACCCGCTCCGCGATAGCCGCTGTACCCTTCTCATCGGGGCTAAACTCGGTAATGTCGATGAAATGTTCGGCGCCGGAATTGAGGGAGAACTCTTTTTTGCTGCCGTGATCGATGGCGATTACACGATGGCCGAGACCGCGGCTGGATAGTTGGGTCGCGAGATGGCCTAGTCCTCCTCCTGCGCCGGAGATGATTACCCACTGGCCTGGTCGGGCTCTGCTGCGCTTGATAGCCGCGTAGACGGTAACTCCAGCGCAGAGTAGGGGGGCAGCTAGCTCGGAGGCGAGCCCATCCGGGATGGGGGTTACGTAGTTTGCTGGACCAGTGACGTACTGCTGGAAGGTTCCGGGGGTGTAGTATCCGGATACCTTTGCTTTGATGCAACAACCGTCTGAACCATCATGGCAGGTAACTGAAAGAGTTAGCTTGATAGCTCCTCCAAGATGATGGGAGATATAGCAAATTTTGCACGAAGTCTTACAGCAATTTCCACAGGCGGATGCGATCCATTTGATCCCGACACGGTCACCAACCTTCACGCCAGAAGATTCAGTACCGGGTCCCAATTTGACTACCTTCCCAACTCCTTCGTGGCCGCCGACTTGGCCAGGTTGGGTTGGATGTTCAAGGATACTCCACTGGACCTCGAGCATTAGTGACCATTGGAACGATGCGGTGGATTTGTTCAGGATAACAGGAAAAACAAACAGTATTTGTCATAACTCCAAGATCAGAATGGCACACTCCAGAGTGTGTTCTTTAGCGTAGCATAAGTTAGTATTCGATGGGGGAGTCGCTTCGATACCAACCCGGGGCCATACAAGTTAACCAGCACTTCTCCTGCTTTTGGCTCCGGCACGTCCAGCATGACGACTTTTGTGGAAATACTTCCAGGCTTGTCATAGACAGCGGCCTTTGCTTGTTTGGGGATATCGACAACAGTCATGATGTCCGGTTTTAGAGGCAAAAAAAGAGAATTTTGGTATCTGATACACTACAATGGAATGATAGTAGACTCAGTATGCACTGTATCGTAAAAGATGAACTCATTCCATCGTTCAGAGGTGCAATGGTTCCTCCATATATAGCTCTGCCGGGTCGGCGGATAGGAGGGGAGGCGATCCTTCATGACAAGCATCATAAGCATGAAGGAACCCCGCGTTTGGTGAGGGGTTATGGGCTAAAATCCCCTTCTAGTCTCCTTCTGATGATGCATGCATCCGCGGGAAGCTCTCCCGGGGCTCTGAATAGTCTCATGCAGGTGCTGGGGTTGAAGCGATAGTGCCCTCTTCTTGAGCTAGCCGGGATAGAGATGTCACATTCCGGACGCCATTAGATTGTACAACCCATTGAACAGATAGGCGCTGCAACTTTAAAGCGTAAATCGCTATCATGGGCCGTATTTCGATGGCATTGTTACCCGAGTGGCGAGGCACCTCGGTTGATATGTAGCTTGAAAGCTGGAGGTCCGGCTGGGCATGACAAGGATGAGTGGATAGCGTTGCACAAGAGCATCGGGGAAGCTAGTGCAGCAGTTCGCAGGTCGATCCTGATGACAACCTGTGCTTGAGGAACAAGATCATGTCCAACTTGTTGGCAGTTGACCGTTTTTTATACTGCTGGACGATGGACAGTTCAATGACAACGCGGAGGTGGTATCGGCGCAAGTCCGATGAGCCTCTCGGCCAAGTGCACGCCGAGCAGAGATGGTTGACAATGATGAGATGAATTCTTCCTCCATGAACTTCAATTTACCGCTATTCAAGCAGTTTAAATGCTACAAGATACCACAAGCTATAAAGTGAACCACTGTGCATTATCATCATGTCAATCCCGATCATCGACTCTCACGTCCATCTCTTCCCCGCCTCTCATCTCGAGTCCCTCGCGTGGTACTCGCCAACCAGCCCTTTAAGCGCGCAACACTCCATTGAAGAATATCGAAAAGGCACTTCTTCGGTCTCTACTACGCCTGCAAAGGACGGGAACGGCGACACCTACCTAAAAGGTTTTGTCTACCTCGAAACGGATCGTAAATCCTCTCTCTCGCCGTCAGACTGGATAAATGTTCTGGATGAGATTTCATTCTTAGGACGCATTATTTCCGGCAACCCGATTGATGGTGAGGGTCATACGGTCGACGATAAAGATTTGTGCCTGGGCATTGTGCCATGGGCGCCTGTTCCTGCTGGACCATCCATACTGGAGGCATACCTTTCTGATGTTAAGAAGAGAATATCATCTTCGCCTGGTTCGTCCGATGTGCTGAGCAAGATCAAAGGATTTCGATATTTACTTCAAGATAAACCCCCCGGAACTATGCTGGAGGATCAATTTTTGCAGGGTCTGAGATGGCTAGGGAGAAATGGGTATGTGTTCGACCTTGGTGTCGATGCTCGGCAAGGCGGACTGTGGCAGCTCGAGGAGGCGGTGGATATGATGCGGAGAGTTTGCGTTGACTCTGATGTGAAAGTGATTATAAGTACGTCCATTTATGATGAAGAGGATTAACACTATCTCGATAATTCTACTGTTTACTAACAAATAGTACAGACCATGGCTGCAAACCCAACCTCCGCCTATCGGCTACTACATCGCCGTCTGATATTGCAGCTCAGCCGGACTTTATAGCGTGGAAAACCCATATATTTTCTCTCTCCCACTTTTCACACACTTATATGAAGCTTTCGGGCCTGCTATCCGAACTCCCGCCCCTCCCTGAGCAAAATTCGGGGGATGGCCCCGAAGAAATCAGAAAACAAGAAAATCACCTCCTTACACAGACAGCTGATAGCCTCCAGCCATGGACAGATGTGATTTTTGATAATTTTGGGACCACAAGAATAATGTTTGGAAGCGATTGGCCAGTTTGTAATGTCGGTGGCGGTGGGAATGCAGTCACTTGGGCTAGATGGAAGAGAGTGGTAGAAATGCTTTTGGATAGGCGGGATCTCGGAGAGGCGGAGAGGAAGAATATATGGTATCGGACGGCACAAAGGGCTTATAATATTGAATTTTAATATCGGTAATATTATTTTAATTATTATCAATCTTTTCTTGCATAGAGTATCTCATTGTAGATTGACGAATAACCCTCCATCAACTAAAAGCTGCGCACCAGTCTGCGTCACACACCATTGTCAGTAGGCTTTTAATCTATACTAAAGGTGAATGGATAGTAACTCACGACATAGCCGCTCAGCTCATCACAGGCCAAAAACACAGCGGGCCCCGCCATATCTTTTGGTTGCCCTAATCTCCCCAGTGGTATGCGTCCTTCCATATAGGAGCATTTCGCCTCATCTTTCAAATCTTCTTCGTTCAGCTGTGTCCGTATCGTTCCTGGCAGAAGCGCATTGCATCGGATATTGTACTTTCCCAACGCCACAGCGCATGACTGCATCAAGGAGGCTATCCCAGCCTTCGTAGGGGTATAATGCGCCTGCTGTCCGCCGCCAACTAGGGCGGAAATAGATGATACGCCTATAATCGACCCTCCAGGCTTGGGTTGGACCGTCATTTGACGAGCGGCGGCTTGTGTAGTATAAAATGCCCCGCTAAGATTGACCGAGACTGTTTGGTCGAACAGAGTAGGTGAGATTCTTGGTACCAGCGTGTCAAAATCCGATTCATAACATCACATGTGGGGGAAATATACCTACTCCAGGAACTCTTTGAATTGGCATATCCCAGCATTGCTAACAAAGATATCTAACCGACCAAAAGAAGCTACTATCGCCTCTATGAACTTTGGGCCCGTTATCGGATCAGACACGTCGCCAGGGACAAAGATGAATTTTTCCCGGTTTTCTTCTCCTGCGGTTCGGATGAAATCTTGGATAAGACTCTCTTCATCAGAGGCATTGAGATGGTTAACTGCCACATATGCTCCATGCTTGATGTACTCCAGCGCAATAGCCTATAGCTGTCAGCTAGTGCTCGTCCTCAGCACTTAGGGTGGAAAAGGGGCTGACAGTGAATGTGAATAGAACCTACACGGCCTATTCCCGTAAGTCCACCGGTTATTCCAGCGGCTTTGCCTGATAGTAATTGAGCACCACTCATGACTCTATCTTGTTGGATGAATGGCAGTTGATAGCTTCGTTGGGCTGAGGGGAAGCCAGCGGGAAAACGACCTTATCTTATCGCAAACATCGTCGGGATGGCTTTACCCCGAACCTTCCCCACAGTCTGCCAAGACTATGCTTACTAATATTCTTGGCATATCCTGTCACGAAGAAGACGCGCTCTGAGTATTTGCATACCACCCGGGGGTTGATGTCAGGAAAATGCCAGTAGGAGTTGAAGGACGGAACAAGCTCATAAACAACAAGGCATGCTGATGCAGTCGATTACTGGTTTCAAACACGAAGGAAGGACCCACGAGAGTATCAGTCCGAGTCCTCATGCACCAGAACGCGTGGACCTAGCATCGCGCGAAGCTACCAGCTGATATTCTAACTCATGCCGGCGCCCTTTGCGCCACTAGCAAGTGTTGCAATAAAGACCGTCCAGGGTTCACTCGATAATCCACTTATACGTTCTGGAAGGGAGAGCTGGGTTGCGTAATACTGTTGACTATTCATGAGCAGGGACAGTCAGCTTTGTCTCACATCGCAGAATCAGAGGAGAACGACGGGATCCTGGCCGAAATGGGAGCGATGTGAAGGATACTGGTACTAAGTGCTGTCGTGAGCTTAGTGCCATACATCAAAATACCTCGATTCCAGGAGTATCCCCATTTGCTTTAATGCAAATGAGATATACTGGGCCACCCAGAGTGTCGCCTTCGTCACCCAGCAGCGAAAGCTGATTGATAGGATGAATGGATTCCCTGTGGTCTTTGGCCTGTTTCAGCCCCTGGTAAATCTGGCTAAGTAGAAAACAAGTAATGCTTCATTTCTTCAGGCACCGCATCTTTGACATGGAAAACCCCAGAGGAGTCGTGTTCTTGAAACCACGGTTACAAATCATCCAAGTCCGATCTCTGAATGATGACGCAAAGAACCAAATTCTTTGTCTCTATCTGGATGCCTAAAGGAATCTCTGAATCATCATCCAGGTCTGCCTCGTATTCTGAATCTTTCTGTTGATCCGATTCGCCGCCGCGGCTTGTGGAGCTTGGCGATCGGCCGGCTTTGGCGTCTACGCAAGGGGTCTTAACCGAAACAGGAAATCTGTCGCTTACAGGAACGAGCTCTTCCCAACGATGCATGAACGACCAGCAAATCCGAACCGAATTATCCGCGCTGCGACATTCATGTCTACCAAACCGGCTACCTGTAGCCGGACGATCTTCATGTTTAATGATGATCCACCAGTGAGGCAGTTCACGGTCAGGTATAAGAAGGGACTCGACTACCCCGGCGAAGGACTAAAATGAAGAAACTACAACAGTTATTTTACCGCAAGCACTTTCAAATTGTATGGTTAAAATGATTAAACCACAACTTTCATTGTCGTTGACTTCCCTCCTCTACCTGAGCGGATTCGGAGGTTTCTGGGCGCAAGCAGCGGAATCATCGTCTCCCTCGAGCGCAACCCCATCATTCACTCGATGTCCTGTTGTTGACGCTGTACTTCCCCGCCCTACCGCTTTGGGCAGCTCAGAATTCCTCAACGATGCGACGGCAAAGCTCAAAGAGAACCTTGACGCCGCCGTATCAGGTAAAATCGAAGCAGGTTGGCATGTCAAAAATACTTCGTTCTCGATCTCTATGGTGGCCGGTACCCATGGTAATAAAGATGGGAGCCCCCTATGGCAATACCATCATAGAGGGGAGAATAATGTCAATGGGACAAAGGTCGTGGACGGCGATTCGCAATACCTGATTGGATCCATATCCAAGGTGATTTCCGACATCCTACTCCTCAAATCAGGCATCAATATCGATGATCCCATTACCAAATACCTGCCGCAACTGAAAGGGCCTTCCTTGATTAAATGGGATAACATCACCCTGAGCTCACTGTCGGAGCATCTGGGTGGGATCCCTCCAAATGGAGGTAAGCTGCAGCATAATCGAAACTAGACATATTTTCCTATTGCATTATCGATTGCTTGATCATATTGCTAACGTTTAATATGCACCTAGGCGGCGCGTTCGATATGTATTTCCTTCGATCCCTTTACATCGAGATGGGTTTCCCTCCGCTTGAAAAAAGTGACTACCCAGAATGTGGAGTTCTAGGATTGAACAAGCAGTGTACCAAAGAGGGTAATACCATCTCATCCCCTAAGAAACACTGGTATCATTATACTTATCTCCTGTTATAGAATTATTGGAGAGCCTCCTCTCGGCCAACCCTGTCGCCATACCCTACTCATATCCAGTTTACTCTTCACTTTCCTTTAACCTTTTTGCCTGGGCACTCGAGGCTAAGACAGGCAAGAATTACACGGAATTACTAAACGAAATGATCATATCTCCTTTGAAACTCTCGAATACCGGAGTGTCACCTGGAGACGATAGTAAGGCTGTAATCCCACCTATCGAGGAGCAAGGGTGGGGAACAGATTATGGACATAATGCCCCGTAAGTCATACTTAAAACCAGTTTTCGAAGGCACAATTTCTAGAGACGCGGCTGCTAATCATAACATAGAGGGGGTGGGCTCTACTCATCTGTTAACGATTTGTCTTCTCTCGCCTCTTCCATTCTGGATTATTCGATTTTCCAAACGCCAGACGATGTTCGACGCTGGCTGCAGCCTACATCAATGACATCATCCCCATTGACGCTTGTTGGACGGCCATGGGAAATCCAGCGCCTTGTCGACCTTATCCCAGAATATCCTCATACAATCGACATTTATGGCAAAAGCGGTGGTGCCCAAGGCTACATCTCCCAATTTTCATTAATCGATCAGTATGGAATTGGGTTCGTACTGCTGACGGCTGGACCTCTTGATATGAGTACCACTGCTATTATTAATGGCGCCGTCATAAGTGCAATCGTCCCGGCTATCGAAAAGGAAACACGAAAGCAAGCTGAACGTTATGTTGGGAAATTCGCTTCCACCTCAAACGATCCACAAGATGCCCCAATCGTTTTGCAAACGTCGATGGACAAAGAGCCAGGTCTGAAACTTGACCAGCTAACGCGCAATGGTACGGATATTCTTGAAGGCATCCAAAAGGTTTGGTTCGCTACCCTTCCAATGGTAGGGATGGTTGGTTCAGAGCTGCGCATTTACCCAACCGGAGTTGAAAAGGAAGATCCAGAGAATAAACACCTGGTTCGACAAGACTGGAGGATAAACTTTGACATAATGCCCCCGACAAGTCGCTCTGACCTTCCCGGTCAGGGTAAGGCTGGAAACATCTGTTTGACATGGATGACTGTTGACTGGCTATACTATGGCGGTGAAGCAGTGGATAGGATAGAGTTCGTACTTGACAAGGAAACGGGCAAGGTCGTTGGCGTTGATGCTCCGTTTCTTCGTAGCGGATTGCTTGAGAAGACGGCTGGGTAGGCTCGGCTTTGACGTATGCTGGGAGGGAAGTATGTTGTACGAATTAATTATCAATTGACCACTTACTTCGTTTCATCCTTATCAAACTCTCCTATATTTAGGTAAACTTCATTCCCGGGCTTGGTTCGTGAAACAGTAACTCGGGGCGAAAGTGAGGGGTAATATCAGGATGATTCGAGGCTTTGTGCTTCCATTTCGGCTTCACGGGCAAATATAGGGGAAAACATGCTCAGTACCATTCATTGAAAGCAGTTATATGATGCTATAGTATCATTAGATGCTTCTTATCCGCCACTTCCCATCATCCGAACGTCTGGAGTTGAAAATATAACCGCCAGCTTCCTAACTTTGGTGCGTGTAAATTATGTCATTGGCCAGTTCTCCTCGTGCTAATGATACGCCGAGAGAAGATCACATCGTCGGCCTCGAACTCCGTCAGACCCTGAGCTGGATCAGATGTTAACATACAGTTATCTACCAGGTACAGAGCACATTATGCAGTCAATAGGGATATTTGTCACAGAGGCTAGGATATAGGCTTGGATTTCTTGGATCTTGCAGGGATGCACCATATCAACGACATCTTCAATATTTCAAAATACCTCCATCCATCAGTCCGATTTCAAGCAGTCTACCTACATCATCTACCATCTGAAATCAAGCGTGACCATTTTCCTTCTCTGGGTTCTCCTCTACCTTGAGCTTCAATCCGTTCTGTGGTGGTGGGTTAAAGATATTATTCGCCGGAACTAGCCGTGCAGCTGGATTGATCTCGAGCCCAAAACCAGGTTTGTCAAGAACACTAACGTCCAAATAGCCATTGGTAGGGATGGGCTCGTTCAGAAACAGATTGCCAAATACTGGCTCTACCGACTTGCCATCAGGTGAATTAGCTAGATATTCTTGAAATGGCGAATTGGGCTGCGAAACAACGAAATGGTATGAGTATGGGCCCGATGCGTGCGGGACAACGGGTATATCGTATGCTGCTGCCATGGCGGAAATTTTCAGTATCTCAGTCATCCCGCCAACCCACATGACGTCTGGCTGGAGGATGTCCAGATTTCGACCCTCGATGAGCTTGCGGAACCCATAGCGGGAGTATTCGTGTTCACCCGTTGTGAATTTCATTGTTGGATGGGCCTGTTTTAGCAATGCATGACCGTCGACGTCATCTGGTGATAAACATTCTTCCCACCAGTCGATGTTGATTCCTTCCTGTTCGCAGGCCTTTACCAGCTGGATTGTATATGGGACGTTCAGGGACATGTAGCAGTCGACACGTAGAGGGTAGTCAGGGCCAACAGACTTGCGGTGTTTGCGGAGAAACTCTACATTGCGGTTTAAGCCGCTGATTCCTTCGTCTGGGCCAAATGGGAGGGGGACTTTTGCGCCAGAGAAACCCATCTCTTTTGCTGCAGATGGTTCAGGGCCTGTACAGTAGAAATCGAGCCTGGACCGGGTAGCTCCACCGATGAGTTTGTAGACTGGTTCTTTGCGGATTTTGCCTAACAGGTCCCAGATTGCAAGGTCTATTACCGAAATTACAGCGACAGGAAGACCTTTGCGGCCGTAGAACATGGAGGCACGGTACATTTTCTCAAAGAGGTTATTTGTATCTCGCGGATCTAGGAGGTATATTAGCGAGTTGCCTGGAACCAGATGCCTATATTTCATCACCTGCTCCGATTATAAATCTTTCAAAATGTTGCATTACAAGCCAGCAGGCTGGAGGCCCGCCAAAGCCAGTAGCAAATCCTTTTGTGCCATCACTCGCTTCAATTTCAACACAGAAAGAGCCGAGGACATTGATTCCCCAGCTGGTTCGTGAGGCTCGGTATTGTTCCCATCGTGCCATGGGCGTGGAGATGGAGGTATCTACTAGCCAATGGCCACCTTTGACCTGAACCGGAGTATATGGTTAGCATTACCAACGAGTTTGTGGTATATTGAAAGCTGGCTCACATTGTGATAATCTCCACCAGAGCCAACGCCCTCGATAACGAATGTATTGATCGCCTTGATAGTAGGGAAAGAGGCCGCCATTTTTAAGCTCGGGGGTATATATGCAAAGAAAATAGTCTGTGCAATGAGCAATGCCAGATTTATATCAATTTATAGGCTCCCACAGCGGGAGAAGGCGGGTGAACAACGTATGTATCTAAACCGGAAGGTCTCCGCAGGCCCAGCTCGGGTTGATAGACAACGAGTTGGCTATAGTTTCTTTTTCCACTTTTACTTTTTATCCACAAGACAAAAAGTCTGAGAAAGGGCGCCATTCTTCGGTTCTCATGCACGTATCAGTATCAGTTGCGGCATGTTGCAGCAGTCTGCCTGTCGTGGGTAACATCACCGTTACTCTGGACCAGACGCGGTGAAGATACAGACTATTTCTCCATCCTTGAGCAAGTTTCCAAAGTGACTGTTTAACCTTCTTCCACAGCGGGATGCAGATAGTCCCGGCGACGGGCGTAACTGATAATGTTCTTTGTTTGGCGGTTCCTCGGGGTTTTTCAAACGATATGCGACTTTCCCGGCTGTTGGTTCCCCACAAGGTCCAGATTCTCTCGGTGCTACATTCACCGAGACGCAAAACACACAATAACTTCGTTGGTGACTTTTTTCGCTTGAAGCGTTTCTTGCTTGTGATGATAATTCTCGCTGGTGACAGTCCGTCCATGCAGGTCCATTTTTAGTCTGAGATGCAAAGTGTTTAAAAGGCTGCTAGTGTGCAAAGAAGCTTATTCCACCCCTAATCCTTATATGATCTATTATTGACATTGCGATCAGGGATACTCCTGGATCGACGATGAGAATGCCAACGTGGCTTGATAAGTGTCTGGGATCGCGCTCACTTCCCTACTTTGTATATGTCTGCCCCGCTTAAGTCTCACGGGATACTGTGCTTCGTGGCTCCCTGCCGGGGTGAAACGAGCGTTAAGAATTCGACATCCCCTGCGGCTAGATTGAGGGGATTTATCACCACGTTCTATGAACCATCTAATGGAATATTTCGCATTTATAAACTGGGTTCTTGACGCTGACCGAGGTTGACTTCCAATGGCCTGAGTTATTCTTCCCGCATTCTTCGCTCGGACCCAGTGCAGATGATACCCGCCATCAGTTTGACACGGGTGGTTAATATACCTATGCTGCGGTCTGATCACCCTGACGTATAGTGAGGAATTGCTGATACGACACCTCGAATAACCACCACCCGCTGGATTGACTTTCCAATGAGAATCATAGGGTGAAACTTTGAGTAAAACTTCAGTTACCTGGGTTTTCTTACTGGCTGGTATGGGAGCATTGGACACCACGTTCCAACACGTCATGCACTTCTCGCTACCGGAGTGGAATCGCATACCCGTTACCGGTCTCTTCTCCTTATTGGGTCCCGTGAACGTATACTGTCATTGTAAAGCTCTTGTGTGTACGTATGCCATCAATGCGCTTCCGCTACTAGGTGTCAAACTGTGCAGGTCTCACAAAATGCTGTGCTCTGTAGGTCTCTGTTGGTATTCACGTAACTGTTGTAGTACAGCTACACCAGACCTCCTAACGATCCGGGTCCTGTACGACATTGTTCTCATGCAGGGCTTCGTTTCTGGGCTCACAATAAGCAGATACGTATAGGGATGGCTCCGTCGTGTTTTTCCCTTATATTTCACTTTCTCTCGCGTTTCAGTCAGCAAGTTGGTGGGAAGGTGTAGGCTTAGTAGACGCGTTAATCAGTGTTATATATTGAGTTGAGATTCCAGGGTCGCTGTCAGACGGCTAACCATGGATGAACCCAGCCTTGCTGGCCGGTCCAGAACACATAGAACGTCCCATGGAAACCGTTTCCAGCGTATCCTCGTAATTGTATATAACGTTTCTATGATTTCTTTTCCCTTCGAGGCCATGTGTCGCCTTTCTCAGCGGTGAAGTATTATCGGTATATCTTAGTGACGAACAAGACGAACTCAGCCCCCTTCCACTCATCCTGACCTGGTCCAAGAGATCAAGAGTCGAATTGAAACGAGGGAAAAGACTCGGCGTCGGCTGGTGAAAGCAACCCCAGAAAGATCCTCAAAGCCGACGCGTCTTGGCGTGTGAGGGCGCATCCCCGAGAAAGAAGCTGGCCGCTGTTTTTTTTCCAAAGACAACATTCAACTCAAAGCTTCACTCGTTCTCTTACATGTTAACCGTCGCTGAGACTGGATCTCTCACTTGCGCAGGTTCACCAAGGGCGACAGGCTCCCAATTCTTCTTTGCTTCTCCATCATCCCCATATTATGGAACCCTCAGTCACCTCTCCACACCTGTATCGCTTGTCCAACGCCGCTCCTCCTCCTCCTCCGCCTCCTACTCTCCCCACACCGCAGACACGAACTCTGCACCATGCAGACGACCGTGAAGAGGGCGATTCCGAGGACGGCTGGTCTGGCCAGGCAAGCAGCAATGAGGTTGCTGCTGGGAGAAAGCACGCTTCTGACCGAGGAGTGAAGAGAAAGCGTCCCGTCATGGTGTCGTATGTTCGTCCTGACAGAATCGGATATCGCATCTTGCTTGGGTAACTGCTGATTATTGAAGATGTGAACTTTGCAAACAGCGAAAGGTGAAATGTGGTGTGTATGACTCGGCTTTTAACCAGACCACCGATCCAGTCAATCAATTGACAACACGCTCACTCTATTAGATCGCGCCCAGCCTAGCTGTGGCTGGTGCTCACGCAATAGCCAGGTATGTGAATATAAAGAACGTAAGAAACCGGGCCTAAGAGCGGGATATGGGAGGGAATTGGAACAACGGCTGGGTAAAAGCATACTCTATGTCTCCCTTCGATGCATACGTTTGATGAACTACCTGCTTACTCGGCTTCACTTTCTTGATATCAGACCGGTTAGAAGAAATTATACAAGCGCAGGCCCAGCTTATACACACCCATATAATTCAAAATCAACCTCGTCCTGGCAATGAGACCCTCGCACAGCAAACCAATCCCTATAGCTCCCCGTCTGTCCGATCAGGCGTCCTAGAATCCAACCCAGGGGAAGCTATACTACGCCACGCTTCAGCTTCTACTCTATCAGCTCCTCCTCGAAATTCGGCTAGCATTAGTAACTACAGTCAGGACTATTCCATGTCTACGCCACCGGATACATCATACAGAAACGGGATACAGCATCAATATCAAAGCGAGATGTCGGCGACCTCGGTATTAACACCCTCGATGGAGACACCACGCAGCGACTATGCCTCTAATTGTACTAAATCCCTTAAAACGACCGTCCCACCCGTTTATCCTTCCGACCAAACCCATGCATCCCTTGCCGATTCAGATACCGACCTCCCACCTTATGACCTTCTTTATTCTTTGGTTGAGTTGTACTTCGACAATATCAATACATGGTGTCCTATACTCCACCGAAGGACCACAATAGACACCTTGTTTGGCCTCACCCCTCTTAAGGAAGAAGATCGCATGCTCCTCTACGCAATCGTGGCCACCACCCTCCGATTTTCGGCAGATCATCGGCTCAATGATGAGAACCGAAAACGATATTACGACTCATCAAAACGAAAGGTTCTGCTACATGGTATTGATAACTCTTCTGTAACAGCCTTGCAGGCTCTCGTGGTTTTAGCCGTTGACTATGTCGGTTCCTCGAATGGTCCGCCGGGTTGGAAACTCCTTGCTTTAATTGCGAGATCTGTGGTGCAGTTGGGTCTTGCGGCTGAGTCAACCTCATCACTAGCCGCTAACATGTTTCCGTCAATCTATACTTTGAGGGCCAATATACTCCCTGACTCGAAGTCCTGGATAGAAGATGAGAGTCGGCGACGGCTATTTTGGATGGCTTATTTACTCGATCGATATTCGACAATTGCGACGGCCTTTGATTTTGCGCTAGACGAGAAGGACATCGATCGAAGACTCCCTTGTAAAGATGCCTACTTCAACAAAAATGAGCCTGTTGGCACTCGTTGGTTTGAGCCTCGGGAGCGTACAGAGTATTCCGGTGGAAGCGAAAATATAGGATCTTTTGGATTATATGTCGAGGTTCTCGGAATATTATCCAGAATTCACTTGTTTCTAAAACGTCCGGTTAACATTAGCGCAGCAGCTGATGTTGAGCAATGGCAATCCACATACAGAAGCCTCGATAACGAGCTCAAGGTTTGGGAGGCCCATCTTCCAGCGGAATATGCATTCGCAAAAATTCCTCAATATCCGTCCCCTCCAAAGCATAGCAAGGCTATTGACTGTGGCTGGATCATGCTACAAGTAACATATCAGACGTAAGCTGTCACCCCTTCAGATAACAGAGCAGGCCACTCACCCATTAATGACACTTTATAGGACGGTAATACGGCTTCACTCCTCTGCTGCGTACCCCACAACACGCTCTCCCATCTTCAACCCTTCGTACAGTGCCATCCAGCGCTGCTTAGTCGCTGTTAATAAAATTCGTAGCATAGCCCAGCTTGTGATCGACCAAAACATGCTTCACAAGCTCGGTCCACCATTTGCATTCTCACTTTGGGTTTCAGCCCGTCTGCTCCTCGTCAACGGATCTACTGTCGCCCATACTCTTGATCATGACATCAAATTTTTTGTTGACACCCTTCGTCGTATGGGTGGCTACTGGAAAGTAGCAGAACGATACAGTACAATCCTACAGCACGTTCTGGATGAATACGCAGAATACGAACAGTCCTTGAACTCTGGTGCAGCCGAGCGTACCACGCCCTCATCTGTTAAAATACTAGCAGATATGCGGCGCTGCGCGTTTGACCTGGACGTTTTGATATCCCGCCAACCACCACGGGGTGGCCAGCTGCATACAGGTACCTCAGCCACGCCGAAGTCCAGTACAACACCGCTCCAGTCACGCAGCGTGGGCCCTCAGGAGCTAGAATATCTTGATGTATTTGGCTTTTTCAATGTACCGCGCATCCCGAACGGGACAGGAAACGGCACAGCACAAGGCACGATTGACGGTATGGATGTCGTGGGTCAAGGTAACGGGACACGTAGCCACGGCTCGATATCGGGGATGTCAATTGCCGATCTTACAGCACCTAGTCCAACAGTTGTTGCGGCCAATCAGTTCAATATCACGGATTATATGATCCCGACACCAGAAACGGATTGGCTTTTCCGAACGACAGCTTGATTAAATGATTTTCACATTATAACCCATTCTCACATCTGCTGTTTTATGCGCGTCCACGCAGATCTTTGGTCATCACTTTACATCCCTATCCCTGCCGTGACATTCCTATATCTTTCTTCAATTTGTTATTATTACAACCATATTTTAAGTCTTTGCCATCTACAGTTAGGGACAGTCGGAAAACAGGGACGGAACAAGGACTTTTTTTTAATCAGATTTATTCAGCTTGAGGCGTATGCATTACATACCATCATTTCTCATCATTTCCAGAACCACTTCAAACTTCGATAAACGCTTCAATACTGCACACGTACGGCCTCTGCACTTTTTAACATTCTTCATGTCTAGCCCAGTAGATCCTGAGCAAGTGAAGCTTTCACAATGTCCTGCGCCATACCTTTTAGTGGTCGGCATTTCGGGATATCGGCCGCCCCACTCGCTCGGTTCCTGAGCCGCGGCACAATCTGGGTTCTCCCCGCCGCTATACCGCAACTGGTAATCGGGTCCACACAGATGAGTTCTCCCCGAGAGCGATGTACTTCGTTATTTCTTCAGCGTAGCGCTGTCTTCTGCATGCAAATTTCAATTAGAAATACTATGTATCATCAAAAGCGTAACCGTCACATCAGATATCTCGTCGTAAACAGCATATAATGACATGGTAATCGCAGCAAAAAAAAAAAAAAAAACAATTCACGCCTTCTACTGCGCACAACTGAAGAGCAAAGAATTAATAGAGTATGAGCGCCAAACCCAGTCAGTAATACCAACGTAAACAATGGATGGTATGGAGGCCGGATCGAGCACGGAAAAGCTGACATCAGGAATTCTCCTCCTCCGGCTCAACGCGAACAAGAACTTCTTCCAGGAAGCCCTCGAGGAACGCATTGATTTCCCCGCCCATCCCAACAGGGGCCTCTTCATCCCATTTCTCAATTTCCTTGAAAACACCAGCCGCCTTAACGACTAGTCGTTTTAGTTTTTCGTGAGCATATATATGCCGCTGTGTAACTTCGGGGTTTGGTCTATCGTTAGGTAAATTGGGGGAGGCTCGACAAAGAGCGTTTAGGTTGTATGTGCGACGATGTAATGCTGACTCAAGCGCTGGAATAATTACGCCGCTAAGGGCGGTAATGTCGGTGGAATCCCTCGTCGGGTCATGCAGAGGGGCGGATTCGGGTTTTGGTAGAGAGGTGGTGTTTGGGTGCGAGTCGGCGGGCTTTTGGGCGTGGTGATAATTTGACTGAGGCGGTGTTTGAGAAGGCGGGGGTGATGGAAGTGGTAATTGACCAGGTAGCTTTTGCTGAGGGGTTGCATTTCGAGTTTGATTTGATGTTGCCTGTAACGGAGTGGTATACTTGGTGTGTCCTTTGAATGGCGGTATTTCCGGTATACTTATAGGTGCCGCTTTCCTTGGAACTGGTTCCGGAAGAGCTCGAGGTGTTATATCTCTAGCTGACGATTTAGCAGCCGCTACGCTTGGAGAATTTTCAAGCCTCAAGTATCCTATGTCTTGCGCCAGCGCCTGTTGTAACGCTCTATCATAATCGGTTGTGCCGGGGCTTTCATCCTGGATTTGCGGTGGCATAGGATGGGTTTGTTTATTCGGGTTTACGGGCGTCATGAGTTCATGATTGGTAGTCTTATAGGGAGATGGTGGAAGGGGAACTCTTGAAGCGGCAATCGGTGTACCAGGCGGTATCTCTGTGGGAAAATTCCGTTGCTCTGGTGATCGTTGGGGTGATGGGCCCCTTAATGTTTCCTTTGACGGGCTTGTTTGAATATTTTCTTGTGTAGCTACATGTCCTCGGTTAACATGCGGCCTACCGCTATTATTAACTGGAGGTTGGGCTCTAGCATTTGCCGTGGCCTCGTTCATTGCGCGTAGCCCAGCTGCTCGGCTGCCACCCACAGGCCGCACAGTACCAAAATCCCATAGATCTTTCTCCTCGGCAGCTGGGGTATAGGGCTCGTTAAATGCTTCTTCATCCTCGTCGTCGGGCAATTTATTACCATTTGCAGCAAGCCATAACTCATACCGCTCAATAAGTTCCGTTAGATAGGTCGTTTTCTTTGCTCGTTTCATAAATGGGTGTTTTAGCAGCTCCTTTGCGCTTGGCCGTTCTCTGGGGTCACGCCTCAGACATAAGTCGACAAAATCTTTGAACATCCGGCTAAAATTGCCTTGTAAAGTTGGTGGAGGATTCTTAGGAATGAGGAACAGCACTTTCATAGGGTGAATGTCTGAGTACGGAGGTTCGCCCATGGCAAGTTCTATTGCCGTAATACCCAATGACCATATATCCGCCTTGTGATCATATCCCGACTGTTTAATGACTTCTGGGGCCATCCAGAACGGTGTTCCGACAAATGTGTTCTTCTTCGTCATCGTAGCGGATAATTGACCGGACACTCCGAAATCGGCAAGCTTAACTTGACCATTCGCCGTGAGTAATATATTCGCAGCTTTTTCTGTCAGCAGATGAACTGATATGGTATGAGGTATCTAATTCCTACCCTTGACATCGCGGTGCAGCTTGTTGTCATTATGTAGGTATTCCAGCCCTAGAAGCAGCTCCCGCAGCACTATCATGATGTATTCCTCCGAAATGCGGCCAGCGCGCATAAGATCTGAACAGCTCCCGCCGGAGCAGAATTCCATTATTATCCATAGGTCCGAGCCTTTCAGAAACGAGCCGTGGTATTTGGTAACATAGGGGGAATTGAGCTCGGATAGTATGGATATCTCTTGGATGATATCCTCCACTTCGTCATCGGCATTTTCAACGTCAATTATCTTTATCGCAACTGACTGACCGGTTCGTTTGTCGACCCTACAGGAATGAAACCACATCAGTTAGAAGTTTGGTCAAAGGTGTTTGCAAATACGGTGAGGGCCTCAATGAAGCTAGGAGTGTTACCCTTTGTAAACCTTTCCAAAGCTCCCTCCGCCTGTTATACTCTGGATCAGAATTCATTCCGCTGGTACAAGATGGGTTCCTCTCGTGGGGGCATACCGATGCAATTCTGCTTGGTGTAAAGCGTCTCCGGGTCTACCACACCATCCATCACCCCGGCTGCTATAAGTGCGTAATAAATAAAATACTATTACACCCTGATCCCTCGAAATAATGCCCAATGTCGGTGGACCAAGTATATATCGCGGTTTAGACAACAGCCCAGGATGCGACTATGGATCGCCCGATACACACCAAACGACGCACAGGCTGAGCTGATAGGGGCGTCACTAGGCTGTCTAGAGCTATATCGAGGATTAAAACGCCGGAGTCAGGTTCAGCAGTCGTAAATCGTCGTAAATCGCAAAGAAGAAGTTGATTGTTTGCTTCTGCGGCGTGAAACTTGCTTTGGCGGGTCTTGTTTACCTCCCGCTGCTTTAGACCAAACATCAGCATTTCCCCACCAACAAACAGCAGCACTGGATGGCTGCCTAAAACAGCCGAGGCTTAAAAAGGCAACTTCCAACGTCTTCGATCTTTAACAACGACAAGATGCTGTTTTGACTGATACTCAGACATATACCATGGCAATCAGCGAAGTACTTACACTCGCCAGACTACCAAGACAAACAAATCAAAGATGCTTAAGGAACACCACATGTATTCGAACAGAAATTGCTCAGCCTGTTCTGCTCCCAGGCCAGGAAAGCATGATAAAATGGTCAACGTCAAAGGTGCACCTGGTTCTTCTGAACATTGGTAGAATGTGATTTATCCATTCATAATAAGCTAGCGCAGAGGAGCGCAATTTTCCGAGCCTGGAAAAGACCTGCCAGCATCGCTTGAAGGGGAAGAAACTAATTACGTTTATGTACCTACGGACACAGATGCCGGGCTCTATGGCGGTTCTGGTGATGACGAAACTCAGCCTGAAGGCAGTGGGCAGTATTATATCAGCAAGGAAACAGCCTCACTACTCTCATCGAACGTCGGAAGGGCAAACCTGCAACGTGTACTGTGTGAATAATTTGGAGAATACCAATACGGGGCAGATGAACACGACCTTGGCGGATTTCCAAAAAAAATACTGTGGGCAAATGTGTGCGCATCAGTTCTGCTTCTCGCAGGATTACTCCAGTTGGTTAATCTGCCTTGTGCATCACCAATAATGCTCAAATCCAGTCTAAATCTCATTAAGTGCCCTATTAAGGAATATATCCCTTTGATAGCAAAGTTCAAGGCACCTGAGGTAGCACCAGTTCCACTATCTTACTTCTATCCAGGGGTCGAGAATTCTATGTCATTTACTGAACTCCACCTAGCAGCCTTCATATTAATTCAAGGTTCAAAACATAGCTATATTTCAATTTCTTCTGATTATAGATTAGGTTCCATTGTAATTAGTTCTCCGTACTATCCCCGATCGACCATGCAGCCAACCCTTTACGAACTCATGCGCACGCTTAGAAGACGGAGACGTTGTCACCATCATCGAATTCGTCGCTGTTATCGATCTTGGTTTCCTCCTCGTAGTTGTTCTCCTCATAGTTGTTCTCCTGGTAGTTGTGCTCTTCTTCGTAGCTATTGGTCTCCTGATAGTTATTCTCCTCCTCATAGCTCTGGTTGCTGACGGCAATGTTGATCGGCACATTGAAGTCGATCTCTCCGACGCAGATTTGACGCTGTGAAGAACAACCTTCTGTTAACATCACCCCCAATCACGAAATATCCCAGAATCCCTGAGCATGATAGTAGATTGGATGGCTTACCCCGATATCATTGTTGCAGCAGATGACGGCATCGTTGCACTCGGCCTCAGTTGGACTGCAGTTGTTGACTATACAGCGTAGGTGTCAGCAAGTAGTATATGATGAAATAAGGCAGGTATACATACCTCCGTCGTCAAGGGTGCAACAGAGACGAGTGCCAGAGGTGCACGCGTTTCCTTCAAGTTTGGGTCCCTGGAAGTTATCCTGGCGTCTTGAAATTCCTGCCATGGCGGAGGAGACGAGGAGCACGAGCGAGAGGCTCATAGAAGATTGTAGGAAATGCATGTTGAAGATAGTTGAGCTGGTATGGCTTTCTTTTCGGTGAGGAATGTCTTGATCTCGAAGTTTGGTGTTGGATATAACCTTTCCTTGAGGAGGAATTGAAGCTCAATTTATGCCTTCCGCGCTTCGGCAATGAGGCATACCCCATCTTGCTCAAGACTGGATATAATTAGAGGCCAACTACTGAGAGATCGAAGACTTGGAGGTGGAACCAGGAACTCTGCGTCCCATAGCCCGCCGATCGTCATATCAGCCTGAGCCTGTATTCTTCCCACCAGGCACGATGGATAGGGTGACAACCTCATCCAAGTGGCTTATTGGTTCAGGAGAACTTCAATAGAATTGCGGAACATGGGATCCCCCGCCTTTCTCATCTTGGTTGGTTGGTGTAACAACCCGCGTGCATCCATGGCATGGTTGCACATGTGCTTCAGAAGTGGAAGGCTGCCTGCCCAGATATCTGCGGCCGAGGGGTTTGTATTCAGGGGTATCGATCTGCTTCGCACTCAAAGACTCTCGGTTGGACAAAGCAGGTTTGCAAGAGATTAATCTCTTAGATTATTATCATGAAGTATCCCAGGTGAAAGTAGGGCTCTCATCAGTGTACATGTGTCGCCACTGTCAGAATTAGAGCTTCTGCTGCAAGACCCTAGGTAATACTCAGACTCTAATATCGAAACCCAGTTTTAGAAGTCTCCCCCTTGGTTTCTTCAAGGCTAAACTGAGGCTTTTGGTCGAACAGTTGGTTTTCTCATTCCAAGTGTCCAGCAAAATGATGAATTGTTGACTCAACCAGCCGGTCGTTTGAACCTAGCTGTTATATTTGAAACTCATCTTTTAATTTGATCTGATGAGTGGCGTCAATAAACGAGGAGCCATATATTCCCATTGGTTGGAGTTGTCAAATTCTTTCCATGCGAACATCGTAGTTATGCCGACTTCGAGATGAGTCCCCTTTTTTTCTCTTTCGATACCGCCAACAGAGTCCATCTATCAGCTTGCCTTCCACAGTCACACTGCATACTCGCACCCTCCGATCATCACATAGATGTTCTTCCTGCACTGCCTGATGATGGCTTGTTAAGGGCACTCAGGTTTGGACCTTCGTCGATCACCTTTGGGAGCCGCGGATTCACCGGGCTGCGTTGTGGGCAAATTGGTACAGTCATTAAAAAAGGTATCTGGGAATTGCACCGAGACATCAGGGCACAAATTCATGAGCCATGGAATGATTCCGTAAGAGTAGTCCCAGAACAACTGCAGCCGGTTGGTATTGAGGTGTTGATTTCGCTGGTGAAAAATGTTCTCTGCGGCGCTTGATGCAATATGTGCAAGAGAATGAGCCTTGACGATATGCTGTTTATATCCAGTGCTCCAGGCCTTCTCCCAACGCCTTTTAGTGGTGCTTCTGGAAGTTTTCTCTTTCTTTCAATCCGTTCGATTTCTATTATCTCATAGTCAGCAATGTCAATGGCTGCTCCACAGCTCGGCTGAAGGGGAAAGTATCACCAGGTAGAGGGAGCCTGTAGGATAAAACAGAAACGCCGACTTCCCACGTTCAGATCCTAATCTCTATTATAAATTATCGAAATATTAATATACATATTGACTGTCAACTATCTATCTAGCTTGAATTAAATCCTCTAAAAACGCCCCACCACCAAACCACATCTATATCCTTCTACCTCAGTCCATGTTATCTCCATTCTAATTCTTCTTCTTCTTGGGGACTCGGACCAGCCAATACAACGCCACAGCAGCAGCAATATTGAACACAACATACACCCAAATGAGACCAAAGTTCCTCCATCGATCATCGATCGACAAATTGATACGCGCTAGGAAGTCGTTTGTCGACTTCATCGGGCAAAACTTGCATAAATCCCCAGTTGATGAGGCGTTCTCGTCAAGAAGGTAGCCGCTCGTTGCATCAATGTAAGGCTGCATGTACTCGCTGCATGTCATGTTGCTAGGAGAGGCGAACTCGAGGTACTCATTTGCAGCGCAGCGGACCTTGGCGTCGCCTAATGAGGTTGAAAGAAGGCCGTCGACGAGATATGTCAGGGGGTTAACGCGGTACATGAAAATCCAGAAACCGGGAAGAGCATCGGAAGTGGCAAGGATACTAGCATTGATCGGATTAGGTTGGGTCACATCATTTTGTGGTATGGTGAATGAGACTTACCCGCAGAAAGCGTAGAGCATGATGAACATGATATTGCCGAGCGCAGAAGCTGCTTGGTCGCTATCAAACGGCGCAACGAGCATCTGGGCAAAAGTACTGGTGAAGAGCATTGTGACCCAGAAGAAAAGGAACACCAAAGTACCGCGTGAGTGAACGGTGTCGGTGTCTACAGCGTTGTTCCAAAGTCCGATGGGGTAATACCACGTCAGGAAACAGAAGATACTCATTACCTAGGAGCAACATGTCAGAAAGTATAGTGCAGGGTGGTGAGAATACTGTGTGGGCGTGAAACTTACGGAGTTCCAAACAACCTCCACGGAAATATTCGCCAGGATGAATGCTCGCCAGTCGTATGTTTTCGCGGGACGCTCACACGCTTCATAAAGCGTCCGTTGCATAACGAAGACGGGCATCATTTGGAAAATCAGTTGTATCAAAACAAACAAGAATGAAAATATGCCAAACATTTGATTCTGGAGGCCCTGCATAGTATTTTGTTCTTTAAAGAAGGAGAAGCCTATGAATAGCGTCTGAATATAGGTTAGCAGTGGTCTAACTTGCGGTAGTGATGGCTCAAACTTACGCTACCGACTGTAAGTATTGCTTTCGAGTATATGTAGGATGGAGTACGCCAGTACTGTTGAAACACACGTCGCATAACGAGGAAAACCTGGGTTGATAGGGGTGCTGCGAATTCATCGTATGTCGAATCATCTGCATCAGCGGCCATTGGCGATTGGGTATTTTCGAGTCCTTTCAACTTGTAAAGCTCATTCTGGACTTCCCTGTATTCTGGGCTATCTCGCCAAGTGACAGGCCAATCAATATCAGTTTGTGCACCAGGAGCGGCTCCTATGACCTCCAACATATATTCCGCCGGGTTTACACCGGAAGGGCAATCAGGGGCACCATTGCGGACAAAGTAGTCGATAAGCGTTCGAGAGTTACGACCTATCTCTCCGAAATAAACCGTCTTGCCACCTCGTGCTAGGAGAAGAAGGCGATCGAAGCGTTGAAACAGCATTGCGGATGGCTGATGAATGGTGCACAGGATTGCTTGACCGTGTCGAGTTAGTTTCTCCATCAGATCACATATAGACCACGATGTCTGGCTGTCAAGTCCAGATGTTGGCTCATCCAGGAAGAGTAGCAATTTCGGTCTTGCTGCGAGTTCGACTCCGATAGTCAAGCGCTTGCGCTGCTCAACATTGAGACCTTCTCCAGGAACACCAACAACCGCATCGGCATAGTCCTCCATGTTCAAGAGACTGATAACCTTATCGACATAATCAAGCTTCTCTTGTCGCGTGTATTTACTCGGCTGTCGCAGTAAAGCGCTGAATTCTAAGGCTTCGCGAACGGTAGCGGTATGAAGATGGAGATCCTGCTGTCGCACATAACCAGTTTGACGCTGAAATGAGGTATCTCGCGGTCGTCCGTCGACAAGCATGTCACCAGTGATCACACCCATAGTGGTACGGTCTGCGAGTACATCTAACAATGTTGTTTTGCCGGCTCCGGACACACCCTTTAAAAGTATCAGAGTTAGCAAACTAGGATGGAGAAATTTAACGGGGGGCCACAAACGGCCAGGAAAAGCATACCATCAATGCCGTAAGACTCCCAGGTTTCACCCAGCCATCAACGTGATCGAGAAGCAGTTTCTTTTGTTTTTTAAGCTCTATCTCATAGCAAACATCCTTCCAGTGGAATACCGAGGTTTGCTGCTCGACCTTGACGTTGGAATCAAACATATTGTCATGCTTCTCGGTCCGGACGACTTCAGTGTTAGTACGCTCCTCATCAGGCTGAGCTTCTTTCGCTTTGGCTTTTTGCATCTTTTCACGGCGGTATACCAGCACTTCTCCCTTCGAGCGCTCGGCCGCAACGATCTCAGTAGTTACCAAGTGGCATAGTCCCAAGAAAACGGCGATCGCAATGAGAATGCCAAAATTCCGCCATCTATTACCAAACTGATAGTCAAATGTACCCTCAACATATGCTGTTCCGCTGACTAGGGTCGACCCAGGAGTTGAGCCCACAGTTGCGCAGACAGTTTGGTTGGATAGCATATCATCATATCCAGGGCCAGAGGGCACGAAGTTAGTACATTCATATTCCCGTCCATGAAACTCATTGACCATGATACTCTCGAAACCGTAAGCGACAGGGTTGATGTACCGGATCCAATGCGCCCAGCCCTTCATATATTTAATAGGAAGAACAAAGCCTGAATAGATCACCAGGGCTAGAAGGATGATCGAAGCTGGAGCGAGTGCTTGCGAAATCGTCTTGGTCATTGAGGCGATGAGGCGGAAGAGCATAGACATACTCATCATTGTGGCAGTCGAGATTAGCAAGAAAAAGAAAAATGGTCCAGGTTCACGTCGCAGGTTTCCCATGAAGTACAAAGTCGTGTTGATGAGTATGCTGTTTGTGAATTTGTACGGCAAGTCCATGATCATGGATGAAATCGCCTCGGCGCTCGGATGGTATAGAGCGTAGCGACTGTGCTTTTCCACAATTGTTCTCTTTGCATAGAGGGCTATAATTTCAAGCATGCTCCCAAACCCATTCAACAGAATCAACATGAACATGAGCGTTCCCCGCGAGAAAAAACTTGACGTAGTTTTCGGAAGATTGTAGAATATGCTACTAATGATTAGCGCTTCGAAGAAATTCCCAATGAGCATAAATATCATGACGCCAGGATCATTCTTGAGTTTCTGCAGCTCTCGCCACATGCACAGTTGGATCTGCCTAAAGTAGGAGAGGGTATATGGTGACTTATTTCGCTGTTTGGTGGACTTCTCTAGGTTTCTGGATGCCTCGAATTTCTCGCAGTTTGACCCTCCAGGTCGGTGTTCGTCATTATAGGCGTCTATCTCGAGCAGCAATTCGTCGTATTCCCGACTGCCCTTCCAACGTGCAGCAAATTCATCGGCAGTACGTGGCACCAAGTTTTCGGAACCCGGGCTTATAACGCGTTCAGTTGGATTGGTCATTGACGTGAGAAAGTCGGGGGTTGTTTGGCCATCTGGGCATAAAAAGCCTAGCTGCTCGAAATACGATCTTGCCCTGTCAGCTTTACCAAAGTAGATTTGACGCCCTTCGTATAGGACCGTGACTTTATCAAAGAGCTGATTAAGATCGTTAGCAGGAGATTGAGATTGATAGTATGGAAAAGGGGGTACTCACGTCATAGGCAGCTTGGGGAGCTTGGTAGATGGCAACGCAGGAAGTGGACCCGAATACATCGCTCTGAGTACGCAATGTTTTACAAAGTTCGATAGCATTGGCACTGTCCAGGCCTCTTGTACTGTTGTCCCAACATTGTAAAGGGGAATAGCTTAGCGCTGCTTCAGCAATTGTCACACGCTTTCGCTCTCCACCACTGACTCCTCGAACGTATTCGTCTCCAACCCGGGTATTGACTGTATGACCAATTCCAAACATTGCCATAATCACATCACGTAGATGGATAGCGTACTCGTGTCTCTGTATTCCACCCGGTAGGTTATAGGGCGATCGCGCCATGGCGGCAAAATATAGAGTGTCTCCCACCGACAGCTGAGGAAAATGGGCGTCCACTTCGGCAGTATAGATGGCCTCACCACGATACCTCGTCCGCATTTGCTCAGGGGGGATGCCTTGGTAGTTGATGTTCGAATCGGCACTCACTTCAAAGCCGTACGTTTCCCCTGCAATTGTCTTGAGAAGAGTAGAGCAACCCGAGCCCGGTGGGCCAAGCACAGCAACCATCTCGCCGCTCCGAACCAGTCCATTGACATCGCGTAATATGGTGAGCTTCTGTTTGTGGCTCCCAGTGACTATTCTGACTAGAGAAGATGCTTTGAGAAAAATGTTGGCAATGCTTTTCTGAAAATCTGTTGGGCTTCCGTAGCCGAATACATTGAGTCCTTTGAACGAGATGCCGGCTACTTTGGATGAGTCTCCGTCGGACTGCTCTGCGCGAAGGTTGTAAAATGCTTTAGCCCATGTTTTGGCTTGGAAACCAGAGCCATTTGGATCTAAAGGACCTCCGTCAGTTGCCTCGAAGGGATTCTGGGTTTTCAGCAGAGTATTGGACTTGTTCGTAAGCTGTCGAGCCAGCTCTTGAATGTCATGCTCGGTTTCTATGAAGGTATTCCGTTTGTTGCTGCCTGTTTCCCCTTCATCCTTTAAGCTCGGGTCCGAACTGTTCGCGCATGTAGTGTCGTTTGAAGATGGAGCTCGGTTTGGCTGTGACACAGCTTCCTGCTCCCCCTGGCCGTTTGCCATGGTCGGTTCTCTGTTGGTTTGGTCGTGGGCAGCTCTCAGAGGTGCCATTCAATTTAATCCACGACACAGAGACGCGAACATTGACTCAAAAAGAGAAAGTGGGGGACTCAAAAATATTTCACAAAGATGCCTTTCAACAGAATTAGGGCGCTAAGGCGGCGAAGACAATATATATAGGCCTTCTCTGAGCCTGTCCAAGCATCCGGACATATATTGACGGGAAAAGTCAGCTTTGAGCTGGAGAAAAATCTTGGGTGAGTACGCCATCGTGGCTTTTTTGTAATCAAGTCCCCGGCGCATCGTGTTCTAGGTTGCATCCACTTTTTGATTGCTCATTCACGATCTCCTTTTTTTTGAGCTGTTACTTCGCGGCGGCGTCTGGCGGGTCTCGCGTCTAGGGCGTGCGGACTCATGTAAAAGTCCGAAAGTCCGGAGGCCAAGCATTTTCAGGCTGCAACAAAAAAAAAAGGGTGAATCAGAAAATAATTTGACTACGGAGTAAAAAGACGACCAACGGACTGTGAGTTCAGCTATGAATAAATGATACAAAATTCCAGACGGACATCGGATGAACCCAAGCAGAAAGGTCCGGGCAGTCCGCGACGTTCGCGAGTCGCAGAAGCGTTGAGAAAGTGACCAGCCAGGTGCTCCCAGGGGGCGACTTCTGGTAGTACATGCCCCAAAGCCCCATGGAGCCAGGTCCCAGGGCAGGAAGCCGGGCAAAGCTCTCGGTAGGCTCAGGCGAAGAAATAGTGCCCTTTTACTTGTTGCTACTCTGCTAACTACGGCGTCTTAACAGTGTGTGAGATGTAAACATAAGAAGGCGAGCAGACCATATATGCCTATCTATACGATCACTGCGGGTCTAACCATACCCGCCGACTTTTAGATCCGGTGCAACAAAGCAGACCCAACATGCGACAAGTGCACTATATCCGGGGTCGAGTGTGTCTATGTTCAGCGGCGGCAGAGAACTCGGAAACCTCAGTAAGTCATGCATGAAATCGTGGTTGGTAGATCTTTGTTTTAACCGCAATATAGGCAACGTGATACAGTTAGCCGCCTTAGTCGGCAACTAGAGCAGCTCGAATCTCAGATCAGCACGCTAGCAGAACCAGCACCGTCCTGGACAAGCGCCGGGTCAAACGAAGCGGCTGACAGCCGTGGGGATGGTATTGGTCCGAGCAGTAATAAGACTCCGAATCAAGAACCGGAGACGAGTGACCGTGAATCAGGAGGTAGGACCAGATGTGTCTTCTCTTTCTTCTGATATCATTGTACTAGTGCTGACCTACTCACGCAGTCTTCTACCGAATGGCCCATGATGCAAGAAATACCACCATTCGAAAGCTTTGCGATAAGGAGCTGCTTACAGCGGAGGCGTCGCCAAATGTTGACAGCGCACTTGCAGCCCTCAACGGTGCCCTGGCGGCTTTGGGGGACCTAAAAGTCGACCCGCGTGCTTCACCAGAACTAGATTCCAGAGAGATATTGACGCGTGAGGAGAAGAAGAAATGTATAGAAGGTGAGTAACATCCCTTGTGCTTCGTCGTATATTACTAACACGCTCCGTTGCGACCAGATGCAATTGAGCTGATGTCCACTATCCTTCCATCTCCACCAGTTGACATGAATATGCTAAAAGCAATGCCTGACGTTGTCGATTCACCTCATATTCATGTTGATCCAGCAGCAAACTTGCTGTATCACTGCCTATTATTTGAAGGTCGAAGTTTGGGGCCGAAAAAATCGGCTGCATCAGCTAAGTATGATTACATTAAATGCCTTCAATTAGTCCCAGCATGGCATGAATCCGCTACTGGAACTGTGCTGGACATGATGGTCGCTATCGGAGGTGTATGTATCCAATGTCCATAAAACATCGCTGTCCCTTTTCTAACGTGACATTCAGGCCATGGTCGCAATTACCTGCTTCGACTACCACCTTGGCTGGAAGTTTCACTGTGAAGCTTGCCGTTTTGCTGAACAGCTCGGAATTGATGGCGTTGGAATACCCAGCCCACGGACCCCGGAGGACGGCCCTATCCCAACAGACCTACGAGGGGCGTTTTGGTGCCTCGTCCAAGTTGATCTTCTTTTCAAACTCTTTTACGATAAACCGGCTATCATTAAACCATCCACTACGCGTAAAATTGTGACGTGCGCATTTATCCCCGTTTCCTCGCGAGTTAAGCCTGCACCCACTCTCATGCTCGTCCTCTGGACCCGTACCTTTTTTGTCCTAATAGAGTACTTCGACTACATCGAGAGCCTCGAAGGGGGCCCGCGGCCAGATGACTTCGAGCAGCAAATTGGCGCCTTTTGCGCCCAAATCGAAGAGTTGATAGACGATTGGCCTCTTGTATGCGACTCTCTCCTCCTATCCCTTTCTTTTAAGCCTCGTGGCGTGTTCTAACAAAATCTTCCCCAGGAAACTTTGCTCAAAGCAGGGTGCCAGGACCCTATACTCAGATGGCTACATGCCGACCTAGTTGTCGGAGCGCATACCACAATCATCCTCATGGAGCGGAAGATGTTCGCCGATAACCACATACCAGTTTCTCCACGCAGCCTGCGCTCGGCTCGAAAAGTACTCAAAACCATCGTCGAAGTATCAGATGTAGACCCCGGAAAGTCCCACCAGTAAGTATATATCCTCATAATAAGCAATGCTGAAAGTATCCGAGTAACTAACATTGTCCCTATATAGCATATTAACATTCTATCCATTTTGCGCTTTTTTCTCCCTTTACTATCACATTCTCTCCCGCACCAATCCAGACGAGTGCAAAGACGACATCCGGCTCCTAGAAGATGTCGGCAGGGTACTGGAAAGTGTAACGTCCCTCCGATCAGAAATTATCCCCATCTCCAACGCAGTCAACGCACTCAACTACATCTCCAAGGCGATTCAAGAAAATCGAATCGCGTCAGCTATTCGAAACACACAATCTACATCATCTTCGACTCCATCCTCTCTAACACTGGTAGATTATCCATCCACACAACAGCAGCAACAGGAACAGCAGCAGCACAACTACCCTCCCGGATTCGACCCCATGTCCGGAGTCGACATCCCGCAGATTAATTTCCTTGATTCAGCAATGGACTTACCCGTTGACTTTACAACGGGGTTTCAACCCATGGAATATACAAGGGCAGTCGAAAGTGAGCTTGTAGGCCGAGATTGGCATGAGGGCTGGTGGAGCATCAGCTAAACAGAACAAAAAGGGATGATGCTTTACAGAGGTTTGACGGGTTTGACAAGTTTGACCATCAGAATTATTAAACAAACTATTTGTAACATCGACTTGGCGCTCGTATCCGGGCTTTCCATTTGAGTCATTCATTCAGGCTCTTTCTTGGGAGACTATAGGTGAGCCGATCACCCTGTTTAGGCTCTTTCTTGGGCATGCCAGGATGTGATGATCTTCGAAATATTCGACATTGGTCAGCGCATGGCTGGGCATGTTTGTCAACCCAGTGTGAGGAAGACGTGTTACCCGACACCAGATGAAGCTCCGAGCCAATCGGACAACAGTGCAGGCAGTTGTGTGATACATCGCTTCCGCTAAGCAGCTTATACTCCGAGGGAGAGTACAGGACTGTGGCGACGGAAAGAGGGCAGGGAGGACTTGGCGAGGAGGGTTTCCATTCTTCAAGATGGAGGGAGACCTGCTGGGATATGTGCTACGATGTAATTAGAGCAGACAAGCTTGAGAAGAAAGCCATCAAGGGCGAGAGATCAACCGAAGAGATTCGGCACGGATCTATTCAATTCTATAGTTCATCAGGAATAGACAAATGGTTCTATTGATGACTTTCAAGTTCATTTATTCGTTAACTTAGCCAGCATCCTCTAGCAAGCAAGGCGTGACATCGCAATGGTAGTAGGTGTATCCTACTATCCTCGACACCAGGCCGTCCGAACAACCAACCTTCCATATACCAGTTCAGATTCTAAAAAAAAAAAAGTGAATGCCACCCCAAATGACACCAGTCCTTGACCATTATGCCGTAATCCATTTATAAACTTCTTTCATTAGAGGATGATCCCTCCTTCAATTCTCGATGAAGCCAACCATGACTGTACCATTTTTTAATCCTGCCTCTTCAACGGTCTTGTCGAGCTGTCCTATCAAGTTTTGACCCATAGAGACGAGCTCGAAGTCTACTCCAGCTTTACCCTCAAGCGGAGAAGCTTTCAACCATTCGTAGAGGCGCTGTACTGTTTCGGAGAGTGCAAACCTTCGAATGACACGGCCGGATGGGTGGCGGAATTGAATGCGAGTGGTGGTTGCCGGGTCGGGGGAGGGTTCAGTATGCGGCCTATCTGCGGGGATTTTGCGGAATGCAGAGTCTTCCTCTGTTTCTTCATCTTCTTGTTCTTGTCCGTTTGGTGTGGCCTCCTTCATTTCAGTGTCTTCGTCATCGATCGGGATGGCTCTGCCTTTGCCCTTAACATCATCAAAGCTCCGGGTTAGGTCGTCGGGGTCTTCGTGCTTCTGCTCCTGGCCGCCGCCAAGGCTATTTTTGAGTGCCATTTCCAGCATCTCTTCCTCAGTCATGGCGTCTAGCTTCGCCGCTGGCTTAACATCCGGCTTCCTCTTTGCGACTGGATTTCGTACGTTATTGTTCAAGCTGTATCGGTCGAGGAATTCATGGAGTTGCATCAAGAAATCCGGAGCCTTCACCACTGGAGCCCCAGACCAGGTCTTCATCTGCTCTCCAGTCCTAGGGTCGACAATGGCGATATGAGGATAGTTATCCTGTATATCGTGGCCAGTAAAGTAGTACTGTAAATAGGGAGCAGCGCGGGGGTCATCTTTCGAGTATTGCATAAAGATAAAATGTTCTTTTATCGTTTCAGCAACGCCATCATTCTTCCATAGATCGCGATTTAAAAGCTGGCAATCAAATATCGAAGGGTCTTGGATGTTCACAAGTAACCACTTCATAGACTCTCGTCCCTCGTCGCGAGCAGCATCCCATGGAAGTCTCGTCATTATCTCGAAGGGAGGTCTATATAACTCAGCGAGCACCCCAGCTTTGTTTGAGGATTCGGAAGCCCCTCCCGTCGCACGGGATAGCCGATCAGCGTGAGAGGATGACTGGTCATCATCATTCCAGATGGAACCATCGCCAGCACGCTGGTTGAAGATTCCCGGTCGACCTTGAATAGTACGATGTTAGCTAAAACCCACGTTCCATTGCTAGGACTTATAAGCAAACAAGAAGAGAAAAAGCAGTACCTCTCTGTTGTCTTCTGGCCCGTAGCTGTTCGTGTATAAACTGAGGATCCATGGCTCCATGGGAGTCTATATCTGCGCCAGGGCCGACCAGAGTTTCCGTTCGTCTTTGTATTGGAGCACGTACTCCATCAACATCAGCATCTCCATCGCCTCCGGTATAGAACTGTTCTTGCAGTCGGCGGGCCATGGCAAGATCATCATCAAAAGTGACGTCACGGGTAGGGGTAGCTCTAGAGGGAGTAGATAACGGAGAAGCACGTCGTCGCGAGGTATCGCCAGTTGTTTCTGCGTCATCAGAATCGATATGCACTATTCCGTGTTCATCCTCATATCCAGCTCTACTATGTGACGGAGCAGGAGCTTGCGGGACGGACTCGGTAGCTTGGATGGGGTTGCCGCCATTCTCGAAGTAGAGTTGCATAGCAGTTTCGAGGTTATCATCTGTCAACTGCAGATACTGAGTGGCAACCTCTGGGGTTGAGCCAGTGATCTCAGTGAACTGGGCCACAACTGCGTCTGCCATGGTGATGTCGCTTGACGCGGGGCTAACACGCCGCACACAAACAACCGGGTTGGTGAGTCTCGGCAATAAACTATGCTTCAAACTGCCAGATAATGAGAGGCTATTGAGTGAGGAATGATAGAGTAGCTTGATGGATAAAGGAGGGAGGTCGAGAGGAGAAGGAGGAGTTTGGTCTGTTCAAGCTTGAGGTGTTGGTAAGCTCCGGCTAGATTGCAATGTAATCATGCAATCGATAAGATAGACCAGTAACAAATACCGGTTAAACGAGGTGTTTGTATGCCACAGGGGATATTCCAAACACACTCATAGCTCACCGATAGGAGGGACTAAAAGGTACAAGATGCAAAGACGTGAATATCTCAAGCTGTGAATGTTGAAGCCATCAAGATGTGTTTTTAAGCGGCTCAACTTGAGATCGTCAAGAAGGCACCAGAAGCTGCTTATGTCATCGGTGGCTAGTAAGTACGGTATACCAAACGGACCAAACACGTGGTTTTGCATAAAGTTTTTTATGTTGATGCCAAGCCTTATCACGTGTTCTTCTCGCCGAACTTTCCTGTTTCGCGTGTCGCGCGCGCCTGCAGTTTTAAGTGGGAACGCGAAAGTCAACGCGACGCGAACACGGCAGGTACTTCTGTGGTTCCTTCCCGCATAGAAAAAGGTACTTCCGCCCACACCAAAAAGGTACTTCATCAATACTTCTTCATCGCAACTTCGAGATCAACATCAATCCGCCACCTTTTCTTCACCCACGCACTTTCTGCTTCAACTTCCAGCCTGCCATCATGGCTGCCTCAATCCTAGGCAAGAGACAACGGGATGCCGTCGATGCTGCAGGTAAGCCAATCTCCCGGTTGTTGGCTCTCTCCCTTAGCATGCTAATCCTCTTCAGATTCTACTCCACGCACCCCAAGCAAGCGACGGGCTCAGGAAAGCACAATCCACGATGATATGCACGGCGATGACCACTCTATATCGCCGACCAGCCGGCGCAGTTCGAGGCTTGGACGCTCCCACTCACTGAGCAATGCAAACACTCCAAGCCGTTCTTTACGCGCGAAACATATCTGTCATGACACCGAAACTAGCTCGCCTTGCAAGAAATCTACTTCTGTCTCCAAGCCGGTGGACCAACAAGCGGTTAACGGTATGTGCGGTGCTCCCTCCATCGCCGAGGCGTAGGGCTAATTTGTTCCAGATGAAAATGTCGAACCCCAATCCATTCCCGAATTCTCCACTCCACGCGCACAAAGATTTAAGAATGTGCTTCCCGCCACTCCCAGACACAGAGTGCAAGTTGCTGGGAAACCCTTGACCCCACGTACTCCTCGAACTCCTTCCACTACCGCCAAAACGACGCGAACGGTTTTCACGTCGGCGAGGCAGCTCTTTGCCCGGAGTGCCGACCCAGGCCGCCTTGTTGGTCGCGAAAACGAGCGTGGAGAGATTGAACAGTTTGTCAATTCCGCCATCGAGACCAAAAGAGGCGGCTGTATGTATGTCAGCGGTCCGCCAGGCACTGGGAAGAGCGCCCTTGTCGATGAAGTATGCCGCGACATTCGCAAGGAAAGCGGAGCCTCGTTCCGCATGGCGAATGTGAACTGCGCCAGTATGACCAACGCGAAAGACATCTACGGAAAGCTCATTGAAGACCTCTGCGACGATTTCCAGATCTTCCGGACGAGTCAATCAGAGCGTCTTCAGCAAATGTTTCTATCTAAGAAATCAACTGCCGGCCTCTACGTGGTCGTCCTAGACGAAATCGACCACCTGTTGACCACCGACCAAGAGATCTTGTACACTTTGTTCGAATGGTCTCTCCACAAATCCTCCCGTCTAGTCCTCGTCGGAATTGCCAACGCCCTCGACCTTACCGATCGATTCATGCCGCGATTAAAGGCGCGAAATCTAAAACCACGCCTACTTCCTTTCCTCCCCTATACCGCCGCACAAATCACCACCGTCATAACTACTCGTCTGCGGTCTTTACTCGCCGATGAGCTAACTGCTCCGGCAGGTCATGTTCCTTTCCTTCACCCGGCGGCCATCCAATTGTGCTCGAGAAAAGTGGCATCTCAGTCTGGTGATCTACGGAAAGCGTTCGACATTGTCTGCCGGACCATTGATCTCCTAGAACGCGAAACTTGTCAGAAAATCACCAAATCTCCTCCAAAGGCACCGCTGCTAGAGAACGCAAATCTTGCATCCACGTCTCCCCAGCCGACTATTAATAATGAGTACACTGCAGCTACTGCTCCCCGTGCTACTGTCGCGCATATCGCACGTGTCACCTCGTCCGCTTTTTCGAATGGTACCATTGAAAGGCTACAGGGACTGAACTTGCAGCAGAAAGCAGCACTCTGTGCTTTAGTTGCTCATGGGCGCAAACGAGCAAACAGCACCACACCAAAAACACCCACCAAATCTCCACGGTCAACCGCAGCACCCACCACAAGAGAACTATTCAAAACTTACTCATCTCTATGCCGTCGAGATAAAGTCCTCCAGCCTCTCACCGTAACCGAATTCAAAGATGTCATCGGCAGCCTCGAGACAATGGGACTCGTCGGAGAAATTGACTCCCGCGGATCTACCAACGGCATTGGTGTTTTCTCTACGCCAACTAAATCCGGACGAGGCAGAGCCGCAAGTTCGTATAACGCATCAGGCGCCGATAACAAGGCCCTTATATGCTATGTTGGCCAAAAGGAAATCGAAAGCCAAATTTCGGGACCGGGAGAGGGCATCCTGAGAACGTTACTGAGCGTTGAAAATTAATAATTTTGAGAAAAAGCTTTCTTTTTGGCATTATCTTTAGCAGGTAATATGCTGCGTTTGAGCATTTTTATTGGCGTTTTTCTATCATATCTTTATTCACTGTTATTACTGTATATGCCTACTGTGCTCTATGTCTGTTTAATATTGTATTTGTACCTTAGCGCCAGGTTGTTAGTTGGGGATGACTGGATAGACAACGGAGAAGCCATTTTTATAATACTGAACAGCTTCTATGTCCTCGCTATTCTGCGGCATTAAGTTGGTCAAAGAATATGACATGATATTGTATATCTACTCCTTGAGCCTCACCACAAGACTCACATGGTGCCAAGACCTTTGAGCGGGAAGCCCCACTCGTTTCCACTTTAACTCTAGAGCTTATTCTGCTGCTTATTGACGTTGGAGATCTTTTTGAGCCAACCTGATACTTCAATTTTACAATATCTTCAGAGTATCATTCACACAACCAGATATATATTTTTAATCTATAACTTCCAAACTACTTTCTGTCACTTGATTGGGAATGAGATGGCCGCAATCCCATCATCAGTCGATCATAACAGCCACGGATCGGCAGAACAACCCTCTCGAAAAATGGAACTCTCCATTCCTCCGTCCTTTCAAACGTGTTATCCAGGCACCACTTAACAGCGTTATAATATTCAAGCCCCGTCTCTCCTACTACGTCATTGCACCACTGTGTGGCAGTAGCATGGTCAAGAATGGGCTCCACTCCAGCGTCCATGCATTGAAACTTCTTTCGAAGCTCGTAATCCTCGAATGGCTTTCCAAAGCACAGTTCAAGCAGGATGATTCCTAGCGTTGAGAAGCTGTAGTCAATCGGAGATACAGCTGGTTCTGCCGGGCTTTCAGGGCATCGAGTGAACTTTTTCGAAATGTACGGACGGACTTCGTAGATCCTGCCCCACCCGCTTCTCTCGAGTCGTATTTTTATTTTATCCTTTCTCCACTCTGCACCAAGCCATGGCGTAGAATGTAATTGAATATGGGAAGAAGCAATTGTAAAAGCTATAAAATAGCGGTCCCGCCGGGTTAAAGAGCTTAATGACGAACCATCTAAAAGGGAGTCAAAAGCTATCATTTCGGGCATTGAGGTTTGGTGCTTTGGAATGAATGCAAACGACATATCATAAGCTTTCACCAATTTTCGCTCGAGTCGCTCTTGGCAGCTTGCAAGAGTAATGCATAAGCCCTTAGTGGTGTGGTGAACAGGAGAATCCTGGTGGTTTAGGGGGACATTCAGGGGGTGGATCGTAAATCCGCGTTTCTCTGTAGAGAGTACTTTCAAGTACCCCTCTTGCCAATCCCATATTGGTGCGGATGTGGTTTCAGTCGTTCTATCGCCAAACATAAATATAATGACAAGGGGAGGCTCAATGTCTAAACGATATGGGAGGATAAGTTGTGCTTCATGCGTATGGTTTGATTGGCACCACCATGAAGAGTTTAAGGCCGAGTAAAGATTTGCATATTGGAAAGGTTGCAACACGAATTTCTCGTCCTTGATGGGTGCTTGGGTCTGTTTGAGGTTTTTAATGCGATCGCTGATGTCAAGGAGTTGTTGAAGCCTGGTATTATACTTTTCCACAGTGTCCAGAAGCGTTTTTCTTGACTTCTGACTCCAAGCGAACACCGCAGGCCGCCTTCTAAGTTTACTTTGCAGTTTCCCCATCACACCATTCATAGCCTCGATTGTTTGTAAATATAGGGTATAGCTTCCCGGGATCCGCTCCCTCAGCCGCGCTTCCAGCTCTCTGTCCCTCCATGCTGGACCTCCTGGTTGCTGGAGTAGTGTATACAGAAGAGTATCGTCATCCGTAATCAATGGTAGGAGGTAGAGTTCAACATTTTGCTCGAAGCGGAGCTGTTGATACTCAATTTCGTATTTGAAATTCTTATAAGCTCGTTTATACTCCCACCAATCGCTAAAGATCTGCTTGCCTTCCTTATAGCTTTCGAGAGCGGAGATCAGGATAGGAAAGGCTCCCAGGACAACGCCAGCAATCTCAAGCCCGCTCATGGCTGAAAATTTGATAGGGCTAGCAACACTTGATGGGGATACGACAGTTCATTTCCATCTTGTCGTTGTGCTGTTTGCGGGGTAAATGCAGTCTCGTGACGACCAGGGCTGCCCGTTCAACGATGAGGTTCTCCAGAGCGACACAAAGCACTCCATCTGGCCCTTGATCATCTACTGCACTATTGAGTCCTTGTGAGACCCTTATAAGTACAATTATAAGGGTGGTTACCCCACGAATGGGCTATGGATATCTCCCTTCTGGCTCTTCGGAGAAAAGAGGGATGTCGACACGCATTCAATCGGCTTAGCGCAGCACTTACTGTCAAGGAAGTGGAAGGCGATGCCAAAAAAGTTATCACACATGCAAAATGCATAGATGCCTTTGATAGATTCAAAATTTGGGAACGCTCAGGCGTATTCCCGGGCAACCCCCGCCAACCGCCCAATGCACTGAGATTGACCGATCAAACTTTCAAGCTTTTGGATGATTTGGAAGAAGCTCTGACGGATGGTGAGAGTGATATATCCCTTTCTTATCCTGACGCTGATGGAGCGGCTTGTCGCTAGTTTACCGTATCATCGTCGGAGCAAAGCCAAATAGAGTCGGTTTAGATACCAAAGACGATCGCGATGTATTTTTGGACAGCAGAAACGATTCAGATATGGATCATGATGAGAATGATATTCAACCAAGATCTGAAATAGAGGAGGGATTCTTATTCGTATCGGATCTGATTACACATCTATTCCGATTGACAGTGGCTATAAGAAACATTCCGCCGCTTGATACCTATGTTAGAGCAGCGGCGACTGCGACTGGTGACGCACTCGGTGATAGTGATGTATTCAATAGCTCCCAATTTGGCCTCATGTTTCCCAAGCTCGAGAGAGCGGAGAATGAATGGCTGAAGGTGAGGATGGGCAAAGCTATTGAGCTTCGGCGGCAGCATCTTCGAGATCGCAGGAAACACTATCAACTCAAACAGTCAAGTGACGCTCGAACAGCTGCTCTGGAGGGGTACCTTTTGAACGCGCATGGGGCTCCAAAGCCCAAGTTGGATTCTCTCATGGCACTAGATCGCCGAATTACACACATCTCTGCCCTCTCGGCGATTAAACTCGATGAACGTGGATTCGATTGCCCCTATTGCCATGAAATGAGATGCGACTCCAATGAAATGGAATGGAGGTAAATACTAGACACCACCCATTTCAGTATCACTCCTTCATGCATTGTGCGCGGCAAGTCGTCTCGTGGCTAAGACCAAACAGACAGCATGTCCTAAAGGATATCAGGCCTTACGTTTGCACCTTTGAGGGCTGTGGCTTGACTCCATTTGAAAGCCAGGCCACCTGGTTTGAGCACGAAATACAAACACATCGTCGCGAGTGGCGCTGCAGCCTCTGTTCCTCTCAGCTAGGCAATTTAAGGTTTCAGGTATTTATGCCATACTCTCAGCGCATAAGATCATCACGTTCGTGAGAATTCTAACATATACCTGCGGCTAGTCTCCCGACGAGCTCAAAGACCACGTTCAAGCTAAACACGGGGGTCAGATTCCCGACGTCATTCTACCGGCGCTTATACAAGCTTGTCATCGCTTGCGCATTCAATTTTCAACGAAAGAATGCCCCTTCTGTGATTGCTGGGAAGTTTCGCCGGGAGTGATAGGGCCGGATACACCAAGCCAAATCACAGTGGTGACGGCCCAGCAGTTTCAAGATCACGTAGGTAATCACCTGTTGGAGCTTGCATATGCTACTTTTCCAGAGACCCCACGGCTATCCTGGTCTGAGCGGGGCAGCACCTCAAATATGGAGACTCGAAGTGGCCATGACACCATTCAGGCTGAGCATGATCTTCTCAATGCTGCAGAACGGGTTGAAGGGGAAAAGGGAGACCCTCCACAAGTGCCAAAAAAATTGGATATTAACTCTAGGGACGAAGATGGAAGGACACCGCTTGCTCTTGCCGCATTGCATGGCGACACGGATCTTGTCGCTGCCTTTCTAAGGCTTCCAGCTATCTTACCAGAAATCCCCGATAACAATGGTCGGACTCCAATATCTTTAGCTGCAGAAAAGGGCCACCATCTGATAGTCTTCTATCTTGCGCAAAAAGCCAGCGTCGCAGCATGCGACCGCTTTGGCCGAAGCGTACTCTCCTGGGCTTGCGCAGGGCAATGCGTGGAAACCATCGCCGGCCTAATTAGTCGAGGTGCCGATGTTAGTACTCAGGATCACAGCGGTCGAACCCCTATATCATACGCTGCTGAAAACCCGCGTTTGGAAATCCTTGAAAGGCTGCTTCGGTACGGGTCAAACCCATTCCATCCAGACTTGTTAGGCCAACTGCCGCTCAGCCATGCTTCCAGAGTGGGAAACTATCACAACACGTTATTATTATTTGGCGCGTGTTGGCATATCGATGTAAAGCCAAGGAAAACCGAAATTATGAACCCCACGGAGTGGGCCAAAGAAAATCGGTGTGAAGATGCGCTGGAGAATATTGTTGGAGCTCAGTTAGCAGAACCAGACTGCTGGGATAAAATCCGTAGAGCATGGGAGAAGTTCGAAGGACGAAGACCAACGAGGGATGCCTTGGATGTGAGTTTGGAAGAAATAAGCGACAGCGCCTTGATCAGCAGGTATGGATGGTTACACGACTAAAAAAGGAGCATCTTGACCTCGTCACGATCTACAAAAATGACATATGTGTGCTGCTTCTTTAGGATTGCCGCACAGCAATATAAAGCCAATTGATTGTGTGTCCGTTAAATTGAAATGACTAGCGATTCCACCATAGCATTGAGAAAACAAAAGTAAGATCGCAAGAACAAGGCAATAAAGTGAAGGCTATTGGCATTTGAGAGACAGAAAGGGAATAAAAAAGGAGAGACATATTGTAAGCTTGGTAGACAGGAAAATGGAATTGAAAAATGGGGAAGTACAAATTGGATATAGGTATGTTCCACCGCTTCGAAGCCAAAATGAAAACAAAAAAATGACAAAAGAAATCCGGTACGGGGTTGTTAATACATTTAATCATCAATCGGTTTATCTTCTAACGTGACTCCCACGGGTTTCGGCGGGTTGTTCTCAGGCTCTGTAGCTGGGACGCCGGCTCCGCCAGTGATGCTTCGGACGCTACTTACGGATCCATTGCTGCCATGTCGACGGATGTTTCCTGTTATATGGCTGTATCGTCCGCTAGAACGGGAGAGGGAGTTACTCTTCTCGACGTTGGTGGTAGCGGCGACTGGGCTCTCGGTTTCCGTCGACGGTGGGTTTACGGGCTCCGTGGTGGTTGGGGAATCGCTGTGGCCGTTGGTGGTATCGCTGACTCGGGGAAGGGAGTTCTTAGGTGCCTCGTCGGTTGTGGGGGTTGATTCAACGGAGCCGGGGACATCGAGGGAGTGTCTAACAGCCTTTCGTTCAGTAGCTGGTGGGCTGCTAACGTTGATTGGAAACCGAGTCGACTCGCCGGACCCGCCAGTTGATCGGTCGCGTCGGTGTCGAAAGCTAGGCGCCGGGCTAGTCGCTCGGCTTCGGTCGGCAATGGCCTTGTTTCGTGCTTCCATGTTCGCGCGGCGGTTGCTTTCATCGGTACTGATGGCACGCGGTCTGGGACCCCCAGAAGTGCTTCCGGTTGAACCAGATCGGCGCTTTAGTTCTCCGAATATCTCTTCTTTGTGCTTGAAAAGGTCGCGTAGGAGGCGATAGCTGTGACGTTCTTCCATGGTGAGGTTATTTTCTACGCGTGGGCGGAGGATGCATGGCGCAAGAGTTTGTGCTAGGGCTGCGACGTAGGTATCATCGGCCGATGTTAGCTCGATAAGGCGTGTAAAATGAGTGACCAAGGCATCAATTGTGGCAATGTTGTTCAACCGGAGCTGGCTCAATGTATTCTGCAGAACTTTGACGCGATTTTCCGAGGAGGCGTCGCTGGTGGTAGTGTAGATGGTACGGATAATTTCATAAACCTGGGACGAAACGAGGGAGTCTGGAACACAGCTAATGTTAGTGCTTGGACAATAGAACTGAATGTGAACTGGACCATACCAGGAAGCTCAAGCAGGTATAATTTGAGGATGCTGGCAACAACAGGGAGTTCGTATCGCTCTAGGATTTCCATTGGATCTCCCTTTTCATAGTTCAAAGCGTATCTTAAATGATGAGTAGACGAAAGCGGTACTTCGTGAAGCCATATACCTCTGCGCGCTTCGTCTCCTTCGAGGTCAGGATAATCTTGAGCAATAGTTAGTGGCGGCTCATTGTATGTAGAATCAGGGTGTTATTTACGTTTGTCCAGATGAGTCAAGATGCTGGTAATAATGAGAGGAACCCGCTTTCGATCCACCCGAGCCCTGGCTTCGAGATCGACACCGAAAATTTGGTCTGTCATAGTATATAGAGTTAGCATCGCGCACAAACAGGGCCATGCAACATGGGAAGTACTGACCGTCCACAGAACCGTAGTAGTTTTCATAAGGTTGAACGCGAGGCACAAATGCGCCAGTGCGATAATTCTCCAACAGATATCTCAAATCACCAAGTGGTTGGATGGTCTCCTGGTACAACATCATCTTGTCGACGGTGCTGGTCAATGTTGGGATAACGTTGCTGATCGCGCCGGAGAAGTCGAGAACGACTGCCTTGATAGCCTTAAGACGGTCCAATTCGCACCGTTCCATGAATCTAAGGTAGTCAATCATCTCCTCCTCGAGGGTGCATCGTAGACGATCCAGCTTCTTCACGGCGATCTTGTACCTCTCATCGGATTCACGAGCTTCACGTCGAAGTTTATCGGGGAGAGTTTCGTTAGGGTAAGGGTTGTTAAGAGGGTTCCAGTTGCTGATAATCTCGGCGACAGAAGGCGAATCAGCACCGCTGTCATCACCGTTAATTCCGATGGATGACACGCGCAAAAGGGGCCTCTTCTTTTCGGCAACACCCGCAATCTGGAAGACACGAGGCCTCCATTGGTAGTTCATTTTGGAGCTGTTCGCAAAGGTACTTCCGACATTTCCAACGAGGCGCAAAAATCCGTTATCAACCATATCCTGACCAATTCGTTCGGCATAGCTAACGCTTGAAGCATTCAGATGTTTTTGGAGGTACTCGACAATATCGGATCCGCTAGAAGTATTCAGGTAGGTTCCGAGAATCGGCACCTTGGTCTCATTAAGCGCAATCGTCTCCAGCATATGTACTAGGAGCTTCTTCAGCTCTTCTGGGGAATAAATCAAATCACCCAATTCCACTGGTTCTGGTTCTTCTTCTGTATCCGGTAGCACGATAGTCGGGGTAGGTTGGAGCTGAAGAGGGAGCGGTCCCTGTTTTGGGCTGTCGGGTCCTTGGAAGGCGAGTTTATTCTCCTCCTCCAGGTCCTCCACCAATCTACACTTGTTGAAATACTGGCTGCGGAGTTTCCTTACCAGCTCCGATTGTTTCATGTGTTCCTTGATCCTAGCCTGGAGCTCTTCCTGACTGTTAAGAATGCGCATCTCGTGCTGTTCGGCCCAGCGACCAAAGGGAGTGACGACGAGGTCTCGAATATTGGAGGCAATCTTCTGATGGTTCTTTTCCGCTTCGATCATCTCAACGCGTACACCTTCGTATGCCTATTAAGTCGCAGATAGAAAACAAGCAGTTAGCTTCATGGTCGGACACCGAATAGGGCTATCACATCGTCATTGTCTAACCTTTCGCACACTGGCGCCATCATCACGAACAAAACCATTAGTCATGCGATCAATAGCCGGAGCAATATCTCCAAGCTTGTTACTATACTGCGCCTCGGCATCAGCGCGTAAACGAGCGATGGTGATAATCTGCTGATTCTCCACAATTCCCTGCTGGAGCTTCGAGAAGAGAACGCTCAGCCCGCTGGCATAGTCGGCGCTCCAGAACGAATCCGCAAATCCCGGCATCCTGTGTATGTGGTTCCGCGGAGTCGGGACGAGTCGAGATGGGGAGGTAGAAGGAAGAGAAGGGAGAAAGGCGAGAAGGCTGCTGCGGCGATGGCGGCTAGTAAACGCGAGGGTATCAGTCGTAAGGGCGTGATATAGAGAAAAGACAAGATGGAATCAGAAAAGTATCCGTCGGCGAAGAGAGCATATAGCTGCGAAAGATTTGAGAGGGATGAAACTGCGCAGGCTGCAGCTTGTAACAGGGGGACCTTCGGAGGGATTTACTCCAGAGTGAAATCCGGCCAGTCCAGAAGAGGAGAGAAAAGAAACGAGAGAAGCGAGCAGCGAGAATGAAAGAAAGAGAAAGGCAAGCGGTTGAAAGAGAGAGAGAAGAAGAAGATGAAGAGATGAAGGAAGAGAAGAAGAGCCAAGTCGCAAGTTCAGGTGAGGGTTACCTGTTTGGGACTAGCGCATGGCTTATATACAGAACTTCAAGCGTTGCGCTGGCGAGCTTCAGCCTCTTCGTACTTTTGAGAGCTTCGACTGTTTTACGTATCTTCAATGTCTTCTTCTACGTACGTTTGATCTGTTCTTACGTACAACATATAACTGCACTATTCAAACTGCTACGTGCTATGTTGGTGCTCGGAGATTTTACCATCTGCCCTACGGTGAATATGCATGAGGCTATTAATATCCTCCACGCATAACCAGCACCGCCACAATGCCCGAATACGCCAATTTCCACAGCAACCCACGATCGGCCTGAAACGTCAGCTGGGATGGATTGGCTATATCAACCTTTATTGGTCTATAAATAAACCAGCCAGCTGAGATTAGTTCCAGGAGATAATACGCGGAAAACGTCCAGGCCTCCATCACACCGTGGGTAATCTCCTCCTGTCCGGCCAGCTGTCACCCACTGGGTGAAACAGAGGTGCATTTATCTCGCATTATCCAAATGGCATGAAAAATGCCGCCGAAGCTTTGAGGAATTTAAGCGCGGGCCGTTCCCAACTGTCCCAATTCAAGCACCGTTTCACAGAAAGTAGAATTTCTTTTTTATCAGGTACCACGAGTTAGGTAAGGATAACGGTCGTACCAACGCCAGTCGAGATCCAGATGGCGGATTCTAAAAATATAATCGAATTTTTTTTCTTGATTAGACTACTATTAAATAACTTTACCGCCAGTCCTGGCGCATATCTGACTATATACCTAATCGAGGCAGCCGCCCTTCCTTAACGCCAGTAGCCAAATATAACAGCAAGAACGAAAGACACTATGTGGGATATATATTGGGTGGAAAGTGATGTCCTCTGCCATAGCAGAGGTGGAATGGAAGGAAATGCATAGTCCTCTTTAGTAACGCCATCCACCTATTAGTAACTATGTCATAAAAAATTCATTGAGAAGGATAGAAGGTGAGCGAGGGCAGTGTGCGAGTATGTACATATGTACAGCGAAGGTGAAGGTGAAGGCGGAGGCGGGCAGTAGTTAGATGGTATGGGAAATGAATCGTCTGGTAGATGTTGGAATAGTATAGGTTAGCAGAAGAGCCGATATATCTTCTTCCATCTCGGCCACTGAGCACGCTCTGCTCGTTCTTCTGCAATTAAATGCGCAATGTCAAGATCCCGTCGGCCGGTCGCAAGGTCCATATTGGCCGACCTCACAAAGGCGGTTCTATACCACAGTTTATATGGGATATAGAAGAAAATCACGATCGGACAGGCGAGGTAAACTGAGAAAAAGCTCTTTACGCGTGCACTGGGCGTGTCCTCGGGAAGGCTGATAGGCGCAATTCCTACCCAAAACTGAGCGACGAGGACCAATAAATTGAAGATGAACCCGATCCATGACCCGACTATGCCGGGCTGAGATGTGAATGCGAGTTCGTCAAGAGAGTGGCCCTGGGTCTTCCAGCCTCGACGGAATCTAATGTGAGCGAAGCAGATGGAGCCCCAGGTGAAGATGGAGGATAAGCCGGAGATAGCCATCATCCAGGTAAATGCGTCTTGTTGTTTGTCAGACGCGGCTAGGTAGGACAACAAGCCGAGAGCAGAAGCAACCAAGATGGCAACGAGAGGTCGTCCTCGTCTATCGATATAACCCAGTATATGAGGTGCTTGCTTTTGTGCTGCTAAAGCGGCAAGGGTGCGGGAGGAGCCATAGATGGAGGAATTTCCAACGGAGAGTACCGCAATCATGATTACAACGTTCATGACTGAATCAAGAACCTCGATTCCTGCATTTTTAATCGCAATGACAAACGGTGATGCCTTTGCATCAGCATTTGACTCTCCACTTAATAGTCGCTTATCGTCATATGGAACCAAGAGACCGACGACGGTGAGGGCGACGATGTAGAATAAGGCTATCCGCCAAAATACTTGTTTGACGGCAGTGGGCAAGGCTTTACGTGGATTAGCGGCCTCAGCGGCAGCAAGGCCGACCAATTCAGTTCCTGTAAACGCAAAGGCAGCATTCACAAAACAACTGCACAGGCCTTTGAACCCGTGGTGGAAAGCTCCCGGATTTCGCCAGTATTTGCCGCCGATATACTCACCACCAGGTCCGCCACCAACATTGAGAACGACACCGAGGATACTGCGACCAGTTAGCGATGATCCATAAGATCAGGGGTATCAAAGGGAGCCCTACATAAATCCAATCACGGCGACGACTTTGATAATGGAGAAAATGAACTCGGCTTCTCCATAACCACGAACACCGAATAAATTGATTGCAACGATCAAGAGGTAAAACAGGGTAACCCAGGCAGCAGGGGATATATCCGACGGCCAATATGAGACCGTCATAGACGCGGCCACGATTTCCAATGGCAGAACAACCAGCCATTGTAACGCGTAATTCCAACCCATCGCGAACCCCCAAGCAGGGTCAATAAAACGAGTAGAAAAGGCAGAGAACGAGCCGGCAACGGGGAAGAGTACTGCCATTTCTCCGAGGGCGTGGACAGTTGCATAAAGCATGACACCGACAAGCAAAAACGCGAGCAGGACGGATGCAGGGCCGCCTTGAGAGAAGGACTTGCCCGAGCCGACGAACAGACCAGTTCCTTAAAACACATGAATTAGTAATTGGTGGATAAAAGAATTGTGTTTTCGTATCTCTACACCCACCGATAGATCCTCCAATGGCAATCATTTGTAGATGCCGGCCTTTGAGCTTCCTTTGTAGGGGCGTCGCAGCCGTCGCGGCGGCTGCGCCCTGGATATCGAACCCTTTCCCATCAGGATCAGCCTGTCGAGCCTGCGTCGCTTCGGCATCAGGATCGCGTTTAAACCCAGTCAAGAATCGGCGAAACCGGCCGTCCTTAGAGCCCTCGTCGTCCACATCTTCGTAGGTATGAGCGACCGAATGCTGGTAGTTTTGGGGAGCCTCAACATCATAAGTTTGTGGGGAAGGAGTGTTGGCTTTGTGTTCGTTTTCATATACAGAGCCAGCCATGTCGAAGGCTCCCTGGATGGGTATCAAGGGCTATAGAAAGCGACTTATTCGGACGGGAGAATTATGCGTGCTATATAGGTGGAAAAGACCAGCGGACTGGGGAAAGCAGGGATTTCGGGAAACATGGAGTCTGCGCTAAAGTTGAACAGGTATTTAGAAGTGCTCAATCTCATAGAAAGTCAGGAGATAGCGCGACCATGGTCCGAAATCGAATTGGGATCGAGAGTTGACGGCGTGCGGCGGAAAGCTAGGATGTCGGGGGGATGCTATCGCAGGTTGAAGCTGTAGACAAGGTTAGCCATCGATCTGCGATAAGATCGGTCCAGAGCAAAGGCGATAAGATGGCAGAGAGAAAAATGACATCAACAAGGAGAAAAAGATGTTGAAGATGAGATGCTGAAAGGACGAGCCGCACATCTGGGGGCGTTTTTCGTATCCGGCGCCCAAGACCGTATTTTTGCATCCTGACAGCCTTTCTTGTCCCCCTCGGCCAGCCTGCATTCCGCGCGAGGGCTTGGTTTTCTTTCTTATCAACGCACTAAAAACGCAGAGAAAAGTTCGTCTTTGGCGCTATGTAACCCTAGGGCCTTGGTAGTGGCTGGCTGTCATCGCCATTCCCTGTTGGCTCCTCGTGTCTAGAGAAAGCGGCTAGCGCAAAGGGGTGTGCTAGAAAACGTGGAGGTGTCTGTGGGACGATTTTAGCCGTCCTGTCATACTAATCATCTTTGCTTTTTTTTCTCAGGCATCAAAAGGCTATGGTGAAGCTGTTTAAATGATGGTAGGTTAACTCGCGGTCGTTTTGTGGTGGTTAACTTAAGATGGTCTTCTTACGGCTGCCTGCCTACTATGTACGACTCTGTAAATATCTACCTCGCATCTAACCCAACACACTCCAACAAGAGCATTAGATCAGAGATTTTCAACTATCACTGTCCATACGGACGGCTCCGGGTTCTTCATCAGTTCTACCTCGGTTACTATCCTGTGAAAGTACCAGAAGTTTCCCACGACTTTGGGACTGTTTAGCTCTGGACCAGTCCTAGATTACTTCAAGCTGATATACTATAACCCTCAGTTGACAATTAATCTGCGCTTCCCCAGACTCTAGACCTGGTCAACCTTGAAAAGCTTCGATAAACCTAACTTAAGTCAAGCGACCAGAGTTTGAGTGTCTGGGATGTACATATAACAGGCAAACCCTGCTCCCTGCCAGAACATGGAGCGTGGAAAGCCTGGTGGATAACTCAAAAGATTCATGACATTCAGCCTATATATCAGCAGTTAAGCTTGAGTCTTTTCGCTCTCGTAGAATCAGCAGAGCAGGGTGCCCAAGTAACTGTTGCTGAAATCTAGGAAACCCTTCCCCTCGTTGATGTCTCCTTGCGGGCGTACGACCACTGTCAAAATGCATGGTATCATCATTCATAAAAAATCACATGAAATACAAAAAAGTGAGCAAAAAATGAAGCTTTTGAAATAGCTCTGCTTCCAACAAAACCCTACCCCGCATCTCCCAGCATCGCCACGAGAGTTCCCAAGCGAGTCCATGGATTTTGCCCAAAACAAGTTGAATTTCACTTTCCCTTCAACTACGACGCAGCACTGACTGGCCCCTCACCGCCAGGGATTAACTGCACCATATATATCAGCACCGAGTGTAGAACCAAGATAGGAAACAGCTATAATGCAACAACTTACCATGCATACGTTATTTCCGTTCAGTAGAACCTTGGGAAGTTTTACTTGAGCCCCGGTATAATCGCTGCCATCAGGTTAGAATCAAACAATCACGCGCCGCCTTGTCTGGGGTGCATACAATTCAGTTACGTCGTGAAGAACCATGTCTAAGCGAATATGTTAGTACCGTAAAAAACTCTTTGATAAGAACAGAATCACAGTAGTTAGAAGATATAGTAATACGTACTAACATAATCATCAAACCCGAGAAGTGTGCCACAGAATTCTAACCAGGTCCAAGTTAGCTTTTCTTCTGCAGACAGACTGGCTCGACAGATGACATACCCTTGTCACCCTTCATGACAACCCATATTTTCGAGCCGACACACTTGTCGATTAGCTCTTTTGGAAGAGAATAAAGAGATAGACGTTAGCTTCATGAACTGGGTATTAGGACTTCGTATGTTGGAATTGGCTCACCGAGGGGAAGTAGTTGTGATGCCATCGCAAAAGAGTATTGAAAAATGCAACGGTTTCTGCTCCGCTTTATTAAATAGCTTCGATAGTGATAAATTCAACGAAGTTCTGGTTGTTTACTCGTGCTGTTAGCCTCTCTTCCTGGCGTTTTGATATCTCGAAATGTGCCAAGAAGAGTCATTATGTAAGCAATTTGCCGATGCTGATTGGCTATAACTACAAATGGCAACCTACGATGAATGATGAATTAAATTCGTATATTAATCTAGTTACAATGGGTATATAGAGCATATTGTTCAAGAGTTAACAGGCAATTAGCCCCGTAATGGCAGTATCTTTGAAGCAAGTGCCTCCTGGCGGCACAGGGGACATTCTGGTTTCTCCCGCACCCAGTCCCTAATACACGTCCAACAAAATACATGACCACAGGTTGACACGCTAGGGTCCTTAAACGGCTCTAGACATAGTGTACACTTCCGTTGCTGGCCTGGGGGAATGAATGAGAGCGCATCGGCAGCTTCACTTGTCGAAAGATCATACCGAGCTGCATCAACCGGCAGTGGCGTGATAGACGACGGCATGGAGATACTTTTAAGCCCCATAGCGCCCTCTTTTCCTACACCACTGACATCATCTGCACCCTTTTGGCCCTGCTCCTCTTGCGCGGCCTCTATCACATCCTTGGCATGTACAATTCCTTGAACTCCAATCTGCAGAACAAGCAAGACACCCAACACCTCATATCCAACCCGCTCCTCACTATCCCCAATTCGCTTTGTAAACACATAACGTAGCCCCCATAGCCGTTTGGAGATGTGATAATAAGCACCCGAGAAGTAAAATGCGGCCAAATTTAATGCGTAGATCGGAGACAACGAAGTCAACGAATCTAGATGCTCGAGAACATATTTCTGAAACCGAAGGGACAGGCTATTCTGCTTTATCCTCTGTTGTTCTTCCCTCTGCTGTTTGGAGAAATGCACCACCTTCGCTTCTTTGCGCGCAATGCTTCGTTCCAGCTTCGCTCGCAGCCGTCGTCGAAACGCGGGGAGGATCCGTTGGAGAAGCGATGGGACTAGTATAGTGCTGAGGATATAGCCGGCTCGACGAACCAGCGCCGGGAGCCGTAATGTGTCATCTTCCAGCTGAACTACATCGCAGTATTCTTCACCCAGGGTCCGATTGCCGATCAGCGTTGTGAGAGAGAGGTAGAGGATGTCGGTGAAATTTTTAATCAGGTCGGTATGAGTATGAGCGAATCTGGCGCCACGGAGAGCTCGAACGATGGATTGGAGTTGTGTGGAAAGGGTGCCAGTCAAGTAGGCATCCTTTTCATGGGAGCGGATGATATCCGGGGAAGTTGCCCAGGGGAAGAAGTAGGAGGAGGATGGACCAGTTGGTTTTGAGGGTTGCGTCTCGAGGACAGATGCGTCTAGAGAGTTGTCGGCCATATCGATAGAGGCGAGTTCAGTGGTGAAGAGAAACGACGAGAGACAGTTGTTATCCTCAGCTTTTCATCACTTCCACGACTATTGCCATTGCCATCTGCATCTTCGGCTTGAACCTCGGCCAAAATCACGCGCATGTTTGCTTGGTTTGTCTGATGACGCGCATCACGTGCTCACCTTCTATCCTTATCGAAGCCAAGGAGAATATTCAACAATGAAACAAAAGATTATATTTTGATGGCATCTGCGTGAAGAGGGATCTAGCTCAAGTATCACCTGGTGAAGCTATTCTTTTCCGATGGGAGATGGATCCCGCTCACCATGAACCCCCCCAATTGGATGGGTTCAATCTCGTCCTGCCGCTCCCTTATCGAGTGGCCGTCATACTCGTTCTAGGTATGAGAATACGCATATACCAAAAGTCGCAGCTATTAGATTTAAACTGACACTCTTACTTAGGAGTATGGGGATGGGGAATTAATCTTCAGTACCTCTCCGCCCTCAAAATAGTATGTCAATCTACTGTCCGCCCGTTTCAACCATTTCCCTGCTAAATACGTAATATCAGGACGTCCCAGCTCTCATCCGCTACCCATCCCGACCAGCAACAGGTGCTACCGTCCCTGTCTATAAATCAACTTACCACCTCGCAACCCTTCTCTCGATCCCCTTAGCTCTCTCCCTCCTCCTCTTTTGGGCCGTAACCCACGGTTCCCCTGAACAAGTTCTAGCCTGGGAAATCCTCCCGCAATCCTACCTCTTCATCTTCATCGTTCTCCTCCTCTTCCCTCTCCACCGCCTCTCTCGTACGGGTCGACACCGCTTCTTCACAACTTTGAAACGAATCAGCGTCGGTGGCTTGGCGGAAGCCCAAGATGGCAAGTTCGGCGACATAATCCTGGCTGATGTGTTGACGAGCTATTCCAAGGTGCTGGGCGACTTCTTCGTTAGCGGGTGTATGTTTCTTTCGCGAGATGTTTCGAGCACAGGATTTCCGGACCGGGCGTGTGGCGGTTCGATTGCCGTTCCGTTGTTGATTAGTATCCCAAGCGTTATCCGTTTAAGACAGTGTTTGATTGAATTTTCGCGCGTTCAGAGGAAGGGAAATAAAGCTATAGACGGATGGGGAGGCCAACATCTTGCTAATGCGCTGAAATATGCGAGCGCTTTTCCCGTCATAATTCTTACGGCGTTGCGGAGGAGCTATGACCCGGCCACGATTGGGATGAGCGTCGAGGGGTTGCATAGATTATGGTATGCCCAACTATTTTCCTCCATTTGGCGACGTCTAGCATAACTGACCGTATTATTTACTATAGGGCCGTGGCCGCCATTGTCAATTCCTCCTTCACATTCTACTGGGACGTAGCCAAAGATTGGGACCTCTGCCTGTTCTCAGACATTGCCAAATTCTTCCAGGACTATCAACGAAGACGGGAGCAGCAATCATCGCCACGTCCCATTCACCTCCCAACCTCGCAAGAAAGCCACAACGATCGTCCATTTGGACTGCGTCAACACCGTTACTTCTACGCGGACGGGATGTATTATACGGCCATTATTGTCGATCTGATTCTGCGCTTCACGTGGCTAAGCCGTTTAACCACCCGCCTGGACTGGGTGAATGATCTAGAGAGCGGAGTTTTTGTGCTCATGTGCCTCGAAGTGATTAGACGGTGGATATGGATCTTTTTCCGTGTTGAGACTGAGTGGGGTGAGTTCAGCATCATATCTTCTGACAAACTTATCTTGAATCATTACTAACTGACTGTCGCTATAGTTCGAAGCACCCGTGGTCCAGCACCGGATGATATCCTCCTTGGAGAGTTTAGTACCAAGATAGACGAAGATTAACCCTGACACACTCCATCACCAGCCGACACCTGACACGATCTGGCCAACATTTTCGACACTTCACATTTTAATTCATATATCCCAGTGGGAAGCTGTTTTAATATATTTTTCGTATAGACTTAGGTTATATCTAATGAATTTCATAACCCTGCATTGGGTACCAGACATAATAGCCAAGCGTGAGAAGAAGTCAACGAAATATTATTAAGGTACTAGATAATTCCACAGAAATGACTATGCCAACACCCCAACTCGCCCATAGAGAAAAGAAAATGCAAGTAAGACGTCAGACAAGAAGAGAAATGCCAATATTGAAAAAGGAGACAGGACAATACAGCGAGTGAAGGAAGAGAAAGTGTACAAGATCAAGTCTGGGATAGATCGAAATGTAGGAGGGTATAAATAGGATAGTGATAGATGGTCGAAAGGATGATTCAAAAAAGAGCCCAGAAATAATAATGAAGATAAAAGTCAAGATCTCGGACGAACCTGGATATCTAAGAATTTTTTAGAGAAAATAGCACAGGCATTGAATTCACAGATGGCTGGAAAAAGATAGCACGTAAATCTCATTTTGGAGTCTCTATCTCCCTGGTGGATGTCCTGGCGGGTGGTTCTCGAAAAGATCTTCTAGATATGCACTTGGTGCTCTGCCTTGAGGCGGTTGGGTGAGGTTCAGACTGCTCGTGGACTGATGATGCGGTTGGTCATAGCCGCGGCTGCTAGGACTTAAACCAGGCGAACCCGGCGGGCTTGGTCCACTGGATCTTGTTCGCGAATAGCCCTGTGCTTGTGGGCCGAGAGGGGATAATCCAATCGTTGAATTGCGTTCGATACCCCCACCGCCTCCTGGGGAAGCAGAGCTTGCGGCGTAGTATCCGGCGGGCAGGTAGCCTGACCCTCTATTTCCAGGTGTGTTCATGCTGGTACCGGCTGTAGGGGAGAAGAACAGGCTCGAATTCGGCGGATGGCTTCGCGGAGGCATGGCAGAGTGACGATTTGAGTTTCCTAGCTGATCCATCCCCATGGATGTTCCAGCGGCATGGCGAGACTTCCTCTTCTTTGGGTTCAACAATGCCGTGGCGTCAGTCTGAGCTGGGTTCACAGGCGTATTGCGAACAGATCGATTGATTGACCACGCGACCAAACCCCTCCAAGCGAACACGGCAAAAGCGAAGAAGCCTATAGCAGCACCGACAGCGATGAAGATAGTACCCTCTGGCACATTTGATTGTCGCAAGTATGGTGCCCCCTTTGTAGGTGGGATTGTAGGGGTAGGGATTTTAGGGCCACCAGTAATAGGGGGGAGACTCAGGTTATCAGTCTCAGTCGGCTCGGTGTCTGTAGGTGTTGGGGGTTCGGTGGTCTGTTTATCGGTATCTTCAGTCGGGGTAGGCTCTTCTGTTGGCTCTGGCTCGGTCGTCTCAGGTTTGTCTGTGGGTTCTGTAGGCTTGTCTGTGGGTTCATCTGTAGGCTTGTCTGTAGGCTCTTCTGTTGGTGTTGGTTTATCGGTAGGTTCGTTCGTGGGTTCTGGCTTGTCGTCAGTCTGGTCGGTATTTGGCGGTGGCTTTGTCTCTGGTGGTGGTTTCGTCTCTGGCGGCGGTGGTGCAGGTTTATCTTCATCTTTATTGTCTGTAGGGGCAGGCGGAGGTGGTTTGTCGTCTTTATTGTCCTGCGCAACGGCCTGACCGGCCAGCAATGCGATGGCGATGAAGAAAAGGGTGAAAAGGAGGAGTCGTCGCGGGACTCGACCTCCTCTCCGGGCGCGCCTCATGGTGATATAGACCTTGAGAGCGAAGAAACAACAACGATACTATAGAATGACAGTTAAAGAAGCAGTATTAATTGTAGTGAACGAGATTTAGGTCGGCGACATGGAAGTCGTCGCGGCGGATGTTCGATGTTTCAGCGGGCCCAGCCTTTTTTTCTTGGAGCGGCAGGGTTAACTAGCAGGTGATGGCAGGGAAGAGGCGAAGACAGACAACGAAAGTCGGTTCAACAGAGAATATGTAGAATGTAGAAAAGAATGAAGTAGAGAATAACAGAAGGGTTAATGTAACAAAGTCAGGATATGGGATTATCAGTCTAGCGAGGGTGGTTACTATCCCTGAGGACAGACAAGAACAACAGATCAGGCCAGGCACATAAAGCCAGGATACGAACAATCTTAGGGGCGAAAGCGAACGAGGTCTAGAACTAAACACAAGCGAGTGGAAGAAAGAAATAAAAAACGAGCGATGTTTGGTTATCTTGAGGCTTTCTTGCAGCGCCAAAAAGGCCAAAAGACGATCCAAGCCGCGATGCACTAACTAACCATGATGAACCCTCATAAACACAACTATCGCTTTCATTCAATCTACATATATTGATCTATCCAAACAAATTCAAATAACACAGATTACAACTTCGCTTTAGGAACCTCCTTCTTCGCCTGTTCCTTGAGCAGTCGCCTTAGGATCTTCCCGCTGGGACTCTTTGGAATCTCATCTACAAACCTCACGCCGCCACGCAGTTTCTTATACGGTGCAACGCGGGTTGAGAGCCATTCAGCCAACTGTGCTGCATCTGCTGAACCCTTGGACTTGGGCACAATATAAGCCCGTGGTACTTCGGTGCCGTGTTCCTCGCTCTCGATACCAATGACAGCAACATCATTGACATTCTCATGATCGCTAAGCAGGCCTTCCAACTCGGCTGGAGCAACTTGGAACCCCTTGTATTTGATCAATTCTTTCACCCGGTCTGTGATGAAGAAATTGCCTTCTGCGTCTTGATACCCAACATCACCAGTTCGGAACCAGCCGTCCGATGAAAGACAGCCTGCTGTTGCTGTTGGGTTGTCCAGGTATCCGCGGAACACATTCGGTCCACGCATAGAGAGCTCTCCAACTTCACCGACAGGTACTTCTTGAGGCTCGGAGTCGTCCTCGGGCATGGTCATGTATTTGGCTTCCATGTTGGGTAGGAGTTTACCCACTGAGCCCGGGAAGCGGTTCCAGTCCCTCCATGATAGGGTGTGGGTTGTGGGACTGGTTTCGCTGAGACCGTAGCCTTGCTTGACGCCGCATTTGACGCGGGCATATAGCGCATCGATGAGTTCACGCGTTAATGGGGCGGCGCCGGAATTCATCATGCGAAGGGAAGAGAGATCGTATTTGTCTACGATTGGGTGTTTGGTGAGGAGGAGAACAACGGGCGGGACGATGTAGGAGAATGTGATACGGTAGTTTTGGACATGGGAACACCATTTCTCGATATCGAAGCGGGCCATGACGTAGAGATGTAGGCCGCTATACATGCAGCTGTGGATGAGACACGTTAAGCCTGTTGATAGTTAGCATAAGTTCTACCCTCGTCCAGTTAACAGACAATGAACGGAACAATAACATACCGTAGATGTGAAAAAAGGGCAAAAACGCCAACAGCCTATCCCCCTTCCCATCTGCATTTCCATTCCAGCTCAAATTCCCTTCCTCTCCAGCCTTAAGCTGTAGCACATTACTGACGATATTCCGATGCGTCAACATCACCCCCTTCGGCACCCCCGTCGTGCCCGACGAATACACTATAAAGGCCAAATCCTTGTCCGGATCAATGCGCGTCTTTGCATATCGCGAAGCTCCCGATATGTTTCTGATGGATGTGAAATGCTTAAACTTCCCCTCCGGATGCCTGTCGCCGAGCAAAATAATATGATCTTCCGGTATGCCGACCTTCTTCGCCGCCTCGAGCGAAGTGGAGAGGCAAGAGAGGTGTGTAGCGATGACACGCGCTTTGGTGCCTCGAAGCTGGAACGCAAGTTCATCGGCGGTATATGCTGGGTTGGCGGGTGTGACAACACCGCCAGCCCAGTGAGCACCCCACATGACGGGTGGGATGTCGATGGAGTTTGGCGCGAAGATAGAGAGGACATCACCCCTTTTCCAGGACCAGATGGACTTGAGTCCTTTGCCGAAATCGATGGCTGTGGATTTCACCTCGCCGAAGGTGTACGACCGGTTTGTATCGGCATCTTCGTATATGACTGCTCGATGGGGAGGTTAGTATGACCGATCATCACGACAAGCTGGGTAGATAGATAGATAGGTGAGACTCACCCTTATTGTCTGGAAAGGCTCTATCGTTTCGTTCAAAGAGGAACTTCCATATGTCGACATTTGGTATGTCCAGGGGAGGGTAAGATGACTTGGTCGGCATCTCGAGGGCTGCTTTTCTAGGTATAGCTAGTTAAAAGAGTGCTAGGTCACACAAATGAAGAGATAAAGAAGAGCCCAAGCCCAGGGAAGATGCCGTCCGTATTATATGAGGTATCTCCAGCGCATAGCCGTCTCGAACCTCGCTGAGATAGCCGATCCAATGACAGACAAGCCGAACGAGACGTTACCCCAGCCCAGATACTTTTTATACCCAGCTCTCTGCAACGCCAAACTTCCGCCCCAGATGGACTTCGCCGATGTGACTGGGTGAAAGGCCTCGATGTGGAGCAAAAATCTGCATGAAAAGGCCGAGCCGAACGAACTAAAAGTTGGCAGCCGAACCGCCAGCACAAAATCGCCTCGGCTTTTTCCGTTTTTTGCTAGGATGGCTTTATATATGCCCGTCGCTCGGCGTTTATCCAGGGGGTTTATATTAATATCTTAATATCTACTTCCTACCTAACTAGGCTAATGAGGATATTGAAAAGGTGATTCTAGTGTTCGGACAAATCGGAGATCAACGCCCGCTTCCTCACTCGCGGCCACTGCAGACCGATAGTCAGGGGAGGTTGCCTTCAGCACCATTCTAACGGGGTTAAACCCAGGCCCGAAATCAAAATTATACGTAAACTCCTCTAGCAAGATTTCAGTGAGATGCGGAAAGCGGCTATGGTGATACCGCAGAAGAAATGTGATCTGCTCCATGACCCTGCCAATGATACTCTTCCCAAGCGCTAGAAGGTGAAGTGATTCGAGCGATTCCGGAAGTGCCTTTGAAAGAGACATACCGATAAACGAAGTAGCCTTCTTACTCCCTATGCCAAGGAGATCTTGGGCTCGAATAGTCAGGCGCCGAAGCTTTCTGTGGCCAGTGTAAGACCTGGTATATAGCCGGGGGCTCAAACGACTGGCTTCAGGGGGTGGAAGGTCTAGATAGAGGCATTCCAAGGTTGGGGCGAGGCTATCGATTAGCTTATTGAAAAGAGTGTCACTAGGTGGACCGTTTGGGAGGTGTGCGTGAGGATAGTGGGCGTATTTGAACGACTTTAGGCCTTTACATCTGTTGGCAAGGTAGTAGGCGACCCCAAAATGTATGCCTTGTACCATCTCCAACCCAGTCACTGTAGATCGACTAGATGGTGAGACGATTTCAACACTGGGATCAGCTCCGTAGACCAGGTCATCTACCACTTCCTCTGCAGCGATATGTCTCACGGATGGCAACTGGAAAAATCGAAGCAGCTGTCGGCCCCCGACCTGCGAATCAGATTTCAGGATGGAGACTCGTCTTAATCGCCCCAAGGCAGTATCCGCCGGTGGACAGTCAAAAGGCGCCTTGCGAGAGCAGGCGAGATCCAAAACTTTTATAAAATATCCTCGGTCATCGGACGCAGCAAACTCCAGGTATTGCAGGTTTGGAAGCGAGACGAGAATAAGAGCAGCAAAGGGATCAGGTCGTCCCCTAGCAAGGTCGACCTGCCATGACTCTTCGTTCGCTGGCGTATGTGGAGCTATGCGCTGGACCAAGTCAACCACCTCGGCGGATAGGGTGAAATTCTGTTGAAACATGGAGAATGGTTTTTCATAAAAATCGTCAAAGTAGTACATACTGTCCTGAGGTATCCGCCACATGGACAGGCTCTGGACATTCAAAGCTATCGCCGGCTGGGCCAGAATCAGATGTAAGAAAGCATGCAGCTTGAGCGCGGCAGTGGCTTTGTCGCAGCGGAACTTGAGGTCCTGAAAGGAGACATGATGGATGAGCCGATAGAGTCGTCTCGAGCATACTGCAAAGTTGAGACGATTTTTTTGTGTTTCCAGGGACTCAGCTATAGGGATCAGGACTTCCGCCGGCAGCGTCGTGAGCAGGCAGGCCATGATGGATATAAGGAAAATAGCGATGGGAGGTTAAGCTGATGATGGTGTTGCTGTTCGCCCCGCCAGCCATAAGGCGGCTCAGGGCGTCCTTTATATAAACCCTGAGCCCTGATGCATGCAGCTGGTGGCCTTGGGCATCGCCTGCACGACATCTTATATATGTATGACTCCGCCTTGCTAGCTGAGTTAATAGCATCCACTCCAGATAATGAGTGAACTGCCGCAGCGAGACACGGTGGTGAGGACTACATTCGTCCCTTACACTTGGAATTCTCCAAGTGAAACCTCTGTAGCGGCTGGCTATAATGAAGCAGGTTTATTGGGGATAAAAGAGAAATATTGAAGCCTGCCCCAGTGTTTACCGCTCAAGAGTGATACTCAAAATGGTCGGTCTTATATTCCAGCATATCAACCTAATACAATAATTCCTTCATTTACTACTTTTAAACTCCTAATACTCTGGCCCAGCTTTCCCCTTCGATATATATAACCCGTTTTGTAGATCCAATGCGCCCTGTGTGCTCATTGTTCGACAATATTTCATTACCATCAGAATTCACTCTAGACACTGAACCCGGCAAGGGGGCGACAGAGAGTCTTAACCAGCTTATTCGACGGCCGGACTTTGGACTTGAACGCCTCTTCGATTTCATCCAGCGACCGGCCTTTAGTTTCCGGCATCAACAGCGCGCAAAGCACCGCGGTGATGAGCGCACAGCCACCAAAGAGGAAATATGCACCGAAACTGCTCTTAGAGAGGAGGATAGGAGTAGTAAGTGCTACAAGAAAGTTCGTGGCCCAGCTGCTTCCATAAGCGAGGTTTGTGGCGGCCGCGCGAGTCCGCTGCGGCTGGATTTCAGCAGCGTAGATTCTGATACCGACAGCCCAACTTAGGGAAAAGATTACTGCGAAGAGGTAGATTGAGACAATCACGACCCAGCGCCCTACACCTGTAGTGAGGTGTACTGCATTGCATGCATATAAAATTCCGATGAGAAACATGGTGATGCTGATTCCGATACCGCCGCAGATGGTGCTGTGCCGGCGACCCCAGTTATCCGCCCATATCAGAGCAGGGATGGTGGTGGCGAAGATAACTAAGGCAGAGACGCCTGAAGCGAAAAAACTCGCATCTGCAGATGATAATCCAGCCTGTTGAAACAATAGCGGAGCGTACTAGCATGAAACCATGAATATTAACTCTGCACTGGATAGAGGGGATGGTAATGATTTGAACTCACATATAGAACACCATCAATCCCACTGAGTTGTTGCATGGCCATCAAGAAGGCAGCCATAGCGGTACGCGTCCAAACATCTTTGGAGAATAGGTCAAAGAGCTTCTTTCCGACCGGCTTATCCTCAGTTTTGGGGATAACTGTAACGGTTTCCACGCCTTCACGGGGAGCCTCTCTGTCTGCTTCAATCTCTACCTTTTCCCGCTCCACTCGACTGACTCCCAAGATATCCCAGACAGCATTAGCCTCTGCCTCTCGGCCATGGAGTTTCAGCCATCTGGGGGATTGAACAAGGAACAACCAAGTGACAACCGAAAATGAGGCTGCCAGGCAGGCTAAGACAAGGAAAGGGGTACGCCATGAGAACGAAGATTCGATCCGAGCAGTCCCATAGCAGGTGAAGAACCCTACCACCAAACCCAGTGTGATAAGGAGCTGTGGGCCAGTTGTAAGAACTCCTCTGATTCTGGTGGGCGATATCTCACAGATATAACTGTCGAATGAAGGGTTAGTGTGTGGCATATCCAGCATTTGATGTAGAAAAGTAAAGTGCAATCATACACTACCAACGTGCCCAAGTACAACCCCTCACCAACGCCTTCCACACATCTCCCAATCACGAACATGGCTAAGTGCACTGCTGATGCCTCCAAAGCGGCACCCAGCGCAAATATCATAGCGCCAATGCTGATAGCTTTGGGCCTGCCCAGCTTATCCGCCAAGTATCCTCCAAAGAACGAGGAGATGGCCGCAGGAATCAGGATAGAAGATACTATCAAGCCATGCACAGCGGCAGACTGGCTACCAAACTGGTCCGTGAATCTTTTCATGACCGTGACGGGCCCAATGATTCCAGTGTCCATTCTAAGGCCGCACAATTAGCATATCTACCGTTCATTAATGCCAAGTCAGGTACATAGAGCTGGGTGTTCGCACCCAAAGAGAAGCCCGCCGAACGAGCATAGCGTGCTCGCGAGAACATATCGCGGGGGCTTCCGAAGACGCCCTAACATTTTGTCCATCGTGCCCTCGAGATGATTTGATGACAGCATCACCCTTCCCAAACAATAATGTTGATAAAACTTTCACTGGGTGATTAATAATAAGGATGGAGAATAGCGGTGGAGATGACAGATTTCAGGCACAGAATCTCAAATTTTCGATATGGAGAATCTCGACACGCGTCAAGGAGACACACTATGTATATATATCCCGCCATAGTATTGTGAGTCAGTATGGCATTCCGGTGTGTCTATAATTAGCCTCGTAAATGCGCAATGCTAACATGGGTGAGGCCGAGCTACCCGTATGGTCCCTAGAGGTGAATGCAGGCGAACAAAGCGCATTCCGGGCAATTGGGTGTTGCTTCAACCACAGTGAACTACACGTTTACCGTTGAAGTGAGAGCAGGGAGACAATGGAGCTGTGACTATTCAGAGGAAGCTCACCTACTAACTGGGAGTGCGGCGAGGTACAAATATGCTGCCTGCAACTGAATATACCGATTCAGCAGGTAAACACCAATCCAACACCGACCTGCCTTGATTCCTATCATCGAGAACCAAAGTATGGCTGTCAGATATGATCTCCGACACGGCCACCCCTTCGAGGATACATGCTTCATCCTCCGCCCCATCGAATGCCTCTACAGCAACCCCTACATCCTCTACCTATCATTCACCGGCCGTCTAAAAGGCGGTATCACCTCATCACGCTTCCTTCAAACAGCCGATTGCATGAAGCATGAGCTCCTTACAACCAAATCAATGAGTATAAGCGACTTCAACCAGACACTCAAGGCCGTTTTGCAAGATATGTACAGTGGCCAGGTAAGTGTTCAGGACAGGAATCGGGCTACCATTGAACGGCTACTGGCATTCGATCCAGATACCGAGCCACCGACACCGAGTTCTAGTTTGCCTGTACAGCGAGAGATGTGCGAGCTGTATGTTCTCAAGAAGACATGCTGGGATAACGCAGGAAGGGTTGTAGAACATCAGAAGGCCTGCGTGGTCATGTAGCTGGTGCATAGACTGGCTTTGAAGGGCAATCGAGACCCAGTCTGATGTATACGAAGTGCCCCATCTGCACTGCTGTACGTCGGAGTTGCTGCTGAGAACAATGATGTCGTTCCCCAACTGTGTGCATATTTGTATCGGCGTTTGCTTTGAGCGTGGGACTGGCGTGGGGGTAAATATCACGTGCGGAAATATGCCAAGAACACGTGCCAGAACAAAGTTCGCTGACTAAGAACACCACCCTTAAATATCCCAATTGCTATATTCCTAATGCCTTCGGGCATTTGGTCATTGAAACGATACAGAGAAGATTAGCATGGCCCCTGCACTAAGGATGACACGCTCAATCAAAGAGAAGCTCCAAGTTTTTTTTTACTCCTTGCGCACCATTTTTGGGAGGTGTGGTGTTTTTGGTGGCATCATGGGTGCGCTGGTTCGAGTTGGAGTGTGGACAGTTATTTTAAGTCTTTTTTTGCGCTAGGATTGACGCAACATGGTGGTGGAAGAGATACAGATGCACACTACGGCCATAAGGGCTAGCTAGATATCAACTTCATCTATCTCATTAAAATTTTTGATCAACTATGTATAAAGCCAGGGCATATCTGTCTACAGAGAGCGTGCAACATAAGATAGAAATGAAAACTGAGAGATAGGAAAATTTCTTTACATCAGTCGATCCTCCTGCGATTTTTTGATTATGTCATATGTGTTTGTTGGGTGGTGGATCTCTTGGGGGGGGGCATATTCACAGTTGAGCGATTATTGTATCCGGAATACACGGAAGGGGGGAATGGGGAGGGTATAATCTCAACCGGAAAAGGTGGCGGGATGGACTAAAGAGGGCCGAAAAGGGGAGACGTGGAACATATGATGTTGTGTATGTCTCTGCGTTTACTTGCTGACGGCTGGGACGTCGGCGGAGGGAACGACGCCATTGCCAGCGTTCTTAGCGCTGGCATCGCGAGCGCCAGAGAGGGCGAATTGGGAGTCAATGCCTTCGACGCGGTGGGTAGAGTTGATGTTCTTGACCAGGGTGATCTGGTAGCAAGTGGCACTACCCTGGCGAGAGATGATGGTGGAGTATGCGAGGAAGTATTCCCAGATCTGTACACACATTAGTATACCTTAAATAGAAAGGGAGAGGAAATGAAGGATTGACTACTTACTCTGTACCATCTCTTGCCATACTTGGCGATAACCTTGTCCTTGTTGGCGATCCAGTTGCGATACCATCTCCACAAGGTAGCGGAGTAGTGAACACCGACAGTATCAAGACCCTTGACTTCGAAACCGGCACCTTCCAATTTATCGATGACGAAGCCGAGAGGAGTACTAGCGTCGGCACCAGGGAAAATGTACTTGTTCATGAACAGGCCCCAGATCAAATCCTCGTACTGCCAGCTCTTACGAAGACCAGCGATCTGCAAGAAGAAGACACCATCGTCATCAAGCATGTCGTAAACCTGGGAGAAGAAAGAACCAAGATGTCGCACACCGACGTGTTCAGCCATTTCAAGACAGGTGATCTTCTTGAAGCCGCCAGCCGGGTTAGGTGCGTCACGATAATCGCAGCAAAGGATACGGCTCTGAGATTCCTCGATACCGGCGGCACGGAGACCGCTATTACCCCAGGCAGTTTGGTTTCGTCCAAGAGTGACTCCAGTAACGTGCGCACCGTAGTGAACACTGGCGAATTTGGCGAGAGTGCCCCAGCCACAGCCAAGGTCGAGGATGGTGTCACCGGGTTTCACTCCGATCTTCTCACAGACAATGGCAAGCTTATTATCTTGCAGCTGTTCGAGGGTCTCTTCCTTGTTGATATCGCTGATGATGCCGGAGGTGTAGATCATGCGGGGTCCCAAGAACCAGGCGTAGAAATCATCACCACGGTCGTAATGGCCTCGGACCTGTTCCTCATCTATAAAGACGGTTAGCTCGATTGGCTAAATATGCATCGCTTAGCTTTTAACTTGACATACCTTGACTACGGGTATGCATGATGACCTCAGGCATCATCCCTGTCAAGAAAAATTTATACAAGCTCAGGGTGAATCTGAAAGAAGCCCAGTCATGTCTGTACTCGAGCATTTCCAAAGCATCGCCCTTGAAATCCACAGTTCCGTCAAAGTACATTTCATGGAAGGTCTCCATGGGAATCTTGCTCTTGCCATGGTACTTGGCCTGATCATGCTTGTCGTGGAATTGAAGGTAGTGCTCGACGGGTTTTCCGGGGTATCTGGCCTTCTCGTTCTTACGGGGAGAGATGGTGGAAGCGGTAGACCAGAAGGCCGCCAAGATAGGGATGGAGGTAAAGATGGCGAAGAAGATAGTGGTGAAGAGCCCACCGCCTACCTGGCGAGCAAAGTAGAACGGCACGATGGTGAGGAGCGAGATGAGCAGCAAATTGGAGAAGCTGTTGCTGCCAGCGGCATCAGCAGGCAAGGGGGCATTTTTAATAGCTGGATACTGATCAATTGATGGTGGTTAGCACTGTATTTTCTGTTTTATTCTCCCAATTACGGTGAGCTATAGGGGGTCTGTCAAAGCCAATTGCAACATGTCCATACCTCAGTAGTCCTCACACCACAATCCTCGCTACCTGGAGACACACAAGAGGCAGCAGGAGTCTCAATGAACTCGATCTTTTCCACAGGAACCCCCGACATGATGGAAGCTCTCTTGGGTTTTTTTTCTTAAGAACAAGCAAAAAACAAAGATAAAAAGGAAAAAGAAAGGGAAAATGAGAAACTCTTCTTCTTCTCCTCTTCTCTCTTTCTTTCTCTAATGAACCCCTTAAAGACTTCGTCAACAGTGAAAGAAAAGAACAAGAGAAAGAGACGAAGGGGAGGACAAATCCCATAGGTGTTCAGATAAGTGGAAGAATAATTGTGGGCACGGCCGGACTCTCGCACTAAAAGGGGAGCCAAGCACAGCGAGCTTCGGGCCCGCCACCAACGAAGGGGAAAAAGTGCTGCCTGCTTCGTGTTCGGCCTTTTAGCGTCGACTATCATATGCAGGCTGGGGTGTTAGACGCAACAGCGACAAAGTACGGTGAGAGCCAGGCGGTATGCTTTTTGCCTGCATATCGACCTTGTGTGATTTTGTTTGCTGTCTATCTCTGTCTATGGAAGTTCCCTCTACTTGGATCGCCTCTACTCTTTACATGACCTCTCTGAAAGTCCGGCCTCGGTTATCACCAGTGTAGATCCACTCGCTGGGGTCCAATTCGCGTCAAAAAGATGCCCACCTGCGTCAGATTACGATGCAATCGGCGCATAATTCAAGGGGATCTGGCGGAACCAGCAGACGGACCCTGACGCTTGCCTGTGACGTTTCACAACGGTGGATGTGGGATCCAAACACTTTTAGTCCGCGCGCCCGCAACGCCAGACCAAGGTGAAATTATCAAGATAATGCCGAGAAGATGATGCTGTCGTTGAAGAGGGTATAATAAATTAAAACATAATAACAAATACAGTTTATATATGAGAGTGATCCTTCCCATCTTTAGCCTTAACGCCTGCCGTTATCCATAACCAATCCCACCTTCAGTCCCGTGTACCACCCGAAAGCAAACATGCGAAGAAGAACTAGAGGGTGAGCTGGAAATTTGCCGCTTCTTCATCCTCCTCATACTCTGGGGGAACCTCTTCTAGCGGCGATGACTCTTTAAAGTCAGGATCAAAGAACCCTGCGGCGTTACATTTCGACCACATCTCTGATCCTACCGGCGGAAGTCCATATAGCTCAACGTATCTCTCTGGAGAGATGATGCTCTGCTTTGTAGTTGGTTTTCTTGCTGGTTGTTGTTGTTGCGTCTCTTTTCTGCCTGCTGGCTGGGCCCTGAGGGTCGAAGAAACTCTGCGCCCTCTGGAGTACCCGACTGTGGTTCTGGAATTAGCCAACGCAGCTGTGTGTCGCATCGAGGAAGGATTCGACGGGACAGCGGGTTTCTTCCTTGACGTCAGCGCTGTTGTAAATCCACCTCGAATGCTAGTTCTAACTTTCGGTCTCGCTGGAGCGACCGCCTTGGGCTGGGTTGATAGAGCCCTTGCGGCACTTTTTGCTCGAAGGCTAGACATCGACCTAGTAACCGTTGTTCTTGGCTGCACTTTCTTCCTTCTCTCCTCTTTAGCAACCTCTGCTGTACGTGGTTTTTTAGGAGCCTCCGAACCATCGATTTCCAAGAGATCGACCTTATCAATCTGCTCCCTGATCAAATCATCTATCCGCTTGTCGTAGGCCTCGTTCGCTTTCTTGGCTTCTCGTTCTTTGCGTGTGAGGCCATCCTTCCCAACATCATTGTTTGCGTAAATCCTATCCCAACCACGGGCAAAATTGCGGCCTTTAAACTGTGGGAATGTAGTATTATAGGTAATATAATCGTCGTGATCCGGCAATGCTATGAAATGTATGGGTTAACACAAGGTGCATCCCTAAACGTGGCTGTCGCTGCTTACCTTTTGGCTTCGGCGGCATGTACTCAATATCAGGAACATCTTCTTCCACTTCTAGCTTCTGCTGTGTCTTTTGAACAGGCTGGCTCGGCTGAGTTTGCTTCTTGGTCTTGCGTGTGGTTGTTGACTTTCTACCAGTCTTTCCCTGCTTGATAGTGCCTAATGGAGGGCCTGGAGTTTGGAATATATTGGTTTTCGCGTTTGTCGTCTTCAGACCCAATGGTGCACGGTTTTGGGGACCTGTTAAGCGGCATAATCATCAATACAGCCCATCTGAGATCGAGAGAACAGACGTCCATACCCAGAGGTGTAGCTAACGGGTGCTTATCTACCGGCCCACCCAGCTTGCCGTTCTCGCCATTTTGATTCCTTCGGACGGTGAAGCCTTGCTTTCCACCCCCAAACGGAGCCAAGTTGTTCTCATCATTTCCTGCTCCTTTAAACGGTGTTTTTGGTTGAAGCTGTCGGATTCCTTGGTTCAGCGGCTTCGAGACAGCTGCTTGCTGGTGGGCGTGAACAACGTTCTCCTGGTCTCTGGCGACAAACATCTCGGAATTTTAAATTCGATGATAGGATTAGATAGCAGTACTCAGGGACACTACCCTCGAATTGTCGGGTTGGTCGTCGTCGTGGTTGTCCCAGCTTTGTTTTGGCATGCGTTGCGACGGTAACGGCTGTATTCACGTGACCATCGACAGCTGTCCCGCACAAGTTGGACATGTACCTTTGAAGACGACGTGTGGCTCGAACCAACCATATAAATCCCCCCCTTCTTCTTCTCCATCGCATCCACACGCCAGGCAACCCCTTTCAATCCGCACTCCTACCCACCACACCTCGACTTTGTGAGAGGCTTTCTGCTACGACTTTCTTACTTCATCTACCTGTTCTTTTATTCAGCATCCGAGCAACATGGAAGGCATTAAGAGGGTATGTTTACTATATGGTGGGGTTGCAAGGGTGTACTTGTATGCGACTTCGTACACCCAACGCTTCTCTTCAAACCCTCTGCTCTTTCTTCTCTACGTCGGGTAATGTTTTGTGATGGTATGCTAATTATAAATGGTGTGGTTTGGTAGAAAATGGATAACCTCCGCCAGGAGGTAGAGGAGGCCAACGGCAAAATCGAAGAGATGAAGGGCAGAATCAAGGAGTTGGAGCAGGAAAATTTGGCAAAGGAGCAGGAGGTAACATCTCTTACGCATCGAAACCAACTTCTTGAGGCCGATGTCGAGAGACTCGACTCGTCCGTCAAAGAAGCCAAAGATAAAGCGAGCGAGACTGCTCAACATAGTACACAGAACGAGTCCCTGCAGAGACGTTTACAGTTGATGGAAGAAGAGGCCGAGGAGACCGACAAGACCCTTCGCGAGACCAACGAGAAGTGCGTTTAACCTGTTCTTTTGATTCCTTTCGTGTCTACCTACCTGTTCACATACTAACGTCATCACAGGCTTCGTCAAACGGACGTCAAGGCAGGCCACTATGAACGCAAAGTACAAGCACTAGAATCATCCCGCGACCAATGGGAGGGCAAGTACGAGGAAATGTCGAAGAAATACGCCGACTTGAAACACGAACTCGCCGAACTCGAGGCCTCTATCAGCAATGTTTGAATAAGAAGATGTGGAAATGCGCGCTGGGAATCTGTTTATACTCTCTCTTTTCTCCTGGAGAGTATATTTATGGAGGTGTATTTGGTTCCCTTCTCGCTGAAACGGCCATTATAATCCTACATATCTTAAGCATCCTATTACCCCAACATGTTTGCTTTCTTCTTTCCAATACCTACATATCCCTGTCTTGACCAGCTGCTTATCCCTAGTGTTGAGTGTGCAAGTCTATATTGAAGTCTCACTTTGCGTCAGCTCCTTGTCGTTTTTCCAATTAATAGAATACAACTGGTTTAAGATTGGAGTTCAATCTCTCATCCTCAGCAGCTACCGGCTATACATTACTTCTCCCTCCTCAGTTTAGCCTGCTTCCGGCTCCGCTGTCGTTCCTTTAACCGTCCCGCTTTCCTATCTGTAGCACTCTCATATTTGAAATTCCTCTTCTTCCTCCGCCGCTTGGTATCACCGTTCGGGTTCTCTTTCGTCCATATTCTCTTCTTCGTAGCATTTGCTCCGCCCTTCTTATCTGTCGTCTTCCCTTCTTCACCACCCGCTTCCTTCCCGCTCCCCTCCCCATCCTCGCTCCCACTCTCACTATCGTCCTCTTTAGCCTCCAGCCCATTGCGGGAAGGATCCATATCTTCCACCGTGACAGTAGTATACCGATCTTCATCAATATATTCCGCCTCATAGTCTACCGGCGGCGGTTCCGCAATCCCTTCCCATCCTTCTCCGTCCTCATCCTCCTCGCTCCTGCTCCCACCATCTTCAACATTTCCCGCCGCTATCTTCAATTGCAATTTATGTGACTCGATCGCCTGTTCAAGTTCTGCCCTTCGTTCTTCTCGAATCTATAATCAGTCCGTAATTAGCATCCATCTTTCGTCTTGAGCAGAACATGGCGAGGTGAAGATTACCTTCTTCCGCTGCTCTCTCTTCTCCTCTTTGGCTTTCTTCTCCGCAACCTCCTGCGCATGTTTCGCCCGTTGTACTTTCCGCTTGTGAAATCCCGTCAAAAACTCCTGGCGCTCTTCTGGATTGAATTTGATTTCTTCCGCGCGCTCGACGGCGCCCGTTCTTCGTTTCTTCGATGGAGGTGGCATGGTTATACAACGCAGCCGGAAAAATATAAGATATTCTAAATGTATTTCCTCTCGTTTTTTTCAGTCAGAACAAATTCAATGGCGTCCCGCTTTGCGAGCTCTGTTTATTTTTGGAGTTTGGATTTTTGGAGAGCTTGAAATTATTTTGATGTCATGTGATCTGTCCAAGAGCTTGAAGAAGCGTGACACAATTCTTTAACTTCTTATGCTATCAGTCAAGTACGCCTGTCGCTGTGGCAGAAGGTTGGAGATTAATTTAATAGTGGTAAATGCTACACTGGGTGGACAGCGATCATTTCATCTACGAATATGAGAAAGCAGCGAGGCAGGATGGGTTGTCATTATCATTGTCAAGTGTTTGCAAGATGTCTAGGCAAAGGAAGCACTATTTGTTCCACCAACTGGTTACATGATAAAGAGCCCTACAAATGCAAGGAGACCAGCCATGACGGGAGAAGTAATCTCGAGCCCAACAGCTGCGCCGGTGGACTCAGTAGAAGTTGGCTCCGAGGTGGTGACGGTAGCGTTGCTTCCAGGGTTGCTGATGCTGCCTGTTCCGCTTGGTGAGCCGGTGCTAGAGATGAAAGTAGTTGGGGCGGTAGTGATGGTGGGAGACACGGTGGGTTCATCCTCTGATGGAGATGAAGAGTCAGAAGCGGAAGACGAGGCTTCGCTAGTTTCAGTGGCAGTAGTTCCCTCGGTGGTGGTAGTGGCTTCGGTGGTTACAGGAGCACTGGTGACATCTGCAGTGGTGGAGAGATCGATGTAGCTTGGAGAGTAGGTCTCTGTGCCTGTGTATCCTGGACATGCGGGATTGTCATACTTGGGAGGTGCCCGTCCACCACCGCAGTCTGGGATATCACAGATCTCGCCGGTGCCAGGGACATAGTACAAGCTGGAAGGACTGCCCCATTCATCATTGGTGGAGATTGCAGTGCAGCCGCCGATATCAGTTTTGGCGTTGACGGCGGTGGAAGCCGTGAGGGCAAGGATGCCGAAGAAGAATTTGCGAGACATGGTGTTTATTAGATTAGGATTAATTATTCTTAAACGAGCGATTGAAATTAATGATGCAAAAGAGCGACTGGTGGAAGAAAATCAGTGTTAACGAAAGACTGAGGGTAGGTTGGAGATACAAAAGGAACAAAGACTTTTCAAGCCCTCTAAATGCGCGTCGAGGGCTTTAAATAGTGTAGATGCGGCTCACGTCAAACGAAAAACTATCTCGACGCTAGAGCAAAACTTTGGGCCTGGACCGACATTCTCTCCAATGCGACCCAAGGCTTAATTTATTTATTCGCGTGGTACAGGATCGAGGCCATAGCAGACGCCTCAAACCGCTCGCATAGAGAAAATATGCAGGGGGCCGGACATTCAACTAGCCGACCGACCTTTTAGGAGCAACATTGTGGTGGTCAAACAGAGGCTGTCTTTGAAACATCGCCACGCGAAGATAGATGGCTGTCTTGATAGGTTATGCGAGTTTAGTCTCTTTGCGCGCCTCCAAAGTTCAAATAGGGGTTTTTGGTTCCTGGACCATTATTTTCGGTTCAGAACAATGGAACTTAACCTCCTGTCATGTCTACATCTTTGTGCCACACTGTACTAAGCTTTTATGGTATCTCTTGCATTTCGTTAGTGCGAGGGGACGGTGTGTTTCTGGATTGATGTAGCGCGCTATGCAGCATTAAATACCATATGGTCAGCGGAAATGGTAACACCCGAGATTCCTCCTGATACATATAACCCCATTACCCAGCCAAGCTCCAAGTAAAGTTAGCAGTGACGGGAGGGTGGTCAGATAGGACATCACCGCTCTCCTGGAGGAACCGTGCAGTCTCATAGCTCCAGTAGGTGGCTTCAAGCTTGATAGAATTGCTGCCACGATAGCTAATCAAGGTATTAGCATAGGCTCTCTATCCCATACCAGGGTTTTGCCGCGACTCCAATACTTACAATACTTTGTCGAGTGCTTCGCATTCATTGGTGGTGGTCGGGTTCTCACATTCCAATGCATCTGAGCCTTCTTCAGGGACAGCACCCTTTCGAATGAGGTCGATCCAGGGATCCCTCAGGCCGTTCTTGCTGAGGAATTCCCTGAGGTACTCTCCTTCATTAGTGTAGAGGAAGTTTGTATCACCAAAGATGACGACGGCGTTGTCGGCTGAGTTGCTGGTGATATAGCTCTCTAGCTGTTTGAAGTTCGAGGTCCGGGCCTCCTTATCTCGCTTTGTGTCACTGGTAATGATACATTAATTGCAGAGAACATATTACAAAGGACAGAAACTTGACTACCTAGCATCGGCATGTACATTGTAAAAATCAATAGACACGCCCTCGTCCAACAATAGCCGCATTGCAGTGAAGCCCTTTGGTGTAAAGCAATCAGCCGATTCAAAATTCGAACAGTCGTCCCACTTGATCCTCTCAAAGTTCTCCCAGGGATAATTCGCAACAGTGTTGAGACCTGAGCCAATGAGAGCGGGCCCGCTGGTTGCGGTACGGTGAGGGTGGTTGTCAGTTTCATAGATGTATGCATGGTAATTGAAGTCCTCTTGAAGATGAGCCACATCATAGCCGTACTGGGCAAGCTTCGATCCTATCGTTCGCGAATTCGTTTTCTTACTGCCTGGAACACCATTGCCGATGCCTGGAAGCCCATTGACATTGAAACTGAAAACATTGAACTGCCCTGTAGTTGCAGCCTCGGAGAGGCATACGAGGGCCGCAGTCCATGGTATAACGGTGCGCAGAAACATGTTGATTGACCAGATGGCTTGTCGCTTGTCGCAATGAGAGAGGCAAAACAACAGAAGCGGCAGCACGCATGTTCTTATGTAGAGCAAGTCTTCGGGTTGGTCCCGGCCAACGCCGCGCTGTCACTATGGGGTTTGACGGCCGATCAGGGGGCAGATGGGTCCCCGCATCGCTCTTCTCCCGCGAATGTAACCGAATGAAATATGCACGAGTTGGGATACTGCGTCAAGAGGCCTCCCGATAGAAACAGAGTTTCGGGTGACAGTTTTCTCTCAGTGAGCTATTTGCATGTGTTGATGATAGAAAGCCTGAGGTGCATTATCCTAGTACATAGGACTGGCAGCCAAGAGACAGGCATGGCTTCATGCCAAAGGTGACACGACTTGTGTACATGTAGCTATGGCGATTGTAGCTGTCTAATAACTCTGTAGAGATAAGCCATATGAACTACTTCGACCGTATCGAGATTCTAGCGTCTCGTTCAATGCTGGTTGTTATATCGTGTTTCCCATGCTTTGGGGAGATCTTTTCTATGGGTGGAAATCTGCCAAGCTTATTGTCTTGGCATCATAACATCATGAAGTCGAACAGCAGAAGCTCGTCGATGTTGTTGCGCACACCAAACACCTCCATGATATCACCATGTACCTGAGAAAGTGCGGGCTGTTGGCCCTTGGGGCTATTTCTTCGTCTGTCAACGCTTATAGAGACACTTCGCCTTTTTTCTTCTTCTCCACGCATGAGTACGTCACAACACCTACCACTATTAGCTGACCTGGCCGCACGCCACGCCTTTGAGATCAAGCAAGATGCTGACCTTTATACCCGCTTGTCTAGGTTCGAAACTACCTCCCAACAGCTCCAGACCGCCGATTCCCTGCAAGATGAGGTTATCGCTAAACTCTCCTCATGCCCGTCGTATTTCTACGTCGTCGTTTCTCAGCCAGGTGTCCATGTGTTGGATTACAGCAGCCGCAAATCAGCACCGCGTCTACGGGATGGCGTGTTGAAGAAGGACAGCTCTGTGCAGTCCAGTACCACTGTTAGCGAAGTAGTCGGCCAATTCGACCCTTCGCAGGTACAGAAGGCGCTGGAATCGAAATGCTCAGCGAAAACAATTAGCATTGATGTTTCATGTACGCTTCCTTTACCCACCGCGAAGACAAAGCTGGGGTGAAGCTAACATTTTATGATAGCGGGAAATATTCCATCGTCATATGAAGACCGACCAACTGTCATCAAGATCGACTTTCCTGCCCTACCGGTCGACTCTAGCCGGGAATCTAAGCTCGTTGAGAACGGTTAGCCGGCCTTTGAACACGCCCTTCCCATCAAGCTACGTCTAACGCGATCTATTTACTGCAGATGCCCTCTTGGCTACTCTCCTCGACTTCCTTCCAATGCCACAATATTCCGTTGTCTACACCACGACCCCCCGCGGCTCCGAGCCCATTGCTCCCGCCGAGAATTCCCCATACGAAGCGGATCAGAATTTGCTACAGAATCCTATCCACTTGAACATGAAGCGAGGCGTTCATTCTCCCCGTGACGATGACGGCGATGCTGAGCAGCCAGATGGGCGCAGGCTATCCCTGTTTGAAAAATATCAATTTCTCACGCCAGGTTAGTATTTCCGCCCTTTCCGACGACAAATAGTTCATAGGTGGCATTATATTAACTCTCTCGACTATTAGGTATCTTTATGGGACTCATGGTCGCCATCGTCCTCATCTCCCTTCTCTACGTTGGCCTCTCAGCTCTCGGAAGTTTGACTGTTTCATATGCGGCGTTTAGCAAAGAGAACGGACCGGCAGCTGCGGCTAAGAAGCAGCAATAAATATGCTACATACAGAAATTCTTGATTTTTCTAGGGGCGTCTCATATATCTTTGTTTTTAGCTCTATGTATTTTTTTGCTCTTTATATACGGGATAATCTGTTCGGCCGCAGCGTAACGTCTACATACATCTAGGTTGCATCCTTGTTTAATTTATCTTGACTGCTTTGCATTTATTTATCTCGCTCTTCATCCCTTGTACTTTTCCATCCGTGGCATATTTTCTCATATCTCTCTTCAAGGCAAATGGTGCTTGTCTTGGCCACATCTTGGCGGGCCTCCCTGCTCTGGATGCATCAACACCTTCCCAGGTCAACATGCACCCTCGCTCCAGCTTCAACACTGCTCCAGCCGTACAGGTTCAGCGCAGGAGCTGGGATTCTCATCATGCAAGTTAACTACCAACGACCCATCATATAGTTCCGCCGCCACTTTCTCTCCCCTAATGTCGCCACCGTGTGTTGACGACTACCACAGACGCGTTTGACAGCGCCTGCAACACTACGATGATACTCAGTTTTCCCCAAAGCCATATACCCTCCGACATCTTAGGAAATACAGAAATTGGATGGGCTAAAGGATGTGGCCGCGGCTGAAGGGCTTAGCCTGATAACGCGTCATCGACGGTTTCATGACGCGTAACAATCGATTCATATCGAATGAAGGTTATGATGGTTGAGCGTCAAACAACATACATGATAATACCATCGATAAGATGCGCTCAATTTTTATGAAGAGAGCTTTCCATGTCGCCTCGATTGATTTTGTAAGTCTGGTACTCCCAGACGCGTCAGTAAGGCATCAAACAAGAATATATACGACATCATTACATATGCAAATCATGGGGTCACGCTGTGAGATGGCCGAACTCCCATGGGAATGATACTATTCACTGCTGAGGCTTGAACCGGGGGAAGAATTGGCCTCTCTAGCATGACATTAACTGCCCATGGCAAAATGCATAGGCTCAAAAGGACCAATTCATAGCACCGATCGTCGCTTGAAGTAGGTGCCTATGGGCCTGCTTCACTCATCATTGAGCCGTGATATGCCTCATCGTGGCTATGTTCCTGTGGGTTTTACCCTCAAGATAGAGATACTTGCAAGCCTCGAAGTCACCACTCTACATCACCATCTTCATCAGGTCTTTGTTGGCGAGCTTATTAACCAGCGGGCTCCAGATAATGTTTGACGGGCATCACTCATCCTTTCTCATTTTAACATCACCACTATCGCCCGCTTTAACCTAGATGGATACCCAAATTCATTGTTTTCTGGTCGAATTCATCTTATACTTTGTTTCATTCATCTCGTTCTATCACTTTGAGCCAACTCACATAATGAAGAGCAAAGTGGCGCTAACAGATCTAGGGCTATATATACCTCCTTCTTTCCCCCAGGATTTCATTTCCATCTCTCATCCTACTATCCTTTGATGCCTTTATATATATATTCTCGCCAATCTTTTGGGCTGGTTCCTCCTAGTACTTCCCGTTTCCCTTATAAGCACCATCATTATACTTATGCTCGCCTATATGCCTCCGCTAAATACCTATATTCTACCGTCCTGAACTTTATATACCCATTTCCCTCCATCCTTCTCTCTCTATATATTCTATACTTACCACAAAACCAATCATCCGGAAATGGGTTCATTTGAAAAAATATGCAATTTTCGGCTCAAGTGCCTTTCAGGTGGAGTCCCGGTGGGCAGATCACCTCGCCCCAAATGTCAATACAAAAGACTCACTCAGGTCTCAATCCACGCCTGAAGTGCTGGATACGGGGTAACTGGGTGGATAGAACTACCTTTGCTCGCCGGCGATTTGAGCCCCTTTCCATCTTGAACGTGCCGCTGGGCTTTCGATCCCGACACAATGAGGACCAAGTTGAAGCGCAGAGTTTACAGAGACGTATCGTTGAGTGGAACGAATTGCAACCGTTGGTGGTTGTTTATCATCAGACAGCATGGGAAATATACGACAATCACCCATTTTCAGAAAAACCTTTCGGCAATGGCTCTGGAGGGATTGAACACCCAGTTTCAGCCTGGTATATCCAATAGTGAGTCTTTTCCAGTGTAATTATGCCCCAAAACATTAACTAATTTTCCGATTCAAGACAAGGATGAACCGAATGGGTTCCATGTCGCGGAAATGGTTTATACTCCACAGAACACCGCTGTTTTCCGCCTGTTTCGACCCCCTCAGCCATAAACATTGACCAATTGGCTATCATTAGAATAAAGCCACAGCGCGTAGGTGCTGCATTGATTGCGATCGCTGCGACAAGGTTTGCGAGAGTACAGGCACCTAAGCTCCTTCTATCACACGGCGAGCAGGGCTTGCTATCCATTCTACTACTACATTCGTCCACTACGGAATACTAAGAGATGGATTACCGAAAAAGATAGAGCACCTGAGATCTTAGGGCTCTCTATTCTCGATCGCCTCAAGATACCCGCCTAAAAATATCAACCTTTTCGTAATGTCCATGGCCAGGACATGAGTGGGTAATGTTCGTCTTTTTCGCCGAAGTCTGAGAGTGATTTTTTACCGTCAATCATGGTTAGAAGACTGTTCTGCGTGTGATTATTGAAGATCTTTGTATTGGATACATTTCTTCGCTGGGATTCTGTTGGGCCCGTATAACCAAAATGGCGGTTATGTGCCTGAGCGAGATTATTTAGCAGTGTTGCACATGGTCCTTCTTGAATATACTCTCTGAGCTTCTGAGTATTTTCTAGATTGACATAGTATGCCATTTTCGCTGCATGCGTGTGGATTCGGTCGTTCGTTTCTTCAAGCCACCGCTATCAAATTTGCTCCCATCGCCGCACTGCATACAGGGCGCGAGAAGTTGTCGTGGAAAGTCGTGCTTGGGCCACCTCTCCGACTTGATATTGTCTCTTCACCAGATATTCGGCCGGGGGAGGCAATGTGGCCTCGAGCAGAATATACCCTTCGACCAGTCATCGCTTTCCCATATAACAGAGTGAGTGTGGAGAGCGCAAGGGTTTATAGGAGACTCTTCGCTATGACCAAGAATACATCCGCCACCGAAACAATGAACAGCGGCTAAATTACGGGTGTCATTGATGAGAATGAGTGAGTTTAGGCTTGACTTGCCGCGCCAGCATGTGGAACATTTATTTCCATCTCATTCCATCCTGCCAGGAAGGCTGCACATCCCGCGTACTTGGTATCTCCGAAGACATTAGTGGAGGCTCACTCAAGAGACACCAGCCGAGTGGAAGAATCTGCGTAATGAGGCAGCTGGGCGGCTTAATAGCATGCACCTGCGGCTTACTGGCGGTCTCCCGGTGGATTTCCAAGTGTATGCCTCTGAACTCCGCTCATAATCGTGATGCCGCCATCTTGCACTGTCGCGGGAGCCTCGCTTCGGAACCTTGTGGCAATTGTGAGCAAGGTAACAGGCTGTTCCGAGATGCCGTTAGAGACCACGATGAGGCTACACTGTTGTCCAGCGGTTGCACCAACTGCAACTTCAACGGTGATGGAACCCGTTGTTCGCGACATGCTACCACCCCATAGCGATAAAGAATGATATTCTTTACGCCCCCGTTTACCGAGCGTAAGTCTCAGTGCCCGTTCCCACATTGCTATATTACGCTGACTTCCATAGGTACCGATGCTAGTCCGTCGAAGAAGTCTGGTCGTTCCCGTGCCAAGATATCCCCTGCTGAGTCTTCGTTCGCCCCTGTCACCCGCTCTTATCGTCAGGGCTTGCATTCTGTTACCATGGGCCAGAAGACGACGCCGACCAAATTTGTGAGGCCATTGGTGAGGTCAAGATGGCTCTGGTGATCCATTTCCTGGGGTACCGGCGTTAGGAAAGCCATCCTCGCTCTATATCTTCGTGACTACTATATGAAGCGGCAGGTTGACTGCACCATATAAATTATCTTGTCAAGAGCTGTTGAATATGGCTCTCGAGTGGGAGGGTCTCACGGCTATTAGTGTATTCTCGGGGTACATATGCCGTTGAAGTGCATTTCTGACGACCGGAAAATAACATTGCCAAAGAAACATCTGTCCCAAGACACTCCTACTGATACACCTTGTCTGTTGTGATAGACGGTAATCGAAAGTTACTGGTTTTATTTGGAATTCCCAATGTGCCAGTATCTAATCGACGGTTATCTATCTAATCTTGGATTTGATGTGGTACAGATTCGAGCCGGAATATTGCCCGATGCGGGTCAAGTATCATACAGCAATTTAATCACCCTCTGTCAAGCTTGCGAATCTTGGTTGTTACTTATCGGACCTGCTAATCAATTCAAGATCCACAAAGGAACGTATTTGATAACTACCCCAAAGACACTACTCTGGTTTTGGATCGAACAGTTTATTCGCATCATCATGATGGATTTTGTATTCTACAAACGAGACAGCATTCATTATTGACGAAGCTCAGAGCTCTAACGGCGACTTAAACCTTTTGGAGTCAGGTCATAAAGAAATGAGGGCTGACTCGTTCCAACGAGCCCCGCTATTTAAAAGCATGATACACGCACCACATGAGATTGCTCGTGCCAACGTCGAGTTGGGTATGAACCTGGACTCGGAACATCAAATTGTGAATCTCCCCTTGCCTCATGCAAGTCTTCTTGAGCTACAGTTATTGTTAAATCGAGTTCTCGCTCTGAGTGGTACGACCAAAGCACCAGAACTGTGATTTCAGAATGGCAACAATGATGATGATGTCGACCCGCTGGAACCTTCTGATAGCGACACCGAAATATCAATGATTCCTACCGAGCTAAGCATACTGTTTGGTTTGAAAATAAGCATTAAAGATTCTTTACCAGCCTCGCGATCCCAGGAAACACCTTACCAACAATAAAGTATCTATAACATTAGTAGCAGGGGCCCGATAAATCCAAATATCAAATGCAATGATTCTGAAGGATATTCTCCATCGCATTGTGCTCAACCTCACACAAGGATGCCAATTGGTCATCATTGGGAGAGCCAATTCCCGAGCTTCGTCTTGGAGGTCAACCTCTCAGAGACGCCAGACAAATTAGCAACTTATGCCAGGGGGTGGATGACCAGCAGAGTTAAACGCCTTGGTGTTTTAAGAACCCCGTCCAAACATACACAATAGACTTCGTTGCTTCAAGTGCCAGACTTGGGAAACCGGGTCTACTACGCTTTTATCGAGCAAGTTAAGGAGCTTATGCGTCTTCGCGTAGACACACATTCGCCTTTTTCCATCAATTTTGATCTGGACACCGACGACATCATGGTGAACTGGAACAGCTTCACGATCGATTTTACTCCGCATATCCCAGTAAATCATTTTACAGCTATCGTCCACCGATCTCGAGATGAACGAGCTGAAATTTGGCTTGAGGGGGATCCAATTACACCGTTTCATATCATAAAGTCCCAGGTTGACATCTCAACGAAGGCCATTATCGGCATTGTTGTCAAGCCACCTCTACCAATGTCTGTTAGGACCAAGTTTAAGCCGTCTGACAAACTGCTCAGAAATTCTATCTCAAACAGGCCGACCAGTATCGAAGACGCAAGAAGCGTGCGGAGTCGCTGAATTTGCCTGGCGTGCAGGCGGGAAGATTTTTGCAACAAAAAGGCCAATTACCCACCGTATGCAAAGGGAGTGATAGTTAGCACTTGAGCCCAAAGTGTATGACACATGTTAAGAAATGGGATATATATGGATACCTGTACCATCCTTTCGTAACACGCTTGATACTGAGGTATGATAATACCCGACTATGCATTCCCGGCATGGACATCGTGGGATAATCCAGCTGGTTTCCCTCGCCGAGAACCTGAACCCTCATTCCCAACGCGCTCCACTTCTGGAAACGGTTGTACTCATTGAAAAGGAGTATGAAAACTAGAGAATTGTTGTATGTTCTACTTGTTTCGGGGCACTCAATTATCCAGCCGTAGCCCTAGAAGTCGGCTACCCGGAAACAGTCAACTAACTCTAGACAATTGGCGATAGACGGGCAACTACTTCCAGTCTCAAATTCAAAGCTTCTTTTTATCAGAGCTTGAACAATAATTTGATACTAATTACAGCACTCAATCCATAAGCAGAAAGACGAAGAACGCGCGTCAGAAACAGAATAGATGTGCTATCTTGGGATTCTAGTTACGGTCTCGTTTAGCAGGGCTCACTGGGACTGGCAAACAGTCCAGGATTCTTTGGAGACTCTAGCTTCTCAGTCCGGCAATGTTCCTCAATCTCAAGACTTTTCTTCAGTTGCTTCTTAAAACAGTCGGAGAGTAAGAAAGCCTCCCAAGAAGAGCTGACTATCACTACTCCAGTTCCAGTGGCCACCCCAGCTACAGACACTGTCTCTACAGAACCATTCTCCGCTCCTGTCAATCACACTGCGAAGCGAATGTACAAGTTCAAGATCAGGATGGCCTGTGAAAATATTTCAAAACCATTGCAAGACATTGTATGGCAATACTCCAGGCAATTATCAAGCCTGGTGACTATTCCCAGTCCCGTTTCATCCACGATGACATCGCTGTCGACTTTACTAGCGGCTGCCCAAGAGATCAATGATGAGAAAATGTGCCCATTCTTGGCGGATATTCTCCAGGCATCGGTGAATACAGATACCCAGGTGTCACAAGAGATGCTAGAAGAGAAGACGTGGAAAGAATGCCGTTATCGAGAGAGTCAGCAGGAGCTAATTCATTGCATTTATCGTTTTTTCTCCCCAGTTCGATAAACCCTACCACACGGATGCGTGTCGTAGTAGCCACTCTGAAGGCTCTTATTGCACACACTTCAGACTCAAGGGCATCAGGTGTGCTATGTCTCACGACTAGAATCAGCGATTCTTATGCACACCGCGTCAAAAAGCTCTATCCGGTCTCGTGGGATTCTATAAAGACCCGAGCAAACTGATAAGTCCGCAACAGCGTTTCCAGGAATACCGGAATGTCCAGGTACAGGTACAAGGGAGCCACGAAGCATCAGATACATCAATTCAGGGATCTGCTCCGAAGACATGAGCGACCGTTATTGTTCCCGAAGATTCTTAAAAATCGAAGTCTCACCTATTAAAGGGAGATGCCCTGCCTAAATATTGGTCAAATATCTTAATAAAATAACAGGTACAGCTCGCACCAGTCGACATAATTCCAGTTTATACATCTACCGCCTTATTTACCAGTCTTCAATATGAAGCGCTTGTCAAAAGTCGACAACCAGACACATCTTCAATCCTCGGCTTTGCCAGCAACATATTGTTCATCTCAGGTTTGCTCCTGTTATACAGCACCAATACTTTTTGTGTGCCAGCTTCTGGAGCAAATCGTGGTTCATTTTGAGAATCAGGTAAAAAACCCTCACAGCTACAATACTATGTCATCATTGACATTCCTGAACAAAATGTGGGACATAACTGGCTTCGCGTGGAATGAGCATTGATCCGGCGATGGCCATATGCGAAAGCTATACGCCAATGGGTCATAATACAAAAGCTCAAATCTAACACAGTGAAAATTATAGCTCTCGTGTAGCTCTAAAAGCACCAGGGGTGAGCATCCCGGCCTGGTACGATAAGCTTGAGCATATCACCCATCGTGGAGCGATACCGTATGATGATGCTGATACCTGTATAGACGGCTTCGAAAAGCCGGAATCCATTATGCATGCCCATACAATCGTGTTGGACTTGTCTCCCACGGTTGAGCTGATGGGTTGTTTTATTCCATCAAGGGCTCTATCTGATGTTAGTGATACCATGATAACTGGTCAGCACTGCCTTTAAAACTTCACCGGGCCGCCGCGTTCTTATAGGCCACTTTTTTGGCCTCTTCAAACTTGTCTAGAGCGGTGGATGCTAGAGACGAGAAAGACACCCTCGAAGATTGGGAAATTGAGATGTACTCTCGACCGTACGACCCGGGCTGGGTTCGCTAGTGGTTAACGACTCGGATTGCCGTCTCATATGCAAGGAGGGTGAAGAAACTCTGCCCGTTTACTTGGAGAGACCGGGAGACCAGAACAGATAGATATTTTCCAGAACGAAATCTCGTGTCCCATTTTTTCCCCTGTTCTTACATGTTATGTCATGGATAACATGCGTTTCAGAATGCTTCAGCAGCGTCTTCATAATGCCGTATTACGTTGCTCGGCCCAATAGGGCTCAAGCATGAGCAAGTAGCCATGCAGATGCTCACTGCGTTCCATATTACTTGGAGAGGATAAAATTGTTCTTGATGGAGTGCTGCAATAAAAAGTACTTGACATCAGTTCGCGGCCGATGACATTAGTGGGTCACCACACTCGGAGTATGATACGTAGCTGTGAGTTCTGTCTACTGCTGAAAAGGTAAATACTTCTATTTCCCTTGTTTATCATTTTCCTGGGTACTGATATCTACAATAATAGGCTGGAAAGCGAGATGACAATAAAAGCGTTATCCAAGCCCGCGGCGCAAGCTCGTATCAAATCACTGTGTGCAGCCCTCCCGGGCCCAGCAATATACTACAAGGTGCTGGTGAGCAGTTAAATCAGACATATACCGAATTCACACCTGGCCATGGCAGTTAGCAAGTTTGCGTGGAGTCTGAAGAACTTGTCGTTGGCCAGACATTGATCTCGATTTTTCTCTACTATCAACCATGCCCTCACTATTTGCGCTCGGAATTTAGTCAGATGGAAAGGGTATGGCCCCGGTTACAGTGCTGATAATAGGGAAAAGGTCCTGTCTACTGCTTATCATGATAAACTACCCAAAACTTCGTCCATAGTGAATCCTCATCAGATCGACAGCTTTATCCAGAGATTTGAGGTTTTAACTCGATCGCGCCAGAGGGCTCGGCACCTAGCCCGGCTTGCTCAGCTGTGTGTGAAGACCGGTACCTATACTCGTCCCCCAATAATATCCCACAACATATGATATGTCTTCATACAGCCGGGGTATCGATCCCGCGCTATCAACAGATATACGTGGAAACTATATTCGACGATTGTTGCGGGTGCTCCACCTTGTATCCCATCGCTCTTATGTGGAGCATCAGTATTCCAGACGGGGAAGAGTTCACCCAAGTAGCTCAAATCTACAAACAAGACACGGAGTGGATATATGGCATGTACTCGCCCGAGATCGGCAGCTTACATCGCTCTCGTGTGGAGAATCCGGGGAACTGACGATGAAGAGTTCACCCGTGTGGCCCAGAGAGTGCCAATAAAGCTGCAGAGTGTTTACGAGGCCTTTTATTCACCTTAAACCTCCGAACTCATGCCCAGGATGTGCTGTCCCAAAGCAACATCGACACAGTGGACTCCAACCAACTACGACAAATGATAGCCCCTTTGACACTATAGCAATGGATTTTATCGTTCCCGAGCAACTTCGGTCCATGGCCAAAGCGGTTATTCTGGTGAACTTGCCGCAGCACCACCGTGGGATTTGGTTTACAGTATCTCCCACAGCAATTTGCCCACCACATCCATGTGCTTATTCTAGCACCAACACACGCTGCGACTAATTCATTGGAACGATACCCCCCAAAGTGTTTCTGTCTACAAGACATTGCTAATGATCTAGTCATGCGTGGTGGTATTTGCCTCCTGACATATAGTCCTAAGGAGAGGCCAAGCAAAGAACAGGTTCCCGTTAGACTAATCCTGTTTCTGGTCAATTTTGCTCTTGCAGTTCCCTCAGAAACATAGTTCGACCAGGCATGCCTGGAATTGAGGAAAAGCTCTCAGTTTGTCAATTCATATGGCTACGTAAATACTGGTTCCCGCTGTTCCTCTGGAGCTCCCAATGTCAACTTTCATGCACTATAACATCGGATACCCACTTTTCTAGTTCGACAGAACCGGCGGAGCTCAAAGCATTCGAGGATTGGAAGCTAGTTCTCGCTGCCTGCCCTGACCAAGATCATGGGCTGTGGCGATTCTGAGCGTATACTCCAACAATATGCTTGCTAACAGTTACCTGCATCCATGAATATATGCTGTGTTCTGGTCGAAGAATTGGTTTAAGGCCCATATCCATCGCCATGCTCAGACGCGGAGCAATGGATAACGCCCGTCGCGCCGAAAAAGACAATACGGTCACCAACAATCAGGTCGACGGCAATTGGATCAACAGCAATTTGCCAGAAATCTACGATGTATCAGACACAGACTCAGACGACGAGGTTGAAACCCGGAACTCACTACGCATTTCTTGAGAAGTATCCCGAGAAAATCGACCCGTATGGCAGATAACTAGCAGAATCCGGACTCCAGGATCGCCCGATAAATGACGAGTACGAGATTAAGAAACCGCTGTAACAAAGACGCATACGCGTAGGTCGAAATAGCACTATATAGCGAATACCCAGTTCCACTCCTGACCGGCTGGGCGCGTTGTTGTTTAGAAACCCGAATAGGTGATTCATATCTGCATCGAGTAAGGAAGCATTACTCGGTGACTTGGGGGACTAGGAAGACAAGAGCTAAAGCACTCACCCCATACGACTTCTGCCTCCCCTACCACCGATTCAGTGCGAGTTTGACCCTCTATTGTGAGTGAAACTACTGACGCCATAATACCCTACAAGTTAGAGCAGAAAGTCCTTCGCCCAGAAGCTGGCATAGATCTCCCCTTGCACATGAGAAGAGTTTGTACAAGTGAGGCCATCCTTGATCTCAACCGACTAGACCAAAAAACCTGCAGGCTCAAGGGGCTTAGTGGCTATTGAGCTCTACCTAGAGATTGAACTAGTAACCTCAGCATCCATTCCTCTTTATCAGCTCGGAATCCATCAGATCCCACAATAATACGGACTAAACTCCTGCAACGGTGATCACCTAATCTGATAATACTCCCACTAGAATCTCTGGAACTGTGCAACGAGTAAAGTGCGTCGAAGTGCTGGCAGAGTAGCTTTACTAGTGAAGAAAAATAAAGATAAGAATTTAAATTATATGATATTCGTTCCGTGATATAACAGGCACATAAGTAATACTCGCTAGCGCCCAAGTGTAGATTGCACGCATCCAAGGAGACATTGAGGATAAAAATCGAGCAAGCATACTAATGCGACGTTTCATCTGTACTCTTACAACGCGAGGTAGGCTTCAGTTACCCGTAGGCCTTCTCCACGATCATCTCTATGACCAAGTTAACCAGGAATCTATGAGCGTGGGTGTCTGTAATATCAGGAACTTTAACCACATCAACTATCGATATTGGCAGATAAATGAAATGTTGTTGCAAGACTGGCAATTTGGTATTCGGTAGCATTTTTATCAGTGAAGGGCGGAAATAACCGGGTAGGAAGTTATGGCATTGTCTCATTCCAATCAGCTCGGCACCTTCAGTAGATACAAAGTGTACTTTATCATGTTGTTCTAGAAAAAGGTGGAAGATTTGGCTGCCATAGAAATGTCACACATCTAATTGTAAATAAGTTAGATATGCAACTATCATTGTAATGGGAAGGCTAGAACTTACACAAAATTCACCCCCAAGTCTGCGATGAGAACTGAGTAGAAGCAACTACCCGAAGATATATTGAATTCACGGCATCATATTCTCTCTGGATACAGTTAGTGATTAACAGCTATGCTGACTAGTTCTTGGAAAGGGTTAATATTCACCTCCAGACTCATATCGCTCACAATATCATTAGTTTATCTCAAGCAGTCTGGGTAATTGCCTGATCGCTCTGCTGGTGGATCTGGTGGGGCCTCTGAGATGGTAGAGGTGGTCATGGTTCTGATAACACCTTCATCTGCACTGTATCACACAGAAGGTCATTAGTTAATTAACCAGGATAGTAGAGAAGGGGGTGGTCGCCGAGAAACGCACTGTTGGCGAGGCCAAAACATGAGAACAATAACACCCCCGATAGTAAAAACCAGGCCACATATTAGGGCAGTCCATCCAATAATGGGATGCATCGCTGCTTGAATATGATGCGTTGAACAGAACTAGCTGTTTTGATATTGCAGACGAAAACAAGCTGGATGTTTTGTGTGTGAAAGGGTGAACGCGAGAAAACCAGAAAAACAATAACAAAGTAGGACTGTGGGAGTATATAAATGATTAACACATGGCAAATTCCGCTAGCGAATACTCATCAGCAACCAGGTAGGTGGGTATATCCAACAGCTTTGTTTGTTCAGCTTATATATAGTTTCTCGCGACACAGTCTTAGGCATCTCTCTACTACATCTTGATAGTAATGCCAGCAGGATAAGATTACTTTGCTCTGGATATAAAAAAGATGATTTTATATACCAACATGTGAGATGAGCTGCTCCAGGGCCGTTTTACCCACTTTGCATAACAAAGCTAATAGAGAGTCACAAACAAGAGTTACTGCATCATCGAGCTACTTCAGGAAATCAAACAGGCTGACCAGAATACTAATTCAGTTCTTTATGCAAGAACATGTTGGTTTCTGCTATACTGGCGTTCAGTCAAGCAGGGGGATGGGATGAGATTAACATGGAGGATACCAATGTGTGATGGAGGTAATATGGTTCAACGCAACACTGAGAAGACACTTCTCCCATCAAAGAATGATGGATTGACACCCATCCCTATCCTCGAGTCTGGGAATATAGTGCATGGTATATGGAATATGGGTACGGTCAGTCTCTGCTTCCCCAACGCAACAGAATTATGGCAAGAGGGAAAACCCCAAGTTCAGGGTATCTGGCAGCAGAGCTATTGTTGCTGCTGCTGTGAGAGTAATATGCTGATAGATCTACCATCAGACAATGAAATACAGAGGAATGAGAAACATGAAAGCCTTCAGGAGGACGTTGGAAGATCCATCAACGTGCCCATTGCTAGCGATGACTAAGCGTCTCAAAGAGGCAATTCCGACTACATGTCGTCGACCGAAGTTTTTGTCGCATCGCAACTTCACTCTTCTTCGTATTCTTCTAGCGTTGCTGTTCCTCATCTATATACGTCTACATGATTATAATATTGTACTTTTTGGTGACTGATTCATTGTCTCTCGTTTCTGGCTCAGTTCTGGGCACCAAAATTTTTCGCCCAGCTTGACATGCTAACTGTTCCAGCTATCTAGTTGAAATACCCTAAATACCTATTGGAAGCCTAGATTCAAATAGTTCTAGAGGGTTTTTATTGCCAATTGTTCTGTGTTGAACACGTGTTTCCATTTAAGCTTTGCCAGCAAAGAACTATGCGCCATCGTTCCTATTCAATCTGCGAGTGATGGACAAGATACCCGTGTTACTTCATGATATTAAACGCAACTAACTGCACACGGTCTGGGGTATGGCTTTCATTGTTCTCGATTATTATAGGCGGAGAGCCACCACGGAAACCATGCTCAGGGAGACTAACTCCAGCCTCCTGATAAGAAATAGCGACAGAAGTCTTACTATCGCAGGGTAAAGATAGGTAGCCATCTTCAGCGCATACACTGAAGTATCTGGTGGCATGTGTGGTTGCATAGTAATGGTTGTATCCCTCTCAGGACAAGATATAAAGCAACTGCATGGCTCAAATTACTCTGATTTGAATTACTCTTTCCTGGCTAGGATTTACCGCACAGCGATTCACGGGGACAATTGCCTACTCAACTTCATATCTCGAGTTTGGAATCAAACATTTAATTCAAAGCATACTATAGAGTTAACCGAAAAGCGAGCACAAAAGGTAGAAACTGAACTGGACGAATCCTCAATATATCGTCTCTCCCCTCTAGACTTGGCATTGCCTATAAAGTGGCACCTCCGAGCACAACTTGGGTGGCGGCTGCATCCAATCGTTGCAGAGAACATTACACTCAGTATCTTCAGGGGTAAAGACCAAGAACTCAAAGTTGTTAAATGGGAGGCGGAACTGCTTATTGATATCGTTGTTGCGTCTGCTAGCTTTGTATCCCGCACGACAGGCGCAGTGGAAGCGGGCTCCAGTATTGATGCAAGAAGTTGTAGGGTGGCAGTGGTTTTGGCCGGAGATGGGGTTGCAGGTTCTGCATTGGGGAGGACGGGCGGCCTGAGATGACTGCTCAGGATCGTCGCCTTCGGGACTTGAGGAGGGGAGAGCGGCTGGAGATGTCTCTTCAGGGTCGTCGCCGTCAGAGCTTGGGGACGGGATGGAAGCCTGAGTCGTCTCCTCAGGATCGTCACCCTCAGGGTGTGGGAGAGCGGATGCTACTCCTAGCAAGGTGGTTGTTGAGAGGAGAAGGATGGAGACGAGAGCTTGGAAGCGCATTTTCGTTGTGGTGATGACGCCTGGGGGATCTCCGGCTTGTTGGTATAGATGCGGGGTTCTATATAAGCAATGTATTTCTTATTCCTGTGTATTCAATGATGCTGATGGGATAGTAGAGATAGCAGCGAGCAAAAGGGGTCAAAAGTCGCTCTTTATAGTCCTGTATGAGCAAGCTTTAACGGGCTACCATCCATTGTATGTCTCACTTCAGCGACTGTCAACCCTTCGTTCTCGTGCGGCGTTGACAGACAATGAGGTCATGGTGCAAGGGAAGGCTGGACGGTCAGACTCGTATATCTATTTGTAGAGACAGTGTTGGAAGTTTGGCCATTCATGTTCTGCACGGTACTGTACGCGAAGAAGGCTGGCAGATAAGTCAAATGAAAGGATCAAAATTGCTTTCGGGAGTAGCGGAAAGAGAAGCCACGAACGAAGATACGAAAGTATGATAGCCCGTCTCATCTCAGAGAAAGAGGCTACTTGGGCATTTCATGCCACCTGCCCTCGGTCGTAATCTGATACAACCATCTCAGGCGAAAGAAGAGCCTGAATAGAGGTTCACAGCTCTCGCAGAATCAGGACCGGTACCTTCGGAGAGAGACAGAAACAGCCTTTTACCTTTCACCCAAAGTTAGCCTTGACTTTGTTTTAAATTTCAGGAAGTATATCTTACTGTATACTTCTGCCAGCAGGAAGTGGGTGTTCTATCTCGAGTATTCCCATAAAGTCTAGTTACGGGGTAGCCTCAATTAGACGCAGCTGTCTATGCGCCATGAGGCGAAGCACAACTCACTCTCTAACTCCAGCCGTTGTGACGGTGGGAGCACCAACGTGTTGGACTGGGCTAGGTATGGGTATCTTGTGCTGAGAAATGTCAGGGTTTCTTTTCTTTTGATATATCTCGCTTTGTACGACGTGCTATTGGAGCCAGCGCCGAATAAGATATTTCTATTTCAGGACCAGGTATGATGCATAAAGAGTCAAAGGTGTGAAGAAGTATGTCATAATCGTACTCCTTTGTTTTTATGATCGTATCTAGATTTCTAGCCTTGCTGGATGCTGATTCGCAGGGTTTGGGGCGATTTTGAGCTTAAGGCACCGTAAAAAGTCAAAGGAAGCGAGCAGGATTAAAGAACTTCGTGCTCTTGGATGGATCGAAATCGCGGGATACTGTCGGGTCAGATTGTTGTTTGACGATACATAGTTATTGTTAGAAATGTATGACAGGTATCTCAACCTCAAATATCTCGTTCTGTGTATAGATTATCATATCTGCCATACAGCCTTTGTATTGAAGAACGAGCCAACAATTATTGTGTTAGAATATTTTATAACTGTCAGTTCCCTCAGTTTCCTTGTCCCATAGCTATCATTCCCATATATATAGATAATGAATAGGGTTATTGTGTAGACTACAGCAACAAAGCCGTCGTTAGTTCTCACCCGCTATCAACGCCCATTGATGGTGCTGAACTGTCTGTTTCCGGTTCATCATATGGATACGATGTGGTGCTAAAAGGTGGGAGATACTCATAAACACCCACAACGTCCTTTAGAGACGGCAAGTGTTCTGCCCGCATTTCCATCATCCTGTCGACCATTTTTGTGTGGACCCTATCTCTATCTCTTCTAAATCCAATAATACGGAGGAATTCAAGCTTGGGGGGTAGGCAATCTATGAGTCGAAATTCGGGTATATCTTCTTCCTCGAAACAGTTGTTGAGGTACTGCTCCTCATCCGGACCAAGGAGCAGACTCACACCAATACTGAGGTGGGTAAGTGCCGTGAACTCTTGTAATGAGCCGATGCTAGCGTATTCCTTATACTTCTCGATGGAACTTTGAGAGGAAGATGGCCCCTCCTCCTCTTCCTCTTCCTCCTCCCTCTCGTCATCATAACTATCAGAGTCGGAATAGGGCCCCGTGAAATGGTCCAGAATGTGGGCGTCCGCGTAGGCAGGACAATGTACAAGAAGATCACAATCCAGCCCCAAAACTCGAAGTGACGATTTGTGGCGTTGAAGAGCGATACCCAATGACCTAGGTAAAACTCTCCAGCTCATGCCACAAAGACCTCTGCGGTAACTAGCGGTAAATCGAAACTTCTCGAGGGATTTTGAATGCCTGATAACTTCGTTCAGTTTACATGTGGGCATACATGAACGCTCTATAGCGATGTTGGAAATATTAGATTTGTTTGTAGGAAGTCTTCTTTTGTCGTTCTCACCAGGACATATGCCTAGCAGCTTGATGGTGTCGATGGAAGGTAGCCGACGAACTATTTTCAGAAATGCTAACATTTCGAACCGTGCATAGAGCCGTGGGTCAGATGGCGGTATAATCACCCGGAATTCGCGTAAATTTGCTAGATGGCCTGATGGTGAATACTTGGAGGCAGCTCTGGCTAGCAGCCCCTCCAATGGCCCGTACACTGGGTCGACCTCCAAGAGCTGAATATTGGGGCATAATGGTACTAGTAGAATGCCCACTGCCACATGGAAGCGCCATGCAACCCAACTTCTATATAGGCACGGCAGTTAGAATCAAAAATGCAAGGTAGGAGAGAAGAATAAGTGCCAGGCTCACCCTGTTGGATCATCCTGCAAAGGAGGCTCTATCAATCCTCCCCCTCGCATGATGAAGGAGAGGAGAATATTTGAATCTTTGCAATCATCATGGAAACCCGCTGCCCTGATCGCAGCCGCGACAAGCTTTTCATCCTCGTTCTCAGTCTCTTCATAAGCTCGAACCCTGATCCCCAGAGGAAATTCAGGACCGATTTCTAGCTGACGCACGTAGCAGCCCAGTTTTGGCTGCTTGAGGATTTCCAAGAGTAACCGTGCATAGTCATCATGTCTCCTGGTGTCTTTGAGTTGAATCCGATGGAAGCGGCTTCTGTTCGGCATGTCGACCAGGTATCTGAGACGGCGACATTGTACCGAGAGGGCCGCGAAGTCCCTGATCGAACCCAGATGCGATGTGACCTCTAGAAGGATTTCATCTGGAAGATGAAGAAATTCTGCCATGGCTTTGGATGTCCTTTGTCGAAGTGGTTAATCTTTTGGGTTCGCTGCTTGTCGAATGGATAAAATCAGTTGTTGCAACGCAGTACGCAGATTGATCTAGTTCCATTTTTTGAATGCTTATTCCATATTACATAGGCAACACATGGCCTGCAAATAATCCCAGACAGCCTCCTCTATACATGCACGTTACTGTATAGTCAATAGTCCGATACATTGCTTTTCAATTAACCCTACCCGTGGAATTATGATCATAAACTACCGGACCGTATTGCATCCACGATGCACAGGAGATCCGAGAAATGTGAAGAAATGAAACCAAAGGCGCAGCAAAATTGGACAAATGGTATAAAACTTTAATATAGGTCAAGCAGATATGCTACGGCGGTGTGACTATCATAAATATAAAGCGAAATAAAGTAAAAATCTCAGCCAAGCATATCCTCATCATCGTCATCTTCGACAAACACAAGCCTTGTGCCGTTTCCGGATATTTGCCACACCTGTAGTGGATATATATGTTAGATATATATTCAGATCTGACATGCTCAGTAGTGTAGGATGGAACAGAGTTGCTTACATTTCCTGTTTCATATTCCTCAATGGTGTTGGTTAGCTGGTCCTCCGTGAATCCCTTTGCAAGAACTCTCTCTCGGATCTTTCGCATGCTTAGTGCTCGACCGTCATCATCGTCATCAGCAGCAGCAGCTCCGCTTTCCTGCATTGAGCGGATGAGGTTATAAATCTTGCTGATAGGGCTATGGTCCATGTTAGATTGAGAGTTTTGGTTCAAGCTTAACTTGCTGGCTTCTACAAGCCGAAGCGCTTCATCCACATCCTCAGTGACAACCGATTCGCCAAAGCGAAGACGTGCAAGAGCTTGTGATAAACGCAGGATACCGAGCAGTGTTCGGGGAGTGACGTGAGTGAACTGTTTTTTCTGCTCTTCTTCCTTTTGCCGCTGGCGCATCCGTACATATGCACCGACCATGTAGTCGGAAACTTGTTTGGGAACAGTGGGCCGATAGGTTCGCGCTTTGGCAATATATTGTCGAACTTCATGGGGTGTGAAGACAACATCATTTTCATCCGTCTCTGGATGCTTATTATGCATATGTACGTACGCTACGTGGTTAGCCAGTTCCTCGTCGGCATCGCGCGATGGGGTATCAAGAATCAAGAATAGAATGTCGAATCGAGAGAGAAGGGCAGCTGGGAGATTGATATTTTCGACTGGAGAGATGCGAGGATTGTATCGTCCATACAGAGGATTTGCCGCTGCCAGAATAGATGTGCGCGCATTGAGGGTGGTGGATATTCCTGCTTTCGAAATGGAAATTGTTTGCTGTTCCATTACTTCATGAATAGCAGTTCGATCTCCGTCATCCATTTTATCAAACTCGTCAATGCAACAAATTCCGTTGTCTGCAAGAACTAAGGCACCTCCTTCAAGGACCATCTCATCAGTGACAGGATCTCTCATAACAGCGGCTGTAAGACCAACACCGCTGCTTCCACGACCGGTCGTGTAAACGCCCCTAGGTGCAACCTTTGTGATATACTTGAGTAATTGAGATTTGGCAACACCAGGGTCACCCATCAAGCAGATATTTATATCACCACGGATACGCATGCCATCCCCCATTTCTTTCGTCACTCCTCCAATTAAAAGTAGCAGGAGAGCCTTTTTAACGTCCAGGTGACCGTAGATTTCGGGAGCAATCGAGCGGGATAGGTATTCGTACATATTACCTCTTTGGTCATGTTCAGTTATCTTTCTCAGAGTCATCGGATCCATAACAAGGTGATCGTACGCCTTCTTATGTTGGGTAATGTGCTGGGCTTCCAAATATGTATCTGTCAACAGGCCAGCCTTTATGGCTCTGAATCCAGTATATGGAACAGGAAGGAAGATTCCGGCAATATCAACGACGTCGCCGGGGTTTAGTTTACGAGCCAGACTGCCAATGCAGTGAATAGTTAGAGTGCGTGGAATGTGACCAACTGGCACTTGGTCGGCCATTTCTTGTATCTTGGCCTCCTGGAACGGAACGAATTTTGACGCGCGAGTTGAAAGAAATAGTTGGCCTTTGGAGTTGTTCTTTAGACACTCTTCAGACGGGCACTCCTGTAATGGCAAAAACTGTCGGGTAGTGATCGGTTGGAATACTTCGGCACCACAGCGGTCACAGGTATATGCGTTGATCTTGACGGAGGGTTTAACATCGGACACCCGCGTAGTGATACCTCGAACTGTTATCAATCGTCCAAGGTGTTCACCTTTGACATTTCGCACCGCAAGCGCCTTTGTCTTTCGTTCACTACTCGAACCCGATGGGGTCATTGGCTTGATGTTAAGGGTGTATCTTCGCGTAAGCTCCGGTGGGAACATCGAAGGTTGCATGCCAACATCTATATCTGCTTCGGTAGCCAGAGCCATCGCTTCATTTCTCCGTCCCCGTTGGGACACGATTATATCGATTACATCATCTTTAAATCTGGGTAGTTGACAGATGAGGTCAGTGGATTGAACCTGTTGATGTATTAAGAGGAGTCCCTGTGAACTAACGTTACTTCTCGAGATTCCTTTGGCATGATTTCGTCAATAACCTCTGAGAAAACATCAATATATCTCTTTGCGTTCTTCTCAACCGTTTCAGCGATCCTCGTGTAGGGACCCTCGGGCATAGATTTCACAAACTAGAAGTGACAATCAGTACAAGTTGTGCGCAGAAGCACCAAGGGATTCCTACAGTGTCCAAATCATCCAATTCTATAATGATATTATCTGTAGCCCTGTCCGCAGCCTCCTGCAGGACCTGCATGTATTTCAGCTTTGGTTCCCTTCTCCGTCTCGTCTGGCCATATTCATCATCCTGCATAGCATCGTCACCGCTAACATCGTCGATGCGGAGGTCCTCAATGGCTTCCGTCGCAGATGATTCCGAAGCAGATTCAAATGTTTTAAATGTCTCGAAAAACTCTTTGAACAACTGCTTTTGCTCAGCGTAGTTAACTGGCGGAGTGTATTGAAGGAGCGCCATGGTGGCAGGGTGTGGTGCTGGTACTCTCGATATCGCGTTTTCGATTGAATTAATCTGAGACCAATGGGTGGAGGGCCGCGACTAAAGGTCAAGCTGCAGGTTCTTCGCTTTACTCGCCTTCACTTGCTGGAGAGTCGACGTTGTTGCGAGCGGGTTGGCGGTCTCTCTTTTTTTTTTTGCGCTGGGAAAACACAAAGGAACGCGGCCAATCAAAACCACAAACGCGAAGAGCTTTTCGCGACGCGTTTAATAAACCCTCTTTGGGCCTAGCGTGTTCGGGAGGGAATAACTCTCGGTCCGAGATTTCCGCCGCGGAACTTCGATGTCCAAGCTCGGGATCACGGGGATTGGCGATGAAAGACGCCGCAACGACGTTTCTTTTGCTTCAACCACTTCTTTGACATGGACGACAGCTTCAGACGATACATGGCTTGAAGGATTGGCTGTTTGTATTACTATTTCCTACGTCTCTCTCATATATACCCCTGGAGCCATGGCTCCAAGCAACAAAAAGTCCTCGACGCCCGCCGAGATAGCTCTTGTTCCCCTCAAGAACTGTCTGGTCAACCTTCCTCCAGCATTGGTTTCTCTGCTTGTGAACGCAAATACCGTATGCTCACCCTCTTAAACATTCTCGGTCTGAATAAGCTAACTATAACTTAGCCGGCGCAAAATGTTATCGTCGAGCTACAATACCGATCACCTTCCACGTCCGCTAACACTTCCCAAAATGCCGGGCCTTCTCAGAGATCCTCTTATGTTGGCTGGACAGGGATGCCAAGTAAGAGGCGATTGGCACCCGTAGTGACCAGGGATGGGATAAGCGGTACAAGGGGCAATTCGAGAGAACAAGATATTGCGATGGTGGAAATCGATTCGACTTTTGGGAGAGTTTTGGGGTTGGGTGATGGGCAAAAGGTATGGCTCCCACATCTGAAGAGACAAATTACTAGCTATATAAGGCTAATAGCAAAGAACAGGTCGGGATTGTATTGCATCTGGACCCTCCCATCGCCAGCACCGTCAATATTGAGCCTCTCACACCAGCCGATTGGGAAAGTATGAGATCACTTGTCCACTCAAACTCTACACTTCAGTGAATACTAATATATACCTGTTTCAAGTCATCGAGCTACATGCGAGCTTTTTGGAGCACAACCTTCTGTCCCAGATTCGCGCTCTACCAAACCCGGCGTACAGTCCGCCAGAAGAGGCCGCAAAGCCTCATCCTCTCACCCTGCACCTTTCACCCACCTCCACAGCGAATATTACCATAACCTCTCTAACTCCTCAGGCCTCATCGACCTCACCCTTTGCTAAGATTGCCCCCGACGCCGAAGTCATTGTTGCACCAAAGGTTCGGCCGAAGACAGGCCGGTCTCCAAGGAGCAGTAGCCGCAAAAGTTTGGGCGGCCGAAGTAATGCAAGCACAGTGCGGCCAAAAAGCAGCCATTCGGACTCGTCTCGTGGCGCCATTTATATGAGAGGCGTGGACCGGAAATTCGCAGGTGGCTGGTTTGACGAAGACCAGGATGGGAAAATCGACGACGGGTTTAAAATATGGATCGATCGGGATATTTTAGCGAAGAATGAAATTAGGGGTACACAATGGGCGTGTGTTTCGATAGTACGCCCGGCTGGGCTACTTGCGTCTACGGACCCTCAACAACAACCCAAGGAACAGGAAACTACAGAGGCAGGGACCATTTGCCGAAAGCTAGTCGCGAAAATGCTTCCCTGGGATGACAGCCCCGACCGCCATCATGTGGCTTTATCATCTATTTTATGCTCTGCTCTTGGATCTGAGGATATGCTCGGCAACGTTATTCGGATTGAGGCTGCTCCACCATCAGTCCAGAAATCTTCAATTAAATGCCTCAAGATTTTTCCCTTCGGCGTTGACCAGCCAAAACGAAAGGATGGCCTGAAATTTGGAGGCGACTCCTCAAGCTCTCGAGAAGCTTTAGCTGAACGCTTAAAGGTCGCGTACGGAGGCTCAGGGTCCACACCGGGACTTCTTGACGGCCCAATAACAGATGGCATGGTATTGCCACGACTGGAAGAACAAATTGGTCCATTTGATTTCGATGGAGGCGTAGTTCGATTTGATCCGCCTTTAAACACAGGCAAGGATTCAGAAAAACAACCCTTTGGATGGCTTGTTGGGTCCGAATGCAAGGTATCCATTGACGTTCAACAGGCAATCCCAAAGGTATCTGAAGCTGGATATTCAATACCCGAGGATGAAATAATACCAACAGAAGCTATTGAAATGGTCGGAATCGATAACGTGATTGATAACTGCCTTTCTAATCTAACTCGCTCTTCTTCCATACTACTTAGTGGGGGATTGGGCTCCGGCAAGACGTCGTTATGCCATCTTCTCGCCCAGCAGCTTCGGGAGGATTTCTTGTTCAATGTCACATATTTCCCATGCCGCAAACTATTGACTGATGAGACTCGGATTTCAACCATCAAGGAGACTCTACGACGCCTTTTCTTATCCGCTGCATGGTGTGCAAGGCTCGGCGGCACGTCTGTTGTGATTTTAGATGATTTGGACAAGCTCTGCCCTGTTGAAACAGAACTTCAAGTGGGCGGGGAGAACGGTAGGAGCCGCCAGGTTAGCGAGATCGTTTGCTCCATTGTGCGAGAATTCTGCTCAGCCACTTCTTCAGTTGTACTGCTCGCGACGGCACAAGCCAAAGAATCGCTGAACGACGTCGTTGTTGGCGGACACGTTGTTCGGGAGATCATAAACTTAAAAGCGCCTAATAAAGACGGGCGGAGGAAGGTGTTAGAGCTTCTCACATATGAGGACAAAGCTCCAAATATGCTTCGTGCCGAAGCTAGTGGTCATACCCGGAATCAGAGCACGTCTACTCACGATTCATGGCTTGATCCCTCCAACCCTGGAACCAGGCCGGGGTCCTCAGAGGAGCCTGACGGTTTTGTACTTAGCAGAGATCTAGATTTCTTGGATCTGGCCGGAAAGACCGACGGTTATATGCCAGGTGATCTTGTTCTTCTCGTCGCACGCGCAAGGAACGAAGCTTTAATACGCATTGTGCAAGATACATCCTTATCCTCATCCTCCATCTCCCTCGGTACGGAAGACTTTGCTCAGGCACTGAAGGGGTTTACACCTGCATCTCTTCGAAACGTTACACTTACCTCGTCCTCTACCACATTTTCCGCCATCGGAGGTTTACAAGAGACGAGGCAGATCCTGCTCGAAACTCTGGAATACCCGACCAAGTACTCCCCTATTTTCGCTCAGTGCCCACTCCGATTACGTTCCGGTCTCCTCTTGTATGGATTTCCCGGCTGCGGTAAGACACTGCTCGCCAGTGCCGTGGCGGGTGAATGTGGCCTCAATTTCATCAGTGTCAAGGGACCCGAAATACTCAACAAGTATATCGGAGCCAGTGAAAAGAGTGTCCGTGATCTATTCGAAAGAGCAGAGGCAGCACGACCCTGTATTCTCTTCTTCGACGAGTTCGACAGTATTGCGCCCAAACGTGGCCACGATTCAACAGGTGTAACAGATCGGGTCGTCAATCAGCTTCTTACCCAAATGGACGGTGCAGAGGGTCTATCCGGCGTGTATGTTTTGGCCGCCACCTCTCGACCCGATCTGATCGATCCCGCACTACTTCGGCCAGGGCGTCTTGATAAGTCTCTGATTTGCGACATGCCAAACTACGACGACCGGGTAGACATCATTGCAGCCCTGAGCAAGAAACTCCATCTCAGTGAGGACGTGAAATCCCGCTTAGGCGATATCTCCGATCGAACAAATGGATATTCGGGCGCCGATCTGCAAGCTGTCATCTACAATGCTCATCTAGAAGCAATCCACGACGCATTAGGTGATAGGACCTCCCCACCAGAGCCTACATCCAAGGACACTAAAGCAATTACAAACGGCGTTCATCCGGATGAGGCTTCTCCAACTCCAACTGCTTCAAAAAAGAAAGACACAGCTCCATCGGCCCAGCCCTCTAAACCCTTTATCCAATTTCTTTATGATTCCGACGAACATTCCATCGCCACTTCTTCAGCAGGCCGGGGAAAATCCGCCCTATCCCCCGCTGCAGTTATCGCGGCGAAGATCGAAGAGCTAAAGAATGCTCGACGACGTCAACGGCAGCAGGAACGCGGTGATATACATGATGCCCCTGCTACGAATGGCGCAATCAATGAGACCACTACTTCAGGCGAGGAACAGGACGGGGCAGATGATATATGTATCGACTGGGTGCATATCGAGCGGTCTCTGGCCACGACTCGCTGCTCAATCAGTGATGTAGAACGGAAGAGGCTGGAGGCTATATATCAAGAGTTTATTGTTGGCCGAAATGGTGAAATGCCCACAGGTGAGGGGGGGCGAGAAGTTGGCGGGAGGACGAGTTTGATGTAAGGATACTGTGCCATGGTGCGAGAAGCATTGAAGGTTTACTGTCGATGAAGTGCTGTTATATACAGAGAAGAGATGGGGGAGATATATATATTCTCTTCCCGTCCGATTTAGCTTTTATATTCATGGCACATGCGCTGGAGTAACTGCTGTTTGAAGGGCTATATTAATTTTGATAAACCGGCTATATCATGATATTTCTCAATTCTCATAATAATATATTACCCAAACCGAACTCTATGGCAAAGAAATTCATAAAAAACCAACAAATTTTTAGTCGCGCAAGATGGTTCATATACTAAACCAGAACAGGCGCTAATCTATTATATCCGGCCTTGAGCAAGCAAAAAAAAAAAAGACAAAAAACAAAAAAGTAAACAAGGGAATCAAATTGTAGAATTAAATCCAGAAGGGCAGCTCATAGCAGGGAGACAAAAAAACCATATGCAGTCAGAAAAGCAGTCAGCGAGTTCTCGAGTTAGCAATAGCTAGCACGAGAATATCGGTGGCCCCGACTGAGGTTAGCTGGTCCATAACAGTGGCAATTTGCTTCTGCTCAACCATGGAGCTGACCGCTACCCAGCCTTCTTCTTCAAGGGTAGTGACGGTTGGGGCGCGTCTTCCTGGTGTAACCTTGGCTGCTTCTGCAAGTAGTGGGCGAGGAACGTTGTATTGGCATAGGACATATTTTTGAGCAGCTAAATGAGGCTGTTAGCGATATTTTTGGTATGGGTGGGAAATAATCAAAAACGTACTGATAACACCGCTTATTCTGGATACAATGAGGTCGACGAGAGGATTAGTGGTTTTGCGAGACTTGACCAGCACTGCAGTGCTTTCAAGTACAGTATCTATAGCTTCAAGACCGGCTGCTCTCATAGTTTCGCCAGATTCTACCAATCAGGGTAACGTTAGCCATTGATGAGGAGAAGGAGAGGGGAAGGGACATGAGGACGGGAGCTAGACATACCAACAAGATCAACAATTCCGTCAGCTACACCCAGAGCGCAGGCTGCCTCTACACTACCACCAACATATTTAATGTTGGTTTTTAGATTCCATTTTCCGTTCTCTTTTTGAGTAACGCCTTCAAGCCGAGCAAAATAAGCTTCAGTCAAACTGGTAAAGCTGGTCACAACATTTTTGCCAACGAGGTCTGCGGAGTTCTTATAAGATCCATTTCGAGGCGCTTGAACCTGTAGCTTGCATTGGCCAAACGCAAGATCAAGAATCTCTTCCACGCCGCTTGTCTGCGGGGGTACGAGAGCGGTATCATGTTCCGCAATCTGGTCACGGCCGGTGATACCTAAATCAACACGTCCTTCACCTACAAAGGTAGGAATATCTGCAGCTGGAAGGAAGATGAGAGCGATTGGTAGGTTCTTAACCAGTGCGATATCAAGCCGGGTTTCGCGACGGAACTGTATGTCGGAGCCGGAGAGTAGGTTGAGAGTAGCTTGTTGAAGACGGCCCTCTGTAAACACATTTCAAATTGCTTGTTAGAAACAGCTTATGAGTAGTTTGGAGAGCAATTGGGTGTTTTTAAGCAGCCGTGATGGAGGAAGTGGAAAGGAGAGGGCCTAGTTGGCGGGGTAGAACTTGCTCTTTGGCACGGCGAAGAGAAGGCGTCCTTCAAGGCTTGGGGCAATCAGCTTAGGGTATTCCATGTTGAATTAATCAATGGGACAGAGAACAACAGAAGATATGCTCACTGGTTAACCAAATCCATGGTGTTGAGGGGATTGCAAAGCTTTTCTGGCAAAGCTGAGCTTATGAGTCAAAATGTTGTACGGCCTCGCAGCGACAGCGGTTCGGATTGAAATTCGCAAGAAGGGAAGAGTTTTAGGCGCGCCGGAACAGGAGCTAGGATATAGAGCAGTTTGAGATATATCCCTGCTGGCTTGGGTCGTGGTGGCTGGTGTCTGGTGAAGGTCAATGGCCGATGAAGCTCTGCAGGCCTGGCTGTCTATCTTTTGTCCCCGCCGCTATCGGTGATTGCTTATCAGCAGGCTGTCTGGCAACACGTGCGGGCCACCGGGACCTCAGCGTCTCAGTCACTGATGCTGCACTCGAGGTGTAGGAGAGAGGATGACAGCAACAATCTCAGCTCTTTATAATAGTCAAATATCGTCGTCGACGTTCAAAAGTCGATGTTTCTTTTGAAGCATACTTCCATTTCCGGCGATTTCTTAGGGCTAAGGGCCAAACTATCCCCATTTGGTATAGCGTATCATACGTAAGCAGCACGGGTAAACTTGCTCCATTCTTGGTGACTTTCTCGGCTACAACTGCTGCCCACAACAATCCGCACACAAACCTTCGAAGCTTTTCGATCTTCGCTTGCAACCAACACCTCACCGTCGTCGACTTCGCAACCATCAAGCAGTAGCAAGCTACCTCGTTACTCAATCCATCCTACCTCTGCCCATCATGGATGCCGGAAAGACCCCTATCAAATACGCCAAGGTGACCAGCGTTCTCGGACGCACCGGTACGTGAAACTCCCACGCTCGCTCGTTTTGACGCCCGCTGTTTTATCGCGAATGGAAACGGGTTCCCTTTCGTGATTCTGGTGATATAGATATTGCATGCTGCTGGAATTCCGTGGTTTTAATGGGATAAGGCGAAGAAATGACGATTTGGAGGGGTGGAAATCGCGAGAAATGAGTCCTCCAGCTAACAGCTCTTTTTCCGTTGCTCTTAGGTTCCCGAGGAGGTGTCACCCAGGTTCGCGTCGAATTCATGGACGACTCTCACCGAAGCATCATCCGTAACGTCAAGGGACCAGGTACGCATACGCCCGCAAAGTGGTCTACCACAAAGATCTAGTTTTAGGCCACCAATCATGGGAAAAGACTAACAAATCATGCCGTAGTCCGTGTCGATGACATCCTGTGCTTACTCGAATCCGAAAGAGAAGCCCGCAGACTGCGATAAGCGTGTATGTCCGGGGGATAGATTGGCTGCGCGTGGGAAAAAAGAGACAGGGAGCCCGGTAATGATGGTTGCGGCGGTGTTGGTTGGCGTGATTTCGAATTAAAAAACATACTCCAATACCTACTCGATATCCCGGCAGACAAAAATTCGATCTAATTCTTCATATTCTTCCCCTCCGAGTTTGCGCGTCGCCATCCACCTCGTCCTTTTTTTCCTGTTCATAACTTTCGCCTGGGTCGTAGCCGGAATTTGTTGCTGTGGAGGAAATGATGGATAAATTTCGGCGGTCGAAACGATTGTATTGCATGGCTGAGAATAGGAATTTGTGGCTCGGTTGACGTGCGGATTCATCTCTCGATTCCGACTGCCTGATCTTACCAACACACGGACGGTGATTTTTGATGCCTGGGAAAATAGAAAAACGCCCCTGACATGCTTAGACTTATCTGACCTACCTCTCGTCATGAATATGAATCCATGAACCCATTTTCTTCACCTTCAAAATCGGACTACTTTCTTACAGCATGAGCTCTACGCCTGCTGGCTGTATTTCCTATTAAACTGACGTCTTGAAATTTCCATCACTAACCAAAAAGGGTATCATTATATAGTACAGATTCCGAGCTCTCAAAACGTGGTAGCTGCCTTGTAGTGAAATTACAATTGTTCGACATCGTCCAACAACCGGCCCATTAGCACGGCTAGGCCCTCATCATCTTCATCGGGTTTGAAGAGTTTCGACACCGAGCCGATGATACTGCCTAGTTTCTTCTTCCTGATCTTCTCTTCCAGTTCCGTTGACTTGGTTTGTGCCACGTCTAGAACCTGCGCTGGTATATTCGCTAGTTTTGCAACATTCAAGCCATACGACCTGTGAGCAACGCCTTCTCCAACTTCGTAGAGGAAAGTGATATCTTGTCCGCCAACCCCAGACTCAGTGAATTTCATGTGAACATTTCGCAGCTCGCCGTTGGGGAACCCATTCGCTAAGCGGCTTAGGTGTTGGTAATGCGTGATAAACAGGGTGAGGCTGCGTAGGTCGCGGATCATATAGTCCAATACCGACTGCGCAATAGCAACCCCGTCATGGGTCGAAGTACCACGGCCCAATTCATCGAGAATGACTAGGGAGCGCGGTGTAGCTTGCTTTAGTATGTCGGCCGTTTCGGACAATTCAACCATGAACGTTGACTCGCCGGCGAGCATGTTATCAAACGCGCCCATGCGCGTGTATACGGCGTCAAGCATACCAAGAGTTGCCGATGCGGCAGGTACGTATGAGCCTATCTGGCCCATGATTGTGATTAGGGCGATTTGCCGCACGTAGCTGGATTTCCCACCCATATTAGGGCCTGTTACTAGCAAAGCACGAGTCGCATCAGTGTTCAGCTTCGTATCGTTGGGCACGTAGGAATCTAGCAAAAGCTGTTCGACCATCGGATGACGACCCTGTTTCACATCGATTTTTATGTCGTCCGTATACGCTGGCTTAACGTAGCCCGGCTGTCCTGCGATTACAGCTAGGGACGAGAGCGAGTCAATAGTCGCCAATGCTTGGATACAATCACGGAACAAGTGATATTGCGTTGAAATGTTAGCGAGTAGCTCAGAAAACGCCTTGTCGCATGCTGCTGCAAGCGATTCCTTGTGCTGATCCCGCTCCCTAATTAAAGTCACGACCTCAGGGGTATGGAAGCGTGACACGTTCTTCGTTCCACTGATCTTTCGCCAGGATGCTGGGATCTTCTTCAGATAAAAGGCATTATTTTCAACTTCAATGAGGTATTCAATCCCTGCCTTCGTGACATATCCAACCTTCTTCTTGCCCAATGTTTCAGCAATAGAAGCAAGCTGGTTTTGGAAATCATGCTCTACCGCTGCTATTCCGAGCCTATGCTCTGTGATTTCATCACTCTCTACTTCTTCGCGGAAGAAATCATATTTGTCGTCTTTTTTTGCGGCGTAGGCATTAATCTTGTCCAAGTACTTGTTAACATGCTCGAGCATGGTGGGTAAAACGGCGATATTTTCATTGAGAATGGGCGATGTAAACCCAGCATCGGCTGGTGATTTCACGTGGGCAAATTCGTTTGAAATGAGCTGTAGTGTCTGGAGCATCGTGAGGAGTTCAGGTCGAGAGCACTGGCAAAAATGAATTAGTTCCAGCGCCAAAATAAAGGGGATTGGAGTCAGAGGCTGGTCTATCACGTACTCTTCCATAATAAACGCGGATGAGAACCTTTTCCAGATCAACTTTCACTCGGGAAAGCAGCCTGTTCAAGCGATCTACGGTTATAGATCGCTCGGGGTTGAGAAATTCCTCCACTGCCCCAACTCGCACTTCAAGCTCCCTTTTATCAAGCAAAGGTCTTCCGACCCATTTGCGTAGCAGCCGCTGACCAAACCTCGTTTTAGTCCGGTCAAGAGTCCAGAACAAACTTCCCTTCGTAGTATAGTCAGTTTGATTCTGATATATTTCTAGATTGATCAATGTATTGCCGTTAAGAAGCATATGAGACCGCGCCGAGAATGACTGGAAATATTTCATTAGTTCAAACACATGGTCTAGCCCCCCTTCGGCCAGATGTTTGATCATTGCAGATAGACAGATTGTGACATTTTCCGGAAGACTGAGCACTTTATCAAGAAGAGCACTTGCTTGCTCATCCTCTGATGTCCCTGTAGCTGTCATTCTGCTGGCGTAGAAACCAGACACATGGCTATGGGCTTCTGCCGCGGCTGTTTTCGACTTTGGAACTCGCTCAACCCGTACACTATCACCAAACACGGTCATCTTACTCCTGGAAAGATGTTTGACGAGTTTATGTGTTGCCGTTGAAAATTCGCCCACCAAAATCAGCTCGCATGGTGCAATGTGAAGTAGCCTGGTCTCAACCTCGCTACGCATGAAACCATCCTCGAAGTTGTCATAAATAACGCTGCCAGTTGCAGGTTGAACGGCCACAAATCCGACTTGAACCTTCTCATCCACATTCAAGCCTTTGATACTACTCTCCGTTAGACATAGTACGTAGCCAGTAGAAGGTGCCGAATTTCCAGCCGGGCCTCCAATATCCTCTTCATCGTCAATAACATATGTTCCTTTCGTGTACATATTGGTAAGCTTGCGCACAAAGGGGGCGTTTCTATTATCCCCTGCGGCCTTGAGAGCGGCCGTTTCCAGCTGCTTTACCACGCCCACTTTATGGTCCGCTGCTACTAGCCGTTTAACATGGACATGTAACCGGTGTAGTGGGAAACTAGCAGAGGCAAAGCGGCCCAAATGGGCTTCTGACGGATCTGTCGATAGGAATAAGGTGTTAGCATCTCGCTCCAAAACAAATATTGCAAAAAAACACAATGGCACGTAGAATTAAACAAACATACGTTCATCATATCTTAGCTTCCCAGGGATACAAACAAGCCCCAGCTCCTTAGCCGCAACTCTCGCGTCCTCCCCGAAGAACTGGAACTTATAGCCAACCTGAAAAACAACGATAGCGTCAAGATGTTTCCTTTTAATGTCAAGAATCTGCTTCTCCATCGGCGTTAACTTCGATGCGCTGGCCTTCTTGGAGCTGCGTCCCTTAGGGGCGGGAGGTGCCTCCTCCTCAGCAGCTTCTGCATCGCTATCTGCCATCCCCGTATCTTCGCCGCCTGCACCAGCGTACCCAACAGAGGGGAGGCAGTCGGGACCACCCAAACGACGGACGAATTTCTGATGTAATTGATCTTTCTGCTTTTGCTTCTCCGTTGCATCATCAGAGCAGGCTGAATCATTCCCTAACGCGATTCGATCCGGATCATCGGCCGTGTCTTCGACGGGGGAGGATTGGTAGCGAAATTTTTCAGTACGCAAGGACGTATTTGCTTTCCTTTTCCTCGGCGGCGATGCTAAGGGCTTGCCGTCCACGCTTCCATGGCCATCTTCAATCCTCCGCACTCTTTTCCGAGACGGAAGGATAACCTCCTCGTCGTCATCCTCATCATCGCCTTTGGCAGTTCTATCGTCATGCGTTCTCGATCCCTTGCCAGCTGCAACGGAGCTCCTGCCAATTCCTTTCACATCGTTCCTAGTGTCCCCGCCAGCCGTACCATTAGACGATGGGGTAGGCGTTGCCTTAGAAAAGAAACTGGAAATCGACACTTGCTTTCGCTTTAAAGAGGGAGTTTGGCTCATTATTGCGTATCCACGCAAAAAGGCGTTGCCCAAACAGAGAGGCGGCAGGGGTCATATGCAGGGAAAGGAGGTTCAGGATTGACCGAGTCGCAGGGTTCAGGCGTGTAGCGGGGGAGGCAATACTGTAGATAGCTCAACGAGTGCTCTCATGAGATAACTTCGAACATGTCATCAATGATAGCGAAGAGGCGCTTGCACACCAACGTCGAGAATCTCGATAATTATTGCCTGACGCGTTCGTCGCGTCTGTTGCTTATCTAATCGTCGCCTCGAAGCGCACATGATGGTGACGGTTTCTAGTTCCCAACGCTTTATGTTCATGTATTTGATATTGGAATACTCTGGAGTTGGATTGGCCTATTCTAGTTTAATGATACAGATAATATTTCCCTCTCGCCCCAATGAAGGTGAAAGCCCAACAGATAACCATAGAAATGAACAATGATGCAAGGGTAAGAAGGGTCAAGAATCATGACGAAAACGCCAAATAACTCTGGGATCAACACGTATAGATTGAAGAATAACGCGTAAGCAGACACCTTCCCCCGAATATTATAAAGAGGAGACCCGAGGATATAGAGGCTGCCCGGAAATTATTCCGGAAGCCCATCCAAATACATATGGGAGATGTCGTTCTGACCAATGTCTGATACAGTCCCGTCTGGTGACACAGCTCGGTCATCGTTCGTCAGCTCATGTCCAGCAACCGTGAATAATTCTCCATCTTCAGGAGCAGTACTTCCTCTCACACGCAGTCCTTGCGAGGACTTTTGGGTGGTGAAGGACAGTGGATTGCAAGGATAACCGAACGCGTCATTATCAGCAAATGACCCGTAACTGCCATGGAAGCCATAGTAGTATTGTGATCCGTATCTGTTGCCCGTGAGACTATGCTGGCTATCCCAGCGGACACCAGCACCTTGTCGCTCATTCCTGCCAAGGTGAGCGTAGGCTGGGTCAATATTTTCCTTCCCGCAAGATATGTCAGGCATGCTACAAGTTCTGGCGTTAGAACCCTTCGTTGCACCTCGTTGATGAAAATTCGGTTGTTTGTTCATATCACCTTGCCCTAATGGTTTGGAGTTATTAAACGCGCCGTAGAAAGGCTTATGGGGGTTTCCGCTTCCCAGGCTGGCGTTGACTTCGTTCGGATCATGGTAGACGTTCAGTCGTCGCCGGCTTTGGCCAAATCCAGAGAAGGGTGCCTTATAGTCACCATCCATGCCATCAAATCGCCCACCAAATATGGCAGAAGAGCGATTGACGGGCAAAGCATCAACAAATGGGAGAGTCTGTCGGGATAACTCCTCCAGTTTCACAGTTCGCGACTGTCTCCTAAGCCTCATCTTATATCTGTTTTGCGCCTCCAACATCTGGGCGTTGGCGTTAACCCGTGATAGTGGTGGTCTCCTAGGCCGTGATACACGTTTCCTTGGGATTGGAGTCTCCCCCTTCAAGGGGCTGCTGTCTTCCACCATCCCAGAAATTGGGCGTTCTTTTCTCAGCGTGCCCATGGGAGAAAATACAAGTTCGGTTGGTTCAACCTTCTCTGAAGCCTTTTCCATCTGCTTGAGGATTGTGCCATCCTTTTTTTGGTTACGCTTCCGACGCATCTGTTCGGTAGCAGAATCAAATATATCCATGCCTGGCCAAAGAACACCTTTTAGTTTCGTGATCTCCTCTGTCCCTCGCGGCTCGCCCTCGTGGTCGTGGTCGTTCTCGTTCTCGTATTCTTCATATTCAAAACTAGCATCGTCAACGAAAGGGTCAGGAGTCACTGCACGGCCGTTCCGGCAAGTTAACAGTTTCTCCTCTTGTTTGATTTTCGGGATGTTCTTCTTTCTCTGTGCTAGAGGACTAACTGCCTCGTCGGAATCAGACTGTGGTTCGCTTTTCCATGCATTCGACATGCGCACTTTCGGGTGAAAGGGAGCCCCATGCTGAGCCATTGGCTGCCAGTGGTAGGCATGCTGATCCGGCCTGCGTAAGGTATCCATAACAATAGGCTCATTATTGGCCTCTATCTTGTACGGTTGAGACAGCCGTGGGTCAAGGAAACTTGGTAGGCTTTCCTTCTTCGCAGACGCGCAGGCAGGTGCCTGAGTATTGCTAGTACGGCGAGGTGGGTTCCTCTGGACACTTGCGATGCCTTGATCTCTATCTTTCTTTGCTTCTTTGGCGAGCATTCGGTCAGATAGCAAATTGGCGAGGTTGTTATCGCCATACCATTGATCATAAGCAACCAACAATTCACTTGCTTCTGGCTCTTGATGGCTTCGAACCTGGAGTTTGAAGTAATGAGAGAGGTGACCCTTAGAGCTGACATGGGTTAGCAGATGGGATAGATCACTGAAGTTTGGCTTCCGAGGGCAGATATTGCACTTGAGGATCGAAGACGAAGCCATTGCGGTTGACTCCAGGAGTTGCAACGTATATAGGAAGCAGAACCACGGGAAACCAAAGCAAGAATAGAGAACAAAATGGCTCAAGTATATAGATGCTGTCAACTAAAAGAATATTGAGTTGTCGGTTCTCGAAGATCAAGCCTCAGCTGCTTTCGCTTTCCTCTCAGCCCGGAGCTCAGCAAGAGAGGTGGTCAGAAGCACTGGTAGGAAGAAGTAACGAGAAAGAAGAGAGAGAGAGATGGGACTTCTATCCTTCTCTCTGTCTTCATCTCCCGTTTGGCCTTCTGGTGGAAAAGAGAGAAAGAAAGTACGAAGAAAAGGCAACTCGACGTCGTGGCGGGGCAGGCTCGAGCTGCGCTCCCAGAACGGTAGGAGGCTCTTTACTTCAACCTCAACCAAGTTGAATACAAGCAGTTATTTTTATATGAATGGTATATGCCAACAGTAGCTTATGGAACTTAGACATGGCTTGTCTGTCTGGGAAGCGGAGAATAAGCCGTCATGTATGTTGTTATCCCTCACCTTGTATCCCAACGACTATGAGAAATGCCGGTGGATTACTTGATTGAGGGAGACATGACTATCAGAGAGGAATGAGCTGAATATGAAGGTATATTAAAATAATTGCTGGAAGTCATCATTCCCAAACTCCCGTTCATGATCTACGTTTCATAAATCATAGCTTGCTAATGCTTCAACGCGCGTGCAGTACACTCCTTTGGCATGCAGCTTTCCTACACGTTAGCAAGTATACGCTCAGGAGGGCTTGGGAAAGCGGGAAGCGGCTTACTATATTGGATCAACTTCCTTCAGGCCAGGATACCCGAGGAGACTTAGCCCTGCGATGCCGAAAACCGTGTGGAAAACATCCACCATATCCTCTGGCCGATCTGCTATACCACCGTTATTTGGGTCCTACAGTGCAATGCGGTGTCAGCGCGGGGTTTTGTTGAGGGATACCAGGAGGGACTGACCTGGCAGCGAAGGATGAAAGCTGCAAGCTTGTCGCCGTTTATCCAGTGGAGCTTCCCAATCATGGCCAGGCTGCTTGCAACCCACCAACTATAACACACATCCTCCTTTTTCTCTGGCCTGCCATTCAGCCCACCATTATCTAGCTGCCTTTCACTCAGCCAACCACCAAGTCGGTCTACATCAACTAGATCTAGGCGGTCAATTATGGCGAATGCGCCAACACAGGTAAATATTTGGCCCGCGTGGGATTCGCCTCCAGGCCCAACACCATAACCGCCGTCAAAATTAGCGCAGGACTGTAGGTATGATATGGATTGCTCCACACTGATCATAGAGAGCAAGCCCAGTAACGATAACGCATTAAACGCTCCGTAGAGAAATCGCGTATCGGTTTCTCCCCACTCATCACCTTTGAACGCCCCTGTAGTGGCGTCCTGTAACCCAGCGATATCTGCAAAAAGTTATTCCTGTATCTGACAGAGCAAAATAGATTCATTTGGTCATACAGGCTGCAACTTTTTCTTTTCCACCACGTCCTCTTTCGCTGAGCTCATCAACAGCATCAAGTGTCACAAGAATCTGTACGGCGCTTACAGTGTAAAGCATATGCGCGTCGTGCCCCGGCGCTGCACCAAATCCCCCACTCTGATGTTGGCATGAAAGCACAAAATCAATTGTCTCATCCCGGGGCAATGCGTCGGGGTGACCAAGTAAATGCAGTGCTGTTAGCCCCCAGTATACACCATTCAGCCGCAGATGCTCCGTCAGCCAGTACTCATACTCATCTCTCCGCTATCATTCCAAAGATCATTTTGTGAGCGCGCCAAGTTCAATCATTCAAAAAGAAGAAAACAACGCGGGCCACCGACGAAACAGGAACAGGACTGCAGCGAGGACAACGCACTTTATCGAGGGCCTTTATGTAGTCGACGTGTTTCTGAATGAAGAGCTCTTGCTTGGTAGCATCAGCGCCACCCCTTCCAGGCCCAGTGACTAGCGACATTTAGTAACCACTCCTTGTTGATGTGACCGAAAATGCTTGCGAGAGGAATAGGCAAATGGGTAAGGTGTGGTTAATTAACTACTTTGCGACCTGGAGAGCTGTTTGGTCATGTGACACTTTTTTAACGATCCATTTCCAGAACATTGCCGCAGTTAGTTACATATAACCACTCTTCTCCTATCATAAGTTGCTACCAACACAACGGTGCTGCGAGAAGCTGTTATTCCTCCATTGTGAATTGTTGACTATTGCCAGCTTTAGTCTCGTTCTCAATGGCCCTAGTCATTGAGCATGTTTAGGCCTTTCGGCCCAGTGATTGAACCTCTTTGCCATAAAGTTAGATCAGTGTTGAAACTGGTCGCTAAAAATGGATACCAGACATTTCCGACTGCCTGGTGATGGGTCCATTTGACAAATATGCAACGTTTAACAGTTCACTCCCGTGCTGCAAGACTCAGATCTCAACAAAGTAGGATTCAAAACACCCTTTCCATGAAAGTTCAAAGGCCTACAAACGCAAGAAGCAACTTGCCGCATAAGATGGGTCGTTCATCAAAGACCTGAAAGCAACGCATGGAACAGTCTATATTCTCCGCTGTGTATCGCATCACAATGCCAAACCTTTTGACATAAAAGGACAGAAGGAGATACAGGAGGTATATAATTCTGGATGCTCCCATGAATAGAGATGGGAGTTACCATTCTCTTAAGCCTTCCTAGTCCTTATTCTATTAGTTGCTATCTTCAGTTCTTCACTTTTCACTTGAGTGAGAGCGATCTGCCCTAAAAATGGCTTTCCCCTCTCCACTCCAAGAACCATGCCCAAGCCCGGAACTTGTACTTAGCGACCACAATATTGTACGTCTTGTGTTTTTGTTGGAACTTTACACTCACTCCTTTTCTTCTTCTCTCCTCATTCTAACAAAGAAACAGTCGGCAGTGATGGTATACAAAAGGCTTGAAGCTGGCATGATGATCGGAACAGATTGGCTTGACCAACTAAGACATGACGAACCAATAGTTACTGATTACATGGGTTCAAAAATTATGGCGAATCAAGAAGGGGTGCATTTGCTCACTGGCATGGAGCGGGAGGTATGTGAATTCCATTTGTTACCAGTCATGTAAAACCTAATATGGAGTAGTTTTCGGACATGCGCTCTGCAATTGCCAACCTGCGAACCGGTCACCATGAACTGCGATCCAGGAATCATAGACTGGAATCCGTGACGGCCAACCTGCAATCCGACAACCATGAAC